>JAQPZY010001653.1:4552500-5092500 GCA_029931535.1 Margaritifera margaritifera | reverse complement strand
GTATATGTAGACTTTGCTGCTCTCAATTAGATTACTGGATGGTTTTGAGGTGATACAAGTGTCATCAGTGTTGATCTGTGCACTCATTAAAGACTGGGTGGTTTTGAGGCGATATAAGTGTCATCAGTGTTGATCTGTGCACTCATTAAAGACTGGGTGGTTTTGAGGCGATACAAGTGTCATCAGTGTTGATCTGTGCACTCATTAAAGACTGGGTGGTTTTGAGGTTATACAAGTGTCATCAGTGTTGATCTGTGCACTCATTAAAGACTGGGTGGTTTTGAGGTGATACAAGTGTCATCAGTGTTGATCTGTGCACTCATTAAAGACTGGATGGTTTTGAGGTGATACAAGTGTCATTAGTGTTGATCTGTGTACTCATTAAAGACTGGATGGTTTTGAGGCGATAAAAGTGTCATTCGTGTTGATCTGAGCACTCATTAAAGACTGGATGCTACAAGTACTGTCTTCTAACGGGGAGGGTGAGACTGAACCCGCGGCCTCGCTCCTTTAAAATGAGCGCGAAACAACCGGTGCGTTTCCTTGAGTAAGTCTTCTTTACAGTAAGATGGTTAAAATTATCTTACGCTTAAAATGCTGCAGCTTCCAGGGGCTACGCTCCATGAGTTGCGTCCCACAAATCCCTCACCTACTTGTTTATGCACCCACCCACCCTCGAGAACACCCCCCCCCCCCCAACATAAAAAGCATATTTCTGGATACGCCCCTACCAGGGATACTGCAAACTCCACTGAGCTCCCATATATCACAAGTTCACATTTCATGCGCAAATGCGGTTGCCATAGGGTTTAATCCTGAGTTCAAAAGAATAGCGTGGGTTAATGTGCCCTTGCGCTGTACGTTCGAGGTGTACCACCTAGGTTAGAGGTAGTATTTAGCGGTAACACTGTAACATTGTTCTAATAAAAGAAATATGTACCTTCTACAATTCCCTTTCTAAAATAAAATGTTTAATTTCAATTACATATATGACATAGGGAAAAACAACTTCTTTCTTCATTTTCATATAAATTTTTTAAAGTTATGATTGATAGAAACCGAGATATTTTCAGTGAAAAGATGTTATATTTATTCCCACATCCGAAATGTGATGTCCTATTTAAAAGTGGAAAATTATACATCATTTTTTGAGAAAAATAGTATCATAATACAATTGGTTATGTTTGTGAAGTCCAAAAATATAAGATTTGTTTTAGTTATCACTGATGAAGAAGTTGAAGAAGTAGAAAAGTTAAATACAAAAAGTCATATCATTGAAAAACTGCACATTTTGTACAATATCCAAAATTCAACTTTCATCTATCATTTTCAATATACTTTGCTCAAACTATTCAAGTAAAAACACTAAAGCATTAATGTATATTTTGCAAATAAAATGGTGCTTTTATTTTCCTTGTCAATAATGAAATAGTGTCGAGGTATGGTTTACAAAATAATTAGTGGGCTAGATAAGGAATTTCTTCTCCATGTATTATAGTATTGTAACGTTGTTGAGGTCGAATTGTTTCAGTTTGGTTTCTTTATGGAAAGACTGACCGAGCTGATATTTATGTGGAAACACCCCCCTCCAAGCTGATATTGTGAATTCTGATTTAAATGTCGAGTTTCTTTGTAATATTCTGAGTGCGGACAAGCTTTAGATAGAAGAGAGAAAGAAGAGAGAAAAAAACAAGAATGTCAGAAGCACTGTTTGTGAGACTGTGCCAAATGTCTGTGGACTGAAAGTGGAGAGAAAGAAAGATGAATCTATAATTATTTAAAATTGGAGGACAGATAACTCAACAAAAAACTTTATTAAATAGTTAACAACAATTAGTTAATGAATAATTAATTACAGTGAAATTGTCAAGTAACCTAAAATAACCATGTAATTTGGGAAAGACTGGTAGCAGACAATCAGATAGACATAGAGTGGAAAAGTAATACAAACCCTAATATTATGATGATTAAAACCTATCAAAAAGAGGGTATAATGTCTCCACTCACTCTAATATATAAGTAAATACAGGTATTTGGTTAATTTAAACTCTCCAAATAAAATGAGAGAAAACGGAACTTCTGTGTACCTATAATGCTAATCAGGTTTACCTCTCCTAATAAGCAGACAATCGTAGGAGTAAATTTATGGTAAGCACCTTTAATATTGGTAAAAATCTGGAGCTGTTACTATCTTATAACGATCAACGACTAGTGGATGGCAAAACAACTAGTAAATTATATAAACAACTGGCAAATCACAACTGGCAAATATTATGGTTTCTTGATATTCAGGGTTAGACGTCCGATGACGCAACTAACGGAATGACCACTACGCGTTCTTTTATACACTTGGAAGCCAAACGACCGGAAACCGAACTCACCAAATGCATTTAGATTTCGGGCTTGGTAACATATAGCGTATACAAAAAGAACGGAACGTATACGAATGATAACCCAATTGGCTACAAACCGAAATGGAGGCAAATGCGAAAATAAAATAATTCGGCAGCTACAGGTAATATACTGAATTGAATGAACATAGAATTCAATAAGAAACAGAATCAATGGGATATTTGCAGTATGAAAAGTTGGACAGAGCAAAAATAATGCGTGTTTCGCGGTTCTGTAAATGGTTTGATACAAGCCACGCAATTGAACAACATACATATACGATAACACGCCACAGTATGTTAATCTCTGAAAATGCATTTACATTGCTGTTAGTGTCAAACATACAATGGCCATACTAGTCATCATGCCAAATCTGGGCAACCCTAATAGTAGATGACAGTTGGGTTTTGGTATTTTTCTTTCAAAAAGGAATCACTCTTCGTACTGCTCATCGCTTTGTCATTCCAACTATCGAAATAATCACGCTTTGCTTTTTCATTATTATATATGGAGCAAACTCCGGCTTCAAAGAAACTTTTCCACTGATCACGAGCTAGCCAATACTCTGTAAAACAAATTACTTTAACAGTCTCATGTAAGGCAAGACAGCACAAGACAAGACAAGACTTTATTACACTAGTAGTATAGGGTGACGATCTGGGTAAAAAAAATGACATTCTGGGTACAAGGGTAATTCCATATTAAAATGTCCATAGGTGTAACATTACATGTCCCTTTGGGTACAAAGGGAAATCAACATTATGATGACCCTGGTTACAAGGGGAAATGTAATGTTAAAACTACACCTACTAACCAATCCGCTCGCACACAGCTCCTTGGAATCCAGTGGTATGTCCTAAAGATGAACTTCCTCATCGAAAACCTAAAGACGTTCGAGCTTATGTCATCAACACAGACGACAGTCATAGCCCAGGAACCCGTTGGGTAGCCATTTAATTCCCAACGACAAGTGTGGAATATTTTGACTCCTATGGATTACCTCCTCTAGAAACGATACAAAAATAGAAATGTGGTTTTGTGATCATTATCGATATATATTTTCTTTGCTTCAAAAACATAGTGTGTATCGATGGCACAATGACATTGTACCAGATCATTGGAAGTCTACCCTTACTCCACAACGTTGTCAATCTTGTAGATACGTTCATGTTCAACATTTGTTTGAGTATTTGTCAGCTGTACATGAAGAGGAAGGGACTAGCTATTATCAACCCTCTTCATTTGTTCATAGCTGAGTGGGCGGGGCTTATAAAAATATTTGATTTAAAAAAATAATGTTAGGTGGTCTTTAGCAACAACAAAAAATTCTTTTTACGTGTTCTTTCCTCTCTCTATCTCTCTCTCTCTCTCTCTCACTCTCTCTCTCTCTCTCTGAATTTTTCTAAGAGGATGTTTTCTTTCACGTCAGCGTCTCCACTCTGAGGGATATTTTCCATCGCAGCCGCGTCTCTAGCATATAAAGCGGTACGTTCACGAGTCATGCCATTCATCGTCGATCCTGTAGAGAGACAAGAAGAAAGAAGAATGAGACAGCGAGTCAGAATTGGAAAATTGAGGAATGCATTCCCCGATTTTGAAAGAGTGGAGCACCTCTTGGGCTGGGTTAATGACTATTATTCATTTAAAGACATCTGCAGAGGGGGATGATCTCCTACCGGCTGGGGAAGAATCTCATACAAGATGTGATTGATGAGGAGGTAACGAAAACTAAAAGAGCATGGTCGGGGGATAAAAGATAAAAGCGGGAGAGAAAGAACTGGGATATGGAGCTGGAAAGGAAAGAACAGCAGCAGCAAATACAATATCAGCAACAGCATGAAGATGAGGAGGAGAATGACCACATTCCACAAGTGGAAAACTGGGAAAGTGAGGCTAACCACCCGCACTTTTCTCTTTCCGTGTCGATTAACCCTTGGGGTGGGGATGGATGGCGGCGGAGATGTGCTGCTTGTGGAGTCCGACCCGTAAGGTGCGGACACTCTAGAGAGTGTATCGGAAGAAAAGAAAACCCAACCCAAACGGCTCTTTTCAGGGCCACCCCGATCTCTCAGAAACAGAGATACTACTCAAATGATTGCCAAAATATTTGTATTTGTACGTCTTCGTCTTTTGTCTTCAATGCAAAAAAGTAGACCCCCACGCATTACTGTTCTGTCTTGTGTTTTAGTCTATCAGTGCGAATGATGATATGTTTCTGTCAAAGCAGTCCTTGACTCTACAAGTCTCGTGACATGTCCTCCAGCGTTGTGATCTGAAACTGAGGTCATACGTGCTTCTGCATTCTGATTGGATGATATAAAGACACACCATGGATAAAATATATGAGACGCGTTTTGATTGGTGGAACCTCCAAATCAGTTTCGATCCGCACCTAGACTATAAATACAGGTGTGTTTGCCCAAAATGACTCAACAATGCAATGTGAGCAAGTTGTCCTAGGCTATGTTTTTATTGAATAGCGTGGAGCACCTCCCGGATAGGGTGGAAGAACTTGAAGGCTACCCCTACCCTAGACACACGAAGAGGGAGTTGATAGCATTCAGGTCGGAGCAGCAGCTCATCCAAGAAGAGATGGAGGAAGAGAAGGAAAAGATTAAGAGAGTTTGGGCTGAAGAGAAGAGGGAGAAGGAAGAATCAACAGGGAAAATGAAAGAATCAAGAGTGGAAAACAAAGAATCAAGATGAAGAAGCAATTCCTTAAACTAAATGAAGCGTGGAAACGGGTGCAATTGAGGTGGAGACAATGGTGGGAGGAAGAGCGGGGACAGGAGGAGAGGAAGAAACTGCGACAGCAACCACCAGAACCGCCCCTAATCCGACAGGCAGAAAATTGGGAGCTGGAGACCCGTGATTTTAAACTGTCCCTTTTCGTCAACAGATGAAATAAAGAAACGTGCGGAAAGAGCTGTGGATTTTCCAAAACCAAGCCGTGTAGGTGCCGTTGTCATGGAATTCTATAACATCCGGGATCCGTGACAGCACCCAACGACTATTTTCAGGACCACCCAGATCTCTTAGAAAAGAGATACAACTAAATCATTGCCAATATTGTGTTTTATGTTTGTATGTCTTCGTCTTTCACAACTACAACTTAAACCCCTATTTGTGTGTGATAATATATAAGTATGTTTGTGTGTAAAGTGTGTATATTCCTACTCTTGTTTTTCTCCCCTTATACTTCACTGCTAGGGTTATAATGATTATAAAGATGTTCGGGGTGGTAGTTTTGTTTATTAGAGGATGGTAGAGAAGTTTTAGGGTGCTGGTCAGTAGATGACTGGGTGTTGGTTAATTCAAATGGCGTACTGGTTAGTAGGTTTAGTTTTAACATTACATTTCCCCTTGTACCCTAATGGTCATCATAGTGTTAATTTCCCCCTGTACCCAGATAGTAATCATTCCAAGATGGCGGCCTAATGTTAATTTCCCTTGTATCTAGAGGATCAAATTTGTACCCAAATTGTTACGCTATATTACTTACACTCGGGTTGTAAAGTTTATAATATATGAGGTATATAAGAAAATGAGCATGAATATAGGAGTGTGATATCAAAACATAATGCTTAACAGGGATAACAACAGTCGGAAAACACAATCTAAGAACCTGCAAATATTGTTCAAGAGTCGTATGTTACCTATATTTATTAATTTAATATATTTATAAACGTTCATCCTGGAAATGTAATAATGAGGTAAAGATTTTGTTCTTTCATAAAAAAAAATAAGCAGACGACAGAAGATAATGATATTTATCGCGTATTTCTTGCGACTGACAGAGTGTACAATATCTTTTGTTATAAGGAACATGATCCCATCTACCAGTTGCAGTTCTAAGCTTAATTAACTCGTTAGATATATTTTTTTATAATGAAAAACAGATTTTTTCTAAATGAAAACTAGTTTAAAATAACCTGTAATTAGGACCTATATTGATGCTAGCTGCCCAAACTTGTCTGTATTGATCTTTTAGTCGTAGTTCTTCTGTCTTTGTTAACCATTTAACTTATTTAACTTACACAAAACTTTGGTTTCTCCATACGTAGCTAAACCAAATATCATCTAAAATAGATTTTACTTGTATTTATTGTAGTAAGAGTTGTCACAAAAATGTTTGTATAAGAGAGAATACGTATGAAAAACATTTTTGTTTATATCACTGATTTTTTTTTCAGTGTCTGATTTTCAAGTCGCAATGTGGCTAGTGTGTTGTCTATATTTCTTAGCCGTTTTTTTCATCCTTGTCTGTTCTTTTGTCTCATCTTCTTGCCTGTTACTCATAAACTGCAGAGATTTTTCAAAAGTATCATACTGACTTCTCATTCCCTGAATTTTCTTTTGTAGCCCCCTGAACTGTATGTCTAGGTCATCTATTTTTGTCAATTTTCGCACAGCATATTTGAGTTTTTGTCTATTTCCACAAAATATTGTGTGATATCAATATTCTGTTGGACATTTCTGTCTGGAGATGTATATTTAGAGGTCATAGGAGCATGTGGAGATTGTCCATTTGGATGCAAGTTCACAGATACAGCTTGGGCAGGTAGGGGTGAGAGTGCCAATGACCGAAATCCGTGTGGAGGCGGCGATGTATAAATTGGCATTGCATGTTAGTTTTGATATAAGGGAATAGTTGAGGCACTTACTGATAAAGACGATGGAGAGCAAAAAGAACTAGCAAGATTCACACTTTGTTGAACTGTATTAGGATTTGATATCGGATTGGAAAAGAACATTGTTGCTTTGTTTTGGTTACGCTTGGGTACACCGCTATTGTCAGGTGATTATTTCAATTTCTTACGTTTCTTTGTCTTTCCAGGTGCTACTTTTAAGTCACTCATCATCAATGATCGTGATAAAAAAAAAGAAAAAAAAAAAAAGAAAAAAAATGACCGAGAATGATATCACTAAACATCATAAAGCACGAATATCCTTCTTACCCTGCAGAGCTGTTGAGAAGCACAATCGTCTTATTTTCACACACATGCGAATCCCAATACTAAAACAAGGCAACGCAGTGTAATAGCTATTGTTTCTTATAAACACATATTTTTAATTTACCTAATTTCCTAAGCATTGTATTTTTCCATTTCGTGTATATTACCTATGAAAATTAGCCTAATATACTCTCCTACAGCAGTTTTAAGAAGACTAACAACACAAATCGCCTAAGCTATTGGCAATCTGTTAAATAATTTGTGTAATGGGGATTGTTATATCTTACCGCCTTTGTCTTTTAATCGCCTTTATGACTACTACCAACTGTCCAAGGGAGTAAGTATTTCACGAGCATTAAGCGTGAGTCAATGCGAATCACGACTGTTTACTCTCTCTCTCTCTCTCTCTCTGTTTTAAAATTAGATTTATTGGAAATCCTGTTTTTTATAAACACAATCGTGTCTGAGGTTTGAGATCTGAAAATCGTGTTTTTTGTGTGACACGCCGTGTCATTGCTGGTATGGGTTTTGCACACAAAAAAAAAAAAAGAAAAAAAAAGAAAGATAGTTGTGTCAATACATGAATTTTGGGATTAGGGAAGGTGTTCTACTGTATCCACAAATTGTCAATTGTCTTGAAATTCATGAATTGTTGCAACAAAGAAATCCACAAAACTGATACTACATGAAAAACAGTTAATTCAAAGTACTAAATTCAGAAGTAACTTACCACTTAGTAAATTTATTTTTAAAATGAAAATACAGGATTTCGGGTATAATTGGGGATGTAACTGCTTTGTTCCAGAGGCTCAGACATTGATTCATGTTGGAGTTGCTCCATTTGTATTTGACATACAAAACATGTAGTCCTTGTCAAACGTCTGGTGGAAGAATTTAGTAACTTTAAATATGATGTGTGTGTATGAGTAGTATAGGGAGCCTGAATGGGGTCAAGGGGACATCCTATGTTAAACAGGTCCAAAAATGTATAAGATCATACGGGAAATTAACACGGAGAGGGAACTGGGGGTCAAAGTTTTTATCGGGTCAAAAGTGTTTATAGGGTCAAAAGTGTTTATAGGGTAGAAGTGTTTATACGAGCAGAAGTGACACATAGACAAACAAACAAACAAACATAGAGAAACCATTGGCAATTTTTGAATCGTTTCTTTTCTAAGAGATGTGGGTGGCCCTGAAAAGGGCCATTGGAGTTTTACTTTTTCCTCCACCATGTCTTCAGGAAGCCTAGGATGTTCTTCTTTTTCTTGGGTGGATCAGGGAGCCAGTCAGGATGACCCAATCTCCTGAACTTGTCCTGGATTTTCATCACTGTCTCGTTCAGGCGATGGAAGTCTTGTTGTTTTTTTTTCCTTCTCCTTGATCATTCTTTCCTCAGCCCAAACCTTCTTGATTTTAGCCACTTCTTCTTGAATTACTTGTCTCACAAGACCCTTGGCTGTGAGCAGGGCAGTCTCTTCCCGTCTGACACTACTGAGGGGTGGATATAACCAAAAGTCTTCTTGTACCTTTTCTAGGAGGTACTCCACTCCTTGCATGCAATCCAGTGCTTTCTTTAACAGCCCCACTCTCCAGGGTGGAACTACCGAGGAGGTCTTCCATTTCATGGTTTCCTCTACCATAACTTCATGGACAAGGCTCCTGGCTGTTCTTAGGGCTGACACTTGCCTTGTCATATATGGTAGAGTAACTGGATAACGCCAATACTTCTCGATCTTTTCTAGAAGATATTCCACCTCCACCATCCCATCCCAGGCTTCCTGAAAATTCTGTACTGTAGTCATTCTTTTCAGTTGACGATGAATAGCGCGAATGGGGAATGCGTCGCTTTATATGCTAGAAGCACGGACGTGAAGGAAAACATCCCTCCAAAAAATATACAAAAAACCTCTTACACAAAATGCACCAAGTGCACAGATCTAAAAGAAAGTATTTTTAAGATGGGAAGGGGAAGGGGAGTGTGGATAGACACACTCCATACAAACACACAAGGGAAAAATAATTTTTTATTTTTTTAAAAAGTCATACACCAAACAAACTCTATACAAACATACACCAAAACACACAAACATTTTTTTAGAAGGAAAAGGTAATTTTTTTGAGGGAAACACAAAGACAGGCACACACATACACTCAACATACAAACACATATATGGCAAATAAGATTTCTTTTCTTAGCAATGTAGATGGCCCTGAAAAGGACCGTTTGATTTTTGGTACACCTAGAGATGTGGGAACCTCCCAGGTCTGGCCCCACAAGCCGCACATCTCCCACTCCATACATCTCCACGCCAGGGATTGCTGGAGATGAGAAATGGGAAGGGGAGTTCGATGGCTTCACTATCCTAATCTTCTGTTTGAGGGACAGTGAAGGTTTGCCTCCTTCTCCTAAACACCCTGTGTGCTTGTGGATGTTGGCGCTGCTGTTGCTGCTGTGACTGTGGTTGTTGCGGCTGTGGCTGTGGTTGTTGCAACTGTGGTTGCGGTGGCGGTGTCCTCACCATCGGTATCACTTCACAGTTGGGCATCATCATCAAATGAGGCCTCACCGCTTCTTTCTTTTCCTTCTCCACCTCTTTTTCTTTTCCTCCATCTCCTCCATTTCCTCCAGTTCCTGTAGGAGGTGCCAGGCAATCTCTAGGTGTGTTCTGAGTTCTCTAAGTTTTTCTGATTTGCTGATGTTGACAAGTCAACGGGGTGACGCAACTTGTGAATGAATGAATGAATTTTGAATTTAAGACGTGTTCGGTCATTCGACCATGTACGTCTATTTACCCCTAAAGCGTGCAAAGCACGCAGTAGGGGGTTAAGGTGTGTGCACATCACACTATTTAATTATGGTCAAGTGTGTTGCTAGCTAGCAACACACTTGGCACATTAAAGCGTAAAAAACGCTACTGTCACATCCCTCCATCGCTGCAAGGTTTCCCCCCTAAGGGGGTTCATTGAAGGCGCGATATTAGGGGTGTGTATAATTGTTTATACCTGTACATAGGACTAGAACCACAATGTTTACAGGTATGCAGGTGTGCGCGAAGCGCACTTAATTAACTAATTACTCTGTTGATTTCTGGAGTGGCAGGCAGCACGGGGTAGGCAAGGGAGGCGCGAAGGGTGACGGAGAACTGAAACGCCATGAACGTACATGATCAAATTCTCCCCATTTAGCTAAGTCGGGCTGTCCCTAAAACCAATTATGTGTTAGCCACATATTTACTTAGGGCAATTCTTTGGAGTTACAAATTTCTTTATTTATTCAAACCATTCAGTTATAAATTTTGCGTACATAGTGTACATAATTTTTCAAAGAAATACTACCAATAAGCGAATACAAGTTACTCATATCATGTTAGTATCACGCACAGATTACTAAATTAAAAAGGTTGCTTTTTTGACGCTGGATCAAAATAAGTCAAATTTGTGATATAAAGAGTCTAATCAAAAGGGGTTTTCAAAAATTCAAAAGGAAAACCCCATACAGTCAGGCAATTTTGACCAGTCTGCTCGGGTGGGAGAGCCCTCCATATATGGTCTGCTCTCAGGCTCTCCCAGTATCTATCGGCAGGCTGGCTCGATTCCGGCTGTCAACAGCAAATCGTCTGAGGCTGGAGCTATGTAGGTCGCCCGTCTCTGCGTGTGGGCGCACGGTTAACCTGGGTCTGCGTCGTAGGCTGCGTCAATGTAGCCCGCTCCCCTGGTTCCTGCGTTATCCTCCCTGCTCCTTCCTGGTTTCAGCTCGAGGCTTGGCAGGCTACACCTGCTGCGTCGGGGTACTTCTGGAGAATCTTTGACAGTCCATTGTACTCCTCGACTCTGCGTCTGCTCTTAAGGAGCTTTGGCTCTGGTGGTGGGGGTAGGTTGGCCATCTACTGTGCCGTACTGTCACGTATCTGCACGTATGCCCCTATCTTCCTGTATATCAGTAGTAGGCTGGTCATTACGTGCACGTGGCAGTCCGTATGAAACCACAGGTGACCGCCTCCCTTCATCCTACCACAGCAGGTGTTGACGATATACGGTACGATGTGACTTGCTGGACAGCTGGCTCCTGACTGACGACGCAACTTGTGAGAGAGAGAGATTTTGGATTAAAGACGTGTGCGACGAATTTCGTCATGTACGTCTAGTTAATGTACGCACGGCGTACTATTTAGTTGGTCACCAATGTGGTATTGTTATGGTTTCCCCAAAAGTGGGGTTCATTGAAGGCGCGATACGTTTAGGAGGGTGTGCAACCTTTACTTTCCACCTGTACATAGGATTGGAACCTCAATGTTTTCAGGTTTTAATGCAATGCATGCACATCATGCTAGTATTCAGTGTGTCAGGAGCGAGGCAGGCGGCTTGGGTTCGGCAAGGGAGACACGAAGCGGAACGGAAGTACTGAAACGCCAGGATCGTACAAGGTCAAATTCTGCCCAGTTAACTAAGTCGGGCTGTCCCTAATACCAATAAAGTGTTAGCCACTTGTTCAATTATGACAATGCTTCAAGTTACAAAGAATTCTTTTATTTAACGCGTTTATTCCAGTTTTTGTGAAAATTTTGTGTCTTCTTCCCGTCTGCTGTATACCTCCAACCGCTGTGCCTTGCTGGATATGTGTTGGTCCCCGGTGGTGGTAGGTGGCGGGGTAACCACTCCCGCTCCTTTCCCTCTACGCCTTGCCTTACACTTCCAGCTACGGACTTCAGGTTGGCGTCGCCTTTGTCTTTGTTGTTGTTGTTGTTGCTTTTTATGGGGTGTTAGGTTGGCTGCAAATAGCAGTGCGTCGAAATAGATGGTCCCCTGACTTCCGTAGTACGTAGTAGAGTGATCCTATCTGTCGTCGTTACTGCACAGCCCCCTACCCTCTTCATGTCTTGTAGCTGCATAGATTACTTGTTCTTCTGCAGAAAATACTTCATCTTGCTGCGCAGAACACTTGTTTTTCTGCGGAAAATACTGGTTATTCTGCGCTGTGCTGGTTTTAGTACAGATGGTCACCTGACTTCCTATGTAGTTGAGTGATCCTAACGGCACAACCCGCACGAACTGTTAGACAAAGGCATGCGCCCCCACCCCCAACCACACACACAGCGGCTCCGGTCTCGATCTTCACCCTTCGAATGCCGGTGCCTGAATGACGCGCCGACGCAACTTGTGAACCCACCACCACTTTATATACTTAAAGCACGGACGTGAAGGAAAACATCCTTCACACATACATAAAAAACACAAATCTCACAGACCTAAAACAGGATTCACTGGAACCCTCCTCGCGTGTCTGACGTCATCCGTTTCTGAGTATGACGTAATTTCGCGCTTCGTGGATCCTACAACCCACAATACATAAAACACACCAAGTGCGCGGACCTAAAAGAAAACACTTTTAACATAGGAAGGGGATGGGGAGTGTTGATAGACACACTCTATGCAAACACACACCAAACACACAAGGGAAATGGATTTTAAAAAAACAAAAAAACAAACACAAACATACACGTAACACACCAATTTTTTTAGGCAATCGTAGAGTAATCTTTTCTAGAGATCTGGGTGGCCCTGAAAAGGACCGTTGGGATTGTTTTGGGGTGAGAAGTTTTAACTTCTGGCAGCAGGACGACCACGTTTCACCACAGGTCTCACTGCTGCAGGACAAGGACGTTTTCTGGTGAAGGAGAAGGGAAACTCATCACAGTCCATCCTACAAGACACTTCTTCTTGTTGTTTCTGCTGCAATTTGTTGTTGTAGCTGTTGTTGTTTTTGTTGTTGCTGCTGCTGCTGCTGCCTTTGCTGCTGCTGCAGTCTTTGTCTCTCCCCCCATTCCGCTCTGTCCCTGATGATCTCTTCTCTCAAAACTTCTTTCACCAGATCTTGAGCCATTTGCAGGAAGATCATCGTCTTCTTCTCTGGGTTCTTCTGAATCAGGTTATGTCTAACCCGCTGCATGTTCACCATCGCTTCATTGAGTTTACTAATCTTGGCTGCCATGTTGAGGTGTTGTTGACGAGTCAACGAGAGTGACCCGACTGGCAAATGCCCCGCTTTATATGCTGGAAGCGCGGACGCGATTAAAAAACATGACTCAGATCGATAGAAAGAGAAATGTGAAAGAGTAGGTACTTCAGATCGAGAGAGAGAGAGAGAGAGAGAGAGAGAGAGCATATACATTCCATATTTTTCAAATCAATAAACAACACAACACCATTTTTTTCAAAAATCAACATTTTTAATCAACAAGAAGAAGTTTCTCTAACACAAAATACAAACAAACATTGTTTTAAACATGAACGTATTTACAAGGTTGACAACGTTGTGAAGTCAAACTTGACTTCCACTGTTCTAAATCATTTTGTCCTCGATGCACACTACGTTTCTGAACTAAAGACAACAGATAACCATAATGTTCACAAAATCATCTTTCTACGTTAGCATCGTTTCTAGCGTACTCCCTATCGTAACAAGTCACTAAATGTTCTAAGGGATATCCAAGACTGCGTTGATGAAGAAAATACACACAATATTGTCCACACACCATAGAATCTGATCCTTGTAATCTCACATTATTGTATCGAGTGGAGACAGCATTTCTTTTCATAAAGTCTATGATGTCGTCTTCCAAAGGAGGTAATCCATAAGAATCAAAATATTCCACACTGTGATCGTTGGGAAAGTACACTACCACCCAATGGGTTCCTGGTCGATGACTGTCGTCGGTATTGATGCCATAGGCATGAATGTCTTTAGGTTTGCGATGTAGAAGTTCATCTTTAGCACACACCACAGGATTCCAAGAAGAGGTGTACGAACTGCGAGTCAACAGGTAATGAAGTTCCCAGGTATCCATTTTTTCTTCATAAGTAATAATAAGTCATCAATTCACACACTACTTTATGCTTGAATCTGTCTGTCAAGTAAGTCGATGAACCACAGGTAGTCTCTGTACTCTGTTGCAAGAGAGCTTCGATGCGTTGGATCTCCAGAGAAGTGAGTGGAGGTGAGGAACGATCCTGCAAGTCTTTATACCACATTCTCAACACCTTTTCTTCTGAGATCCAATTTTTCTTCTGCACTCATCATCATACATTTGTCGTGTTGTTTCTGACTGGAATGATCGATTTGACATCCATGGCAATGTTCTCGGGTCAGGGCTGGAATTCTTTGAGTCAATTCCGTAGCAAAACAGGAGACTAAATGTTGTTCTTGTTCTGGCTATCTACATGGCATAAATCCAATAAACTTGGTAACACACCTTTTCTCTTCTTCTTTTGGTTCTGGACCAAAAACATTGTCATCACTGGTGGATTGTGACGGTTTCATCTTCTATCTCCATAGGTTCTTCGTGTTGCATCTTTTCTAATAGTCTAGAGTCACTTCTCTCAAACTGTTGATTTCCAGAGTATTGTCAAATTCTGCATACAAGATGACGTTCACGCTGTTCACCAGAGCTATGGAAAACTGAAGTTCCACACGAAGTAGGCCTGATTTTATAGGGTGGAAATGTATTTCGTCGCTGCCTTGGTCAGGAATTAAATCAAATCCACACAAAGCATATCCTCCTGCATAATCTTCGTACGAAATACCGTGGCTGCTGTTGGTGCCTAACTGTCCCGTGGCTTCAAACAGAGTAAAGTAAGATCTCAAGTAATTTTTCTGGGCAAAGTTAGGTTCAAAAGGTCGGGTACATAACGTCTGACCATCTCGAGTGACTTCTATCTTGGAGACACTGAAGTGTTGAAAGTCGAAAGGATTTTGATTGATGGCTCCGTTGAGATCTGCATTACTGACGATGCCGATGAGCAAACGTTTGGGCAGCTGTCCTTGGAATACATGATCTTCGACTTTGGATCGGAGTCCAGAGGCAATGGTAAACGTTTTCACTTCCACTCGTCGCACAGGATACTTGGCAGTGGTTCTGCTCAAAGTTTGACTGATGTCGTTGGCTACTTTAGGTAACACTTTTACACGGCGCACGTAAAGTCTGGCTTCTTCGATGTTGGTTTTGTACTCGTTGGCATTAGCCATTAAATGGAAGACGGTACTACTGCGATTCAGTCTCAGGCGTACATCCACTCCGTTCAACATATACTTGTCTGGCAACCACATGTCCAAATGCAAACGATCCATCAGTTCTAAAGTGCGCCCTTGTCTGATTTTCTTTCGACGGTCGTTAAATTCCACATTGTGAGGATCGTCATTTACAGTCAACGCTGTGTCGTTGAACTTTTCCAAGGTGTCAGGTTTCCATAAAACGGAAGCATCCAGATGGGTATTCTTGGCTTCTTTTCCGTACGTCAAGAGATTTTCCAAGTAAGCACGATAAAGGTAAGTATCCATGCTGCTGCTGACCAGTTTGTTATTCAAGTACAAATCCACTTCGCTGAACAAGGAATGCATGAAATTATTGACGGGAGCTACTCTGTCATCGGCCCCAGGATTGGTGTTGTCCGTTTTGAGCACTTTGAGTTTCAGATACAAGTGGCTGCTATTCAGATAGATGTAATTTTCGGTTTGTCCTTTGATTTCAAATTCGATAGGAGCTGAAGTCGTCAATGACGATACAGGATGAAATTCTACCCATTGGGATTCTTGCATCGTCATCATGGTAGGTGGCATAGCAAACAGATCTAGTTCTGACTTGGTACATTCGCAAGAATCTCGGTGCATCATTTTCAACAGTTAGTAATCTGACAGTTCTTCTTTTCTAATTCTTTTTCTGAACACCGTGTTTATGAGCTCTGAAGGGGTGTCGGCGTCTCTTTCTGCCTTGTCCTTGCTGTGGCGTTGAGGAAGAAGTAATGCCAGGGCCAGAAGTGTGAAGCGAATTTATAGGGGTCTCTCGGTGACCCAAAAAATCTTTTCAAGTTTGCCGCAACACATTTTTTCCTGCTCTCATAAAAGCTTCTTTAGGATTTTGTTTGTCGATGAGGACGTTTTGAAGAAATTGTTTTCCTTGCGTCAAAGCGGCATCTTTTAAGGCATGCAATCCTCGAGTCACCATGGGTTTCAAGATGGGGGCGACCGTCCGAAAAGCAGATTTTAACATATCTCCTAAACCATGTCCTCGTTGTCGAGCCACTCCTCGGTACACAGGATACATTTTGGTGTTACAATTCGCTGGAGAACCTTTTTCGAAAAATAGTTTTACCGTGACTTTTCCCTTCTTTCTTTTTTTTCTTCTGCTGAAGAATGGGTGGACATCATCTTTTTAACCCAAGCTATCATTTATTCTCGTTGAGGCGAAGGAGAGGGTGTCAACAAGGAAGCTGCAATCTTCCTAGGGATGGTGGGAGCAGACGGAGTTTGAAACACTTCTCGTTGGTCGTCTTCTTCTGTCGTCCCCGTGGCGGTGTCTGTTGTCTTGGTGGTGGTTCTAGGTTAACTTTTCATCATCATGGCCTTGAAATCTCTCAGAGTGGGTTTAGCTGTTTCGTCTAAAGCTTTCTGGTGAAAGAGTTGAAGACATTGCAAGAGTTGACCGTACCGTTGCGATTTTTCTGCTTCTGACAAATCACTTTCGATCCATGAGCGATTGTAATTTTTGTTGTAACTGGGGCATCTCGTTGAGATTCGGATTGGAAGGTAAATGAGGTATCCGTTGTTCGTACCAACAATGGAGTTCCATCCATCCTTTGTAAGGAACTAAAGTCAGTTTTCGTCCTTCCATAAGATCCAAAGGTACAAGTGTGTTGTCTTTCCAGAGAAGGGTGTCCTTTTTATCTTCTTTTTCTTCCCGTCTTTATGGCATGACTCCTCCTAAAAGAGGTCCAGCAATCGTTCCCAACAAAGGAGCCGCTATTTTTAACAACGGTCCTATTAGCATGGGTAGAAATCCTCCTCGTTGCACCAGGATTGTTTTCTTTTGACTGAGAGGTATTTTCTTTTTGACCATTTGGCGAAGAACGTTCCGATGTTTTCCTAATTTTTGTTTCTGTATCTTGGACAAAGGTACCGTTGCTTTCAACAATTCAAACAACATTCGCACACGATATCGATGATTTATTTAGGGGCTGTTTGAATGAGTTGTTTTCGCATGGGATGATTGGATTTGGTCAGGACGGACAACACATCCCAATGTTTGGCCAGAGCAGGTGGAGGTTCTTTTTTGTTTTTGCTTTTCTTGGGACGGCTAGGGTGGTGGTGGTGGAGTGGTCTTTTGGGGGTCATCTTGAGTGTCAGGAGCAAACAATAGAACTGAGGTCATTCGGAGGCCACACTTCTTTTTTATACTGGAACACGGCTCCACCGATGGTCAGCACGGCGTACCAACTTCATGACAGGCATCACTCGACGTTGAAGTGTTTTCAGTTTACTAAATGTGTCAGTTCTTGTTTGGATAAATCCAGTAAACTTTGTAACACGCCGGTTCTGTCTTGAGCTTTGGTTTTAGGCGAGGCCACTTTTTTAGCGGCAGCCGCAGTGGCCAGAGCAGCCGAAGTAGAGGCCCCCGGAGAAGTGACTTTCAAAATAGGTTTCAATTTTTGCATCAAATTAGGAAACACGGGTCTTAAATCAGGTTTGGCAGGCATCATCACGAAGGGTGAAGAAGAAGAAGAAGTGGACGGAGAAGGAGACACCGTCACAGCACTCCGTGGCTTTCGGGAGTACGTGCGCATCCTAGCAATAGTACCTCTCTTTCTGGCAGCAGATGTTGTGGTTGGTTTTTTCTTGGAAGGGCTTTTCTTCTTCTTACGGCTATTCTTCTTGGGGTTTTCTTTTTCTTGAGGCGAAGGAGAGGGTGTCAACAAGGAAGCTGCAATCTTCCTAGGGATGGTGGGAGCAGACGGAGTTTGAAACACGTGCTGTCAAAGTAAACCATCGTAACACTTCTTTGAGACTTACTTCTAACAAATGAGCATGGACTTGTGCATTTTGTTCGCGACTAATGCCATACAGGGCACGAATCAATTTGGCAGGAGGATGAGATTGAAAGGAAGTCATCTTGTAGACTGTGGGAAAGAAATGACGTGGTGGATGTTTTTATAGTTTTTTCTTACAGAGAGTGGCCGAAGGGGACGTGTAAATGACGGGACCTCCTTCTTGACACCAATGGTGAAACAATTGGGTACGAAATCTCAAATAATCGGGAGTGGTGGGTTTTAAATCGATGAGTAATTACGCATGAGGTGTTTGAGTGGCATCGTCGTACGCATAATTCAGCCAAGGAGTTCCTAACTGTTTGGCTAACACTTGCACTTGAGATTTGTCTCTGGGGCTTTTAAACAACACCACGTAATGAGCGTTGAGACTGATGGTACGATGGGCTTTACTTTGTTGAAATAAATTTTGAGTAATGTAAATGATACTGGCATTACTATGATGTCCTTTTCGTATAAACCAAAGTTTAATTTCTTCTTCGTCTTCTCCTAACATGTCATCGAAGATGACCAGATGTGTTTGACTCAAGTCAGACACGATCCCATCGTCTTCGCGAGAAGTGCCTTCGACAAATGAAATGGCTTCTCCTTGACTTTCTAGAATTAAAGTGTAAGACGATTGCAACTTTTTGTAACACCACACGATACGTTGAGGAGGACGATCAAACAAATGAGATTTGTGTTCGATCAAACGTTTGACAAATTCGGTTTCCCCTGAACCACTGGGTCCAGCAATCAGCATGTTTAAAGGATGGCGCAGATACAAAGCTTCCCAACTTTGACGATCTAACTTTTCGTCAATCACTTTGACTACGGAAGAAGAGACATAGGAGGCAGAGAAGGAGGAAGATGCAGCCCTGACTGAGGTAGTGAGAATTTTGAGAAGAACATGAAAGACACAAGACATTTTATACGTTTCATACACGTTTATTGTTTTAAACAAAAAAACATATTTTGCAGGTCATGAAGCACGAAAACACATAAAGCAAAAATGGTTAGGTACAACAATAAGTCACACACTAAAAGAACCAAAGTTGTGTATAAACAAGTCAATTTACAACAATTGTCTCGTTGGATGTGTGTCCCACGAAATGGACGTACACGATTCATTGTCTCTGTTGTGGAATGGAATGTCTCTGGCGGGAAGGTTCTTTTTTCCTCAGGTCTTTCTATTGATACGACGGTGTTGTCTTCTTCTTGAGGCTCAAGTGTCATTTTTAACCTTGGTTCCAAGTTCACTTTTTGTCTTGGAGGATTAGTGATACGCAAGGTCTTTGGCATAGTGTGCCACTTCTTGTAGCCAAACATCGAGACCAACACTTTTCCAGTCACATACATCTTTCCAATCCTAAAGTTGTTGGTGTAACCAACTAGCGATATACACTTCTTAGAAAGTATGAAGTGTAGATAAAGTTTGACAAATGTCTTCTTCACACGGAGGTACACAACTGGTGTTCATCACGATTCTCAACACAGTGTGAATGGTCATGTTTTTTATTGCATGTACCGTTGATCAAAATAGTCCACAACGAATAATGTTCCTCCAAAATAATCCACAACGAATTTCCAGGGAAAAGAAATCCAAGAAAAGTAGTCACTAACACACACACCACATAGCGTCCAAAATTCAATGGAAATTGTTCGTTTATCAGGCGTCTGTAATCCTCTAAGGTCTGAACACTATCGTTGACTTCTATCCACGGAATTCGTTCCACAGGTGAAGACAACGGTCGTGGCATGGTCAGCTTTATATCCAGGTTCCCAAGGTTTGTATCTTTTGTGATAGTCTACTCCAAGGCATCTGCGATAGTTTGTCCCAAGAATCAGGCTTCTTATACTGTGGAAATAGCAATAGTTTAAAAATCGAGGAATGACTTTCAGTTTGCGTTTCACTTGTATCTTGACAAACTCTCTGTAAATGTTTTCTCGCAGCTCCAAAGGCAGATTCTGAATGTGCTCTTCTAAACACGTCATTTTTCAGGCACGCCTTTCTTTTGGATGAAATAGTCACACACTTGCCAAATGGAATCGGGTGGTAAAGGATATCCAAGACAAGATATCCAAGACATTCAGTGATGACCTTGCTACACCTCAGACGGCGTGAAGGTGTTTCGTCTTTAGGTGACACTTCTTGTAAAAGTTTTTTTGTATTCCTGTGAGTTTGTCACTTTTTCCTCAACTTCGTTCCATTGAATTCTGTGTAACAGTGTCACATTGTAGGTGGTGGCATCCAAACTCTTAAAGATGCCATCTTGTCTTTCATGAATGTCTGACCAATTAAATACTTTTAAACTAATCAGTATTTTTATGGCATTCAAATAACAACGGTTAAAACGTCTATGTCGTAAATAATGCAATTGTTCTTTGCCTTTCACTTAAATTTGAACCAACTCTCTGTAAATGCGTTCTCGCAGCTCCGTAGGCAAACAACGAATGTGCTCTTCTAAAGGATCCGACATATTACTTCTTGGGACCAACCAAAGGTAGGTACTGACAGCGCGGAGACCATCTGGCATGTTCCAGATAAGCTGAGTCTTTATACTCCCATTCGTGAAGTGTCACACCGCAGCTGAAACACTTGACTTTATCACCTTCTCCCAAGTAGACAAATCCAGCTCTGGCTAAAGTTTTGGGAGTAGGTCCTTCCAGATATTTAGGCCACTTATCTTTGAACGTCTTGAATCGACTTTCAAAGTCGCAATAGCCAGGGAAAGCCACAGGCAACGTGCATTCTTTGTCAGTGCATGGATGGCATCCGCAGGTAGGTACACGTTTAGCATCACCAATAAAGAAGAGAAGGCGTCGTGCATCACTAGTGGGGCGGTAAGGCACACGAACGGCATCGCTTTCGATGGTCCCAGAGGAGCGGCAAGGTCGTACTGCATCGCTGATGTCAAAGCGTACGGCATCCGTCTCATCTCAAGGCACTGCATCACACTTGAGGTCGTGTCCCTTTTTTATACTGAAGATCGGCGTGTCCGTGCGGTAAAGAGGTGTGGTCTGGAAGTCGCACTCGTTTCTGGTACACAATTTCGTAAACTTTTTCTAAAGGACGACTGACGATTTGGTGATTTTGTAACCGTACGATTTTGTGAGGCTCTAAAGTTTTCACTCGAAAGTCTTGAGCTTGTCCATACTGTAAAGCATTTTTCAAGACATCAAAGTTCACCACTTTGCTGGCTCGATAGTTCAGTGTCAATCCTTTGACTTTGCATTTGGTATGGAGTTGGCCTTGTCGGTCTCGGTATCGGTAACCGTAGTTTTTAGGACCACCGCTAGCAAAACTGAGGATCGTCTCTTGGGGGTGCTCGTCCGTCCATGCTCCTAATCGATCTCCTTCGATGGTGGGGTTTGTGCAACCTGGGCGATGGATGTACATACAACTGTCGGTGTCAAAGTACAGGATTCGATCTCCCAACACTTCTAAAGCTTCATCGTACAAATTTAAGCGAGCATTGGTTGTCACGTAGGCTGCAATGACCACATTGCTAAGTCGTCGGGGCGAACAAACTTGGGCTCTTCTGCGTAATTGATGATTTCCACGTGTTTCATCAGTTTTGCTTTGTCGTCCAGCAGTTGAAAGTAGCGACTGGGATCTGCCAAGTATTCCGCCTTGGGTAAGATCGTACGTTGTGCCATTTTTCCCCACAAGCAATTGAGCATGACTTTGGCAAACGATCTTCTTCCTTCGTTATTCTCTACGTCTTCCAAAGTGATGCCTTCTACGGAACGGTACTGTTCTTTGAATTGGACTTGGTCTTCTGGAGTCTGACACCAAGAGGGATAGCCACTGGCTTCTTGTTTCAGTTTGAGAATTTCGTTGACGTAGCCCGAGAAAATGCCTGGATTCGAGGCGTCGTCCTTTTGCTATTGTGCTGTGGTAGGAAAGTGCCAAATTTCGTACACTTTTAACAAGCGGTATCCCCGATCCAGAGCAAGAAACAATTCGACGATGACCCATGTTCCTGCCAAAGCGCGTTCTTCCTCCGTGCGGTGACATGGTTGATCTTGATTGCATGTTTCAGGACACGTACGGCATAAAGGAAACATCAGTTTTCCTTGGCAATGATGGGGTAAGACAGGTTGGTACAAGTTTGTCGGGGGTAAGACTTTGCATTTGATCAATCCTTCGTATTGACGAATGTTTTCCACGTCGATGTGTTCTGTCAGAATTTCAGGATGTCCGATAGGGAATCGCTTGTATTTGCACACCCAAGGATACAACGAACACGTCGATGTATTTGATTTCTTCTCCTCGAGATTCGTCTACGTCGTACAGCAAGCGTGTGGCATTGGTTCGTCCTCCAAACAAACTGTGGCGTGGGTCCAAAGGTTCGATGTCTACCACATCGTAACTTTCGGCAATGCGTCTAAATTCTGGATCGGTTTTGAAACGTCGATCGTACTCGTGTTCCCACATTTCTACTACTTGATATCCTTGACTTTCTAACTTCAGGCGTCGTTGGTAGGTGTGTTCGTACAACTCTTCCATGGTGTACTCTGAAAAGGACTTTGTAAGTGTCGTTGAGGAAAACAGGTAGGGCATCCGTGAAACAAGCAGCCCTAAAATTCGCACAGCGTCTGAGGGTTTTCTAAATCCCAGCCATCCACAGAAAGACTTCCCATTTTCTTTTCTCCCCATCGGTTTCTAGCATGTTGTATCCATTTGTCTTCCTTTTCGCACAAATAATGCAACCAACGCAAAGCTTTGGCAGAGTATTGACGGCTGACCGAAAGATGAGTGTTAGGGTCTATGATGCGGGAGCACTGCGTGTTAATTGACTTCGGTATTGAAAAAGTGTGGAAAATACCCTTTGGCCATTTCTGTCATTCCAAATGTTTTAAACTCATTGGCATGGCCAAATAACTCATGTAATCTTTGAATTGTACTTGTCCCACTTTCATGTAGATGAGTTTGGCTCCGTTCATGGTGACTTGGGGGCATTCGGTGCCTTGTTATGAATAATATTTTAGAAGAAACTGTCCATCGTATCCCGATAAATTGTGAGCCATGACGGTAGCATATCGATGACAGATCCCGTAAATGAATGTCCTCTTCGCTCCAAGTGTCGTCGATAGGGTCTAAAAGCCATTGGGCAAAATCGGCCAGAGTATTGGGGCCTCGAAAGATTTGTTCGCGTCCTCCTGGAATCTTACTACAGTGATGACAGTGACAATAGATAGGTTCTTGTATGCACTTCTCACAAGCCCGATGAGCGACGCAGAAATTAGGGATGTGAATACCCGTCTCTTGCATGCATTCAAAGTCAAAAAATATTAAATCCACGTCTGTCTTGTTCTTGTTCTTTTGCTGATCACCTTTTAATTCTTTCTCCAGTGTATTGTCATATTTTTGAATATAACACTGATGTTGAAATTCCACGATTTGGTCGCAAATATGACATCTTTTCTTTCCGGCACAAACGTGTGCCTTGGAGTTATTGCTTTGAATCAGCTGTCCACACGTGGAGCACAATTTCAATAAATCACAAGCACTTTTCTGCTGGTGAGCTTGTGTCCAGCGATGTTGTTTGTAACAAGAGGGGCTGACGAAGGTTCGTTGACACTTCGAGCAATGCACGTGTTCTGCAGGAAGGCATGGTTTGAAAGCTAAACAGCCCCGACATCTCTCTCCGCAATGAATGTGTTTCTCCCGACTACAAAATCCTTGGTCACATTTCTCGCAGTAGTAAGAGTATCCAAGAAATCCTGTGATACTAGTGATGGCATCGAAATGTTCTTGATGATGATACACGTGAATGTATTTTCCCTCGGGGAAATCGGGTCCTGGAAACACCAGAGCTCCGCGAACGTCTTGAGGATGTACTTTCAAGGTGTACCGAGGAGCCAAGACGTCTTAAAGTGTTACATTTCAGAATGCCACACACGGTCTCTTTCGATATCACTGCTTGTTGTAACAGGAGTTCTGCTTCTTTTCGTTGTTTGGCTCTATCCGATTGTCGAATGCTTTCCCATGCTCTTTTCCATTCTGCAGTCTCGTTCTTGTCGGCACACGTTCGCAGCACGACAATGGCACGGGCTAAACACATCTGGTTTTGGGAATTGTTGATTTGGACGATACTGCGTATGGTACTGTGAACGTCGTCCACCAATAGCACTTTCTTGTTTCGTCCGCTACCTCTAGGAGGTGAAACGTGGGTCATGAGAAGTGTGGCTTTTCCATCGGTGATGGTAAACTCGTCATTAGATTGTTGAACGAACGTGTTCGATTTTGTCCATGACTTTAGACGGTGTTAATTCTGCCGGGGTACTGAACTCGATCCAGACAGGAGACTTCAAACTGTCGTGATGGATGGAAAGTCTCATCCGATCGTCCTCTTTAGCTCCGCATTGTCGTTTCAATGTTTCTAACAAGGGATCCCACAAATCGGTAATGAAGCCTGCGGCTTTCTCGGGAGGCACTTCAGACTTGAAGTCTTTAAAGCGAACCGTGTAAGTATAAGCCGTGGTTCTAAATTTTCTAGATGTCATTTTTTGCGTCTCTCGAATGTGATTTTCGGGAGCTACGGAACGACTTTCTTTATTAGGGGTTCTAGACTCTCTTGGTCTTGTGGAAGGTGTGGTTTCAGGCTCACTCATCTCCTCTTCAAAATCGCTGGCATGGACTTGGGCTAGCAATTCAGCTAGCGGTGTATGAGGCGGCACAGAAAGTCGCCGTCGTGGCCTCTTCGTTTCTTCTTCTGGTTTCTCACTGAAATGGCGTTATCGTTTCATCTTGATGTCCAACTTGGATCTGATTGAGTTTTACACAGGCTCTCTCCCTATATATAGAGATCACTTCCTACCCTCAGAGTCACTATTCGTTATTCAACTTTCAAACTGTGAAGATGGAGGAGTCAAGAAGACAGATCGCCTTTCTGGTCAGAGATTTACAGAGAGTCATTCGAAAGTATACCACTTTCAGTAAGACTAAGGACTACTACTCCTCTCGAGATAAAAGTCAAGATACTTGTTATATCTGCTAAGAGAAAGGACATTGGGCTCCAGAATGTCCACAACGTCAAAACCAAGGAAAAGAAAAGAGAGACAAAGAGAAAGATACCTGTTATCATTGTCAAGAAAAAGGACATTGGTCTTCAGAGTGCCCTAAGACACAAGAGAACAAGCAAGAGAGGGAGGAGGCAGAGGGCTCTTCAGAAACAGAAGAAGAACCCATTCCCGTGGTCAAGAAATGTAAGAAGTCGAGATGACTGGAAAGCAGTGAAGAAGAAAAAGAACCTTTGATACCTGTGAAGAAATTCAAGAAAAGAATCAGACAGTGAACTATGAACTTGAGTGATGTGTTATGAAATGTTCATTGTGATTTTTTAAAAAGAGAATATACCAACAAATTAAAAGTAAGTGTCTTTTGGTTTTGATTTTGTTTTTAGAGTATGGACGCACGCACGCACTCATACATAATCCAATGATGGGATTTAAGTTTTACTTGATTCGGCAATTTGATTTCTTTTCTAGAGATCTGGGTGGCCCTGAAAAGGACCGTTGGGGTGTTTGTTTTTTTAAAACAAACTTGTGGACTGGACATGATGAGTTTTAACTGCCTCAATCCCTTTCCACGGCCAAGTCTTACTCCTCCTCCTGCTGCTGCTGCTTTGGTAGTAGTGGTAGTGGTAGTAGTAGTCAATGGTGGTGGTAGCATCTCAGTAGTAGTGAGCGTAGATGATGTGATGGGTTTAGAATGTTTAGTCCGTGATGGTCTCTTTCTCTTGGGTTGTGTTAAAGAAATCTGATACATGTTTCTCAGATTCTTTAACTCTGCTAAAATATCTTGGACCAGACTCACCGTGAGATGGTCGTCACTCCCTTCCTTCTGTCCTTCACAGTTTTCCTCTTCTAGCTTTCTTATTTCCTCTACTTGCTTTCTTCTTTCCTCTTCTTGCTGAAGAAATGCTTATTCTGCTTCTCTCTGACTCTGGAAACATTTTTCCAATTTTTCTTTCTGTCTCTTTCTAAAATCATCCACCACGGGTAAGGATGGTGGTACTACTACGGCTGTTGTTTCAGGCAAAAATTCTTGCCACGACAGAAAATCCACATTAAAATCTTCTGGTTGAATGTTGACCACTTTCGTTGTCGTCGTACTATCACTCCGAACATACGAGGTTTCCGTTGCAGGTTCACCCCAATACATGGTTTTCGTTGTATCAGCCATACTCAAAATGTCGCAAAAGGTAAAACCGTACGAACGCTGTGGTTGCTATATACTGAAGGTGACGTCACCGCCCCCCCCCCCTCGCTCTCTTCTGATTAGAAGAGAGACCCACCCTTTTGTAACGCGCCTTTGGATTAATGAACCATTTCGATGCATTTCGATCCGCTCTTAGGCTACATATACCAACATTTTGTGACATAGTTTCACATGTTCTCAAGACAAGAAAATGTATACATCTGTTGAATCTTCAAACATCGTATCGGGCATGCTGTTTAACCCGGACTACCAGATGTATGTGAAAGCTTCATGGGCTATCACCAAGTTAACAGATACAGCTCTTTGGAAGAGAAGGATTTATGTAGAGAGACAAGGGTGTCTGAAGCGGGTGCTCATCTACGGACCTTAAGTGCGTAGAAGCTTAAGGAGAAGAAGACCCGTGAAGAGGTGTCCTATGTGTTAACTTGGTTCACACAACTCCAACGGTCCTTTTCAGGGCCACCCACATCTCTTGGAAAAGAAACAATCCAAAAATTGCCAATGGTTTTTCATTGTTTGTTTGTTTGTTTGTCTATGTGTCACTTCTACTCGTATAAACACTTCTACCCTATAAACACTTTTGACCCTACAACACTTTTGACCCTATAAACACTTTTGACCCTCTAAACACTTTGACCGCCAGTAGCCTCTCCATGTTAATTTCCCATATGACCCTATAAATTTTTGGACCTTCTTTAACATAGGATATTCCCATGACCCCATTCAGGCTCCCTATACTACTTGTATGTGTAATTTTAAATTCATTCATAGTATAGATAACAAAGTTTAAGATCTGAGTTCTCAATCTTGACTCTGTTTTCGAACATTTTAACAGATGTTACTTTCTTATTTATGACGGTAAGTATTGATAGTTTCTGTATTAATGTAACTAGTAATGTAATAATTACTATTATTATTTACAGTAAATTTAACTAGTAATGTAATAATAATAATTATTATTATTTACAGTAAATGTAACTAGTAATGTAATAATAATTATTTTATTTACAGTAAATATAAATAGTAACGTAATAATTATTATTATTATTTACAGTAAATAAGCTTAAGATACGAAATTAAAGATGATATATTGCAGTCCTAGTTTTATAACAATTTATAAAAAAAAAAATTAAGCATCCAAAAGTTGTGCTTAAAGTACGCTCTCTCACCGTTCAAGTTTTTATTTTCAATTTTTATCCTTTGATGTAACGGTTACATACTTTCTATTTCCTGTAATTTTTTCCAGTATATTCTCCAAAAAAGTGTGTGTGTGTGTGTGTGGGGGGGGGGGGGGTGTTGTTGTTTTCATCCCATATCTTTATGTCCAAGTTCAGCCAGGTTCCAACGTTTTGGCTTTGTATTTTCTTTTTTTTTTGTCCTTGCTCATGGCGTTTTTTGTCGCTTTGTATATGTTGTGTTTCATTGTTTAATAAACTCAACTCGTCGTGGTTGATTTCATTCTTACTTATTACTTTGCTTACCATGATGTCAGAGCTGTTTAACTTAAGGGTTGCAGATGTCAGTATATCATAATATTTTATATCTTTGTTGGCGATCAACCTCTACTTGAAAGCTTTAGCAACAAATCCTATCAATCGTGAACTACACACATAATACAAGAATAAGGAACATCTACACCGGTAATTATTCCAGTAACACCCAATCCAGCTGATGTTATTCCCATACAACCTGAAACACTCTTGTAAGCTAACACATTTCAGCGACTCCCATTTCCTCGAGGATATCCTTTACTGGACGAACAACCTGTGAAATCTGGCATAATTATCGGGGGTTAAAAGTTGCACGTATAAACACTTGTGAAGGTGGTATCATGATACAGTTTTATGAAATCTTTCAAGTACTTGAAGAATTCAAACCACACGTTTTCGTATTTTGGAAAACAAATCGTATGCTTTCCTCCATAGACAATAGCCCAAATATTTTAACGGAGCTCAAGGTTTTGCATTCCTCATCAAAAGAATAATGTCTTCGACTCACCGTGTTGATTTTGACAATACAAATGTAATGAATTCCTACACTGAAATTAAAATAACAAATGTAAACCTCGTATTATCTGTTGCCTATATAGCTTTTCTCAACAAGAATAGACTGGTATTCATCTTGGTCGAGAATTTTAGCTGACTTGATAGCAGTAATGTTGAATGTATTGTAATTACTGGCTTTTATTTAAATGCCTTTGATAAAACAGGCTCAAAATAGCTTATCATTTTAAGTGATCTTACCTATAACTCCGTACCAACTGCAAACTGCATTGACCCAGATCTGCCGGCGCATTATGCGCCGGCAGATCTGGGTCTATGCAGTTTGTAAGTACTAATCAGTAGAACAAACAACATAGACCCTGATCTGCCGGCGCATTATACTAACAGATATGATTGATGTATTGTTCGTCAACAAGTGTGATGGTGCATTAGATTATCACACATATAATGACACTGAATTTTAGGTGATAACACTCACACACACACACACACACACACACACACATATATATATATATATATATATATATATATATATATATATATATATATATATATATATATGTATATATATATATATATATATATATATATATATATATATATATATATATATATATATATATATATATATATATATAATTACAAATATACACCAAACAGAGCGGAAAGTGCTATCCCTAGATTCAGCAGGAGAATGCTTGATAACATCAACATAACTTTTTAATACGAATAAATAATATTATCATACAGGTTAGAGAATTTTAATTCGTACTCTACGGAGATTTGAACCCCGATCCGCGGGTTATGGCACCTATCGCCTTGCCTGTAAGCACCAACCCCTATACCGTCTCGAACATGCACACATATCCAAAAAAGGATGCTACAAAGTCAGTGGTATTTTCATTTGTGCGAAGCAGACATACCCGCATGTCGACCCAGTAATTAATTCTCATCTAAGTACACAGTCCATCTAGATTCCTACTACATAAATCGAGGTATATAGAAGTTATTATAGAGAATTACAAATATGAACCAAACAGAGCGGAAAGTGCGATCCCTGGATTCTACAGGAGAATGCTTGATAACATTAATATCATGTCATCCCGATGCGTATTCATAATTGCTCCCAATCCAGCGCTCCCGATGAATGAATGAGGAATGATATCGCGTAGTCCACTCCTCCAGGCCTGTTGAAGGATCCCTCTGGGACCTTCCTACCCCGTAGACCCGTTGGTCGAGAACCTTTGGCCCCTCACACTGAGTCGACCAGCAACCGGGTTAACAAACCCACGGAGTTTAACAAATCTCCGGAACAATTAAAAATACAATAACTGAGCCATGGAATACATGAGACACGTTTAAGTGCGAATACAGTGATATACGTTACGCTTACGTGCACATGAACTGACATTGTTACACATTAAATCATTCTGTCATAGAACGATTGCACGATATTATTATTATTATAACCTCGTTCGTACACGAATCTGTCTACAACAAGAATAATCGCTATGGATTATTAAAGCTCGAACATGTATTATGGTTTAATGCGTGCAACTTATAATTTAATTTCAGCTTGTATATTCATCAACGAAATGTCTTACCTGAAACAGACTATATTACATCCGATAACATGGCGCTATGTGGCATAGGTCTGACTTCATAGAAAATGTAGCACAAATTCAGAAACATTCAATATATAACAATTTCCTCACATAGAATAGATAGCAAGAAAGAATAAAGTTTTATGTTTCAATTCTCCTTAGGCAAGTGCATGGAGTAATGTTACCTTACTCTCTTAAATATAAAAACCTAACCTAGCCAGTGCCAAGGTTTCTTAGGACAGATAATGTATATATATAAGTTTCGAGATTGTCTGCACGTTCTAGCACCGTATATGTACGGCTGCCAAAACATCATTTTTTGGTGATGTGGAGGAGGTCGTGGTAGTATGGGTACTGGAACGTGTAGGCAGGCGATAGTTGCCTTATCTCGACTAAATGGGTCCTAGGTTCGATTCCAAGCAGAAACCCAGTATGGAACGTATTATTAATTAGGCTTGTTTAGCGCTAGGGTGTCATTCGTAAGATTTAGTCCCTAGATTCGTCACCCATAGGGATTTTAATAAATATCCTCGCATAATATATACATAAGATCATAGTCTTAAGAGTAATTCTCCTTAGGCCAGTGCATGGAGTAATGTTACATTACTCTCTTAAATATAAAAATCCTAATCAGGATCGATTTGCTGGTTGGCCTTTGTAACTATCTGATATAGTGATTCACGAGGTAAAGGTCGACACCTGATTGATCAACGATCAGTGTCAATTGGCTGTAGAGGAAGGTTAATTAGCTACGACGCCATGCACAACCAGATCAACCAATAGATGCTGGTCTTTTCTCGCCTATTTTGATAAGGGTAAGACACTAAGTTTCGCTTATTTGACCAGTCACAGCTGATGCATAACATATGTTACCCACACTTTCTAGACCAAAATGGCCGGTTCCTAAACTAGGCCATGAAACTATCTCATTTGAGATTGGTGTAATCTTCGTAGAGGAAGTTTTAGATTTGCGAATAAATGGAATGACTATGATGATGAATATACACATAAATGGTGTTGAAGTCTTCGTTTTGTCGCTGATTTTGCTGTCTGCGTCTATTTATCATTTTCAAACAGGAATAGGCGATCCAATTACGATCTTCTGTGTAATATATATTCCACCAACATTTCTGGAGATCGATCAATTATTAGAGTTTAGAATAAATAAATAAATACGGTTGAATCAGTGAAGGTTGGCAATGCGTTATATTACATGGTAACATCTCTTGGAGAAGCTGTTCCGTTATATATATCTTCAACTCTTGCTCTGTTTGCTGTATCAGTATATATTTTTCGTATAACAAAATGCCCTAAAAAATGTCTTTGCAATGTCAAAGATTTATTCAATAATAACAGTATTAAGGAGGTGGAATAGTTCAGTCATTAAGTTTCTGCTTACTGCATTGACAACGGCACGTACAAAAGACAACTCCTGTGTGGAGATAAGAGAGATTACAAAGTTCGCACCCATCGAGGACACTGTTAATGGATGTATCACGCGATAGCTGAGTGCGACTATAATAATGTCCATTCCCATCCATTATCGCCAGTTACTTCGCGTTCCTGGTAAATAAAGGTTATCGTCCTAAAAGTGTGGCTTGAATTAGCAATTACCTAGATGATGTTCCGTCTGATCTACATGCTCCTGTCTTGCTGCTGCATGTGTGCGGCAGATCCAATCAAATTTAAAGATTGCGGTATGTATTGCAATTGCCTGTTTATGTATTGTGGCAAAAATTGCTGTTTGAGTCAATTTCAAAAGGAGATTTAACATATTTGAGGTTACAAAACAAATTATTTAACTATTGTAGAGGCTGTACGCAAAGAATTGTATTGTGATAATGCTGATTATATATGATACTTTATAACCATTAATTGCATGTAAGGCTAGGAATCGAAAATGAAAGATGTTTGAGAAATAATGCCTGTTTTTACCTGCCTGCAGTTAGTGACATCAATCACTATGACTGGCATCTCAAATAAAAATTTCGTTAAAAAGTTTTAAAGCGATTCAATTATGCAGTTTATAAAAGTATATCAATTTCATTAACTGTTCGTTTTTTTTTTTTTTAACAAAGATTACAATTAAGAAATATATTGGATTGTTTGAAGTATGGAACTCTCTTTATCCTTTAGTTGGTCCGGCCAGATTTATTTTCATCTTTTAAATTTTCTTACGTTATTGGTCTTAAATAAGGTTTATGCCTTCTTTCAGACAACATATTCTAATTATTATATAGTCTAACCTAATAGAGGTAACTTATATTCTGGCCCACATTTTGAATAGTCAGTGTTACTATCATTATTAAATGAATTATAATAAGCTCCAGTCTGTATAGTTCGGCATTAAAATTATGGTTTGGTTCCTCTAAATCAGTGGTTCTCAAACTTTTTTGATCGCGACCCTAAATACCATCTTTTGCGACCCAAAATACAGTACCAGTATAGGGTCTCGAGGGTCAGTTTACTTCCCCATACTGATAACACGGATTTTGCGCGGATCATCCCGCCTTAGATTATATTTTCATACTTTAGCCAGTTTCACCATCATAAAATAGACACGTAGTTGACACATTTTGATACTACTTATTATCTGATTTTGTTTTCATTATTTATTTATTTAATTATTTTGTAGATTTCCCCTGTCAATTAAACATGTAAATAATTCCGGATTCAATTTCATCAAAATAAATCTTACCTTCGATCTAGAATGAAGTAGGACATAAATTTCAGCCAATCAGATTACTGGATTGTACACTTCATTTTAAGTCTGTACTTAAGTTCTGTTGGTGAAATTCAGGTTCGATTATCTCTCGATTTTTCTGTTACGTGCTTGTTTTGTTTATTTGCAAGTTGTCTTCTCATGACAAAGAGCTTGATTAACTCGAAACGTATACCTGATATAGATTATTTTTAAATAAAAAAAAGGCTTTTTCGAATAATGTACAAATCACATTCGAAGCGACACTTTCTACTTTTTAAGCGATACACTTACATCGCTACTAATTACAGAAAACATGATTTCCCTCAACTTTGACATATTAGACTGATAATCATGACTAAATGTTTTAAGCAAAATTTTCCCATTACCATTTATACTTTTCTGCGTAACAGACAGACAGACAGACAGACAGATAGATAGATAGATAGATAGATAGATAGATAGATAGATAGATAGATAGATAGATAGATAGATAGATAGATCGATATATAGATAGATAGATAGATGGACACGCAGGTAAGTTGGTAAGCGGATAGATAGATATGCTTATTTGAAAAATTTATGGGGATAATAAACTTATATATATGGGTATATGTTGATATAATACAGTTGTCAGTTATCTTACTCATAGCTACAAATACTGCATGGTACAATAATACTGTTCTTTTTAGTACCGGGCATACTTTCCAACAGGGTAATGAGACTGAATGTGCCTATTACGTCTTTAACAACTGAGGTATATTTAAACGAAACCGGACCATCATACAGTCATTATCCATGTTTTCGAATTTCGTCTGTTTGGAATAGCAGTAATTTAAGTTAGCTTAGTGTGGTCATAGGACAATGAAATGAAGCTTCTCGATGTAATATTTTAGTGGGTCGGTTGTGTGAGAGATAAAACAGCGTTCATATTTCGCCCTACCTAGGCAGGAAGATTGGCGGTGAGTTCCATTTTAGGCAACATCCTTGAGTTTGAAGTGTAACTGAGATAACAAGATGCTAAACTTAGGGCATCCTTTCCTAAACGGGAGATCAGCACTCAAGTTATCAGCTGATATGCGGAAACAAGCATTTAAATAAACATCCTAATTTAGGAATCGGATATTTGTATGAACAGAAAGAGACGGAATATGGAGTCGAAAACCATAGAAAGCATCAAAAACCTCATATCACTTTATTTGAACGATCAACAGTTTATCAAAAGCATCAAATTTAGTACCTGGCAAATAAATATCAGTATGAGGAATTTCGCTTTTTTTTATCTTGCAACTTGACGAACGAACGAACGAACGAACGATAGATAGATAGATAGATAGATAGATAGATCGATCGATCGATAGATAGATAGATAGATAGATATAGATAGATAGATAGAGAGGTAGGTAGACAGGTAGATAGGTAGGAAGGTATGTATGTATGTAGGTAGGTAGATAGATTGGTAGATAGACAGGTAGATAGATAGATAGATAGATAGATAGATAGATAGATAGATAGATAGATAGATAGATAGATAAATTGATGGATATATAGATATATAGATTGACAGATACACCCTCAGATAAAAACAATTCGCAAAGTTTGGGCATGTATATTAAGAGATCTATACCGGCTCAATTTACCTACTGTCGCTGATTGTATTGTCAAATAAAGTTTAACAAGATAAGAAGAGGAGGACGTTACCCAGTTTTTAGTCTCAAATTATATTTTGACCTGAAGCGTATCTGGGTTACTGCTTTCATACTTGTAGGCTGCTTTAATTTTGGTTAAAAAAAATCGATCTTAAAAACTTCAAAGTTAAAAGATACACACTTGGATCTGATTGTACTCTTTCATCTTGAAAATATTATTACGATGAGTTTATCGGCCAACTATTGAAAAAAAAATAGTTTGATTTGTAAAGATAATATGGAATCTATGAGCAGTGATCATTTTATAATTCTATCTTGACTCCATTTATCGAAAGTTTCCTGAAATTCTATACGTTGATATGTAATATATAACTCGAGTACACCAGCGAAAGAATTAGATATAAAACCACCTTGTAATACTGGTAGCATCGTCCTGTCTTGCGAAACATTGCGGCTGTACTGTCTATTTTGTGTCCAGCTTCAATTTTTGGTCAAAGATGTTAAGTTCTCTAGAAGGATATTATTATTCGTGAGCAAAGCAGAAACATAAAAATTAGTTTCCCTGTTAGCTCTAATAACATTTGTACGTTGTATCTGTGGCACTTGTATATGTAACAGTGTTAACCTTGTATAATTTGTATTGACTTCTGTTCTGTTTGTATTCTTTATGCAGTAGATATTAACCTAGTGGATTTTTACTTATTAAATTTATATTTGTTTAACTTGCAGGACCATAATGTAAAGCTGCTAGCTAATTATGTCACCGTGTATAAAAAAATAAATAAATAAATTCATAAATAATAATAATAACATTATTATTATTATTATTATTATTATTATTATTATTATTTTCAAGTGGCTACTAGCAGTTTTAAGTATTTGTGTACAAACTGGTAATTTTTTTTTTTCTCTTTCTTTTAGGCTCGACTGGGACTCTCGATGCTGTGGATATATCACCATGTCCAACACAACCCTGCTCCTTCAAACATGGCGTAAATGCAACAGTCAAGATCACATTCATGTCAGGTACTTCCATACCAGGAGAATCGGTTCATCAAACCATTTTTAAGATTTAGCTTGTATTAATTTGGAATAAAGTTTATTTACTCATCAAATATGATTTTCCTGCATTATTGAATCAGACAATGACCTTGATATTTTAGCTGATCTATCATTTATTACAATTTAATATGCTTTCTTGATTTATTTTAATCCATTTTATCAAACTCCTTTTCTGTCGAGTGTTTATCAGCTATTTCCTTGTATGTTCCATTTATAATACTAATTTGTAAGTCATAGTGCTCTTCTGCTATTCCGTTCTCATTGATTTTGATTCATTTAAGTAGTATAAAATAGCGGAAGATGGATACGTGTTTATAGAATACCCTAAAGATGATACTACGGAAGATTATATTAATACAATTTTGATACTAAAGAAGATTATACTAATAAAATTTTGATACTACGGAAGATTATACTAATAAAAATTTGATACTACAGAAGATTATACTAATAAAAAATGGATAGTACAGAAATTTTAATATTAATGATGAATGAATACAAATAATGTATCATACATGGTTTATTGGCCGATGATCTTCTAATTAAAACACATTTATCTATTTTATTATTATTCATATTATTATTATTTATCTATTTCTGAAAAGAAAAAGAATCATTGTATTAAAAAAAATAGATACGCCTAATATTCAAATTTCTATGACGGGTAACCCAAATAAAATGTTAAAAAAAACGCCTCTATAGCTATAACTAAACAAACAGGTCCACGTGCTTTTTGTGTTAGTTTACGTTGGGGAAAAAAAAGGAGATAGTTGGTATCCACCAGATGAAGACAAGCCTACAGTATTACAACAGCCTTCAGGGCCAGAAGTTACAATCAGACAAAGAATAACAGCTCCTGGGGAAAGAGAAATGGAAATAATACAAATGAACTATTTGACGAGCAAGCAGAAACTATAACAGATTTAGAAAATTCTATATTATTTACGGCGCTAGAAGAAAGAGAAATAAGGGATATTATAAACTATTATACCGCCAATTTTCATTACCAGATCACTTGATAATAAAAATACAGTCTCACCACAAACTGCATAGTGTAGTTTAACTTTTGAGTCTGAAATATATTGTTTAAAATCTTATAGTAATATTTTCATCTGAAAATGTGTAATATTTGTTCTATTTTGTACTTCAACACCTAAAATAGATATAACAGATGATCTGATACTCTGATTTGGTGGCGCTATTCCTTCATTTTTTAGTCCTTTACAATTTTGTAGAAAGAAATAAGTCCATCGCGTTTCTTCACCGGGTGATACAATTGTATTAATTTCTTCAGCTGGCTTTTTCTCCAGTATTCAACTGTTCCAGGTCATAATTATAATGTCTTTTGTAAGCATTTAACACAGCAACTGGTTAGGTTCTCCAAAGCCTTGATGTCAAGTTTTGTGTTCTTCAGGACCATTATCAATAAGATATTTAATTTTTCCACTAATATATCTAAAATCTTGATTAGTATGAATAATTTATTTACATCCATATCGTTGTTTGTTTGATCAAATGCTTTATCATATGGTACTGGTATTGAGCATTCAGACAACAGTTTTCTTATCTGATAGTATATATGAAATATGTAAACAGACTTTACTAATCATGGGATACTTTAATCTGATCAATGCCAATAAGACATTCCATATTCTGTTGTTGCTATCCAGACTGCGCAGTTTAATTTAATTTGCCAAAATGTTATATCACACATTATCAAATATATCTGTTCATTGCATCATCACTATCAAATTGTAAAGTGTAGTTTAAAAAAAATATATTTAGTGGTTTGTATTCAAACTAGTCATTTCCTGTGTAATATCTTTTTATCTTGTTAAATTCATTTGCTAAAATAAGTTGCATGGCCCGAGTTAATATATTAAATGTGTTAACTGGGTTGCAGGACAAGAGTGAGGTTCGCTTGTTAACTGTGTATATCTGTGTTCCATGATTTGTTTATATACAATATTTCATAGTCTGGATAGGTATGATACACTGTTATGTTAAATTGGGGGGAATGGGCGCTGGCTTTTATTCTATATTTTTTGGTGTGTGGGGTGTCCCCTGGCCTGTGGCTCTCAGCCGGGCGTTACGCTCATAAACGTCTGAGGGTTGGTGCGTTGGGCATTAAGCTCATAAACGTCTGAGGGTTGGTGGGCCAGGCGTTATGCTTCTATATAAAGGGGTCAGTGACCTAGGTTTTGTAGTAAAATTATGAGGACCAGTTGCCTACGGTGAAGGTCAGAGGTTAGTGGTGAAGGTCAAAGGTTCTGTCGCCAGTAGTAATGAAAAATGACGTCGGTTTTTTAGTAAACTTTTGAAGACCACTGGCTAAGGGTGAAGGTCAAAGGTTAGGGTCAAGATAAAATGTTAGGGGTAAAGGTCAAAAATCAAGAGGCCCAATAGTAAGCTAAGTGGCCTAGCACCGCCCTTTAAATTTTTATGAAAAAACGTGGGCCAGTTGTTAAGGGTGAATGTCAGTGTTTGGAGTTAAGGTAAAAAGTTAAGGGCAAAGGTGAAAGGTTAGTTGGCAACGCAATAGTCTGGAAATGTTGCATGGTTTGCTCTTTTATATACTGCTTTTCATTAATCTTTTAATTATTGCCAGTTTGATTTTTTTAAAAAAAGAACATATTGCGGTACGTTTAAATTTTCCTGCGTAATTTTCAAACGAGACAAAAGATTAAAAAATAAAAGAACAACTAAAGAAACATGTGAAGCGGTTCACATTAGAAGAACTTGTCCTACGGTAATAAATTGACAGCTACATAAATAATAAATATGCCCTTGAAATATCGCTGTTTAATTATTTTTCAGATCTTAATTTAAAACATTGTGTATTGAAAACAGGTGAACCAGTTTTTGTTAAACTCAAGATATACAAAAGCTCCAGTAGGTTATCTTTTTATACTTACAGATATACTTGAATTCTATCAATCTGAAAATAGGTTTTTATTAGCCACATTCTTAGCTTAAAGTTATTTATCAGGGTTGGGTATTGGCAGCTCACTTTCAATACAATGCTTATCAGGATACGCAACTGCCGATACTACTCGATATGTATTGACCATACAGATTTAATGCTATTTAAACATGTCTAGTTGTTTACCTGTAAATTTTGTTGTTGCTTTAGCCTAACTTAAGCCATATTACATGAAATGTCCCATTTACCAATGATATGGGACCAAACCTAGCTGCATCCTTTGTTTTGCGGACAGATGCGACTTCAAGTAGAGTGTGATTGACTGATTCATACTAAAAACAGCTGTTTCTTTGGATAATTTTTTGTTGGAGTTTTTAAATTTCGTATTGAACCGATACAGATAAGAATGATTATCGCTTGTCGTGTAACAGGGGTCTATATCGGCTTATATGTATACCGATCCAGTCCTACTATGTGTCATATGCAACTAATCTGAGCTAGTTTTCTGGTACAGAGTTGAATTTGCATAAGCTATTTTTTTATGTACAAATAGAAAGCCTATTAGGCTGGCGAGTGTTTAGTTTGTCAACTATGCACCTTGTTATATCTACGGACATGAATTAAAGCACGATGTATATGCGTATATAATTGACTTAATGGTCTATGGTAAATAATTAGAGCTTGTAAGATCTGACTTTATCATAGTATAGTATTTGGTGTTTACAAGTCATTATCGTGCTCATGAACTTAATCATGTCTGGGACTGGTTATCACGAACTATATTTTCCTCTTTTTTAAATCTTGCTCTGAAGAGATATCTTGTGCGGCGTGAAATATTTACTTTAACTTTCCTTATCGTAGAGACATAGGTACGTCAATTTTAATCAACGTCTTAACAAAATCTATTCGCAGAAGGATACAACATGACAACTTTGCCACTTTGTGACTAGTCGATAAAAGTATCAGATCCCATTTGTAGCTGAAGGGGGAGGATGAATCACAAACGAAAAATTGTTTGTATGTCTCCATCAAGCGATTACTAGCTATTCAAATCGTTATTTTATTAGTTTTCGGTCTTTTTGCAGCATCCACATCTCATACCCTGAAGGCGGAAGTGTTTGGTATAATATCTGGTATACCGACACCGTTTCCGCTTCCAAATCCAGATGGTTGCAAGGAATCCGGAATACTTTGTCCCATTCAGAGTGGTAGCACTCTAACATACCAGAACATTCTCCGCGTTTTGCCACAGTATCCTGAGGTAAGTACAGTTGATTCTAAACGATGAATAGCAAATGAGGAAGAGATGAAAATGCCTTTATTGATCAACATATCGAATACCCGGATATGTGACTTGTGCGATTATTATGTTATTAGTTCATATCCTGGTTAGGACAAATAGTTAAAAAGAACTATGGATGTTGTATTTCAAACATTCCATATTTATATCAGATGTCTTTAGAATATCATTTACAAGGACTCTAAAAAGTAAGTAGCGTAATGGTAGAGTATTTATATATTACAAAAAATAGTACGAGTGATGATGCTTTCGTCCATTAAATCTGAAATCAGCCATTGGGAAGAATCTACGTTCTTTTTATTGCTATAATACTGGTGAACCTTTAAGATGCCGTGCCTTTAGGCAGTTTTCTTGCATTTGATGATTTGAGTGACTTTAAAAAATCGTATGAATTTTCGATATGTATTCCTCCACTGTTTACTAAGTTCATAAGTTAGTCGGAAGAGCGGAAGGTTTGAGTTCGAAGGCAAAACCCGTAAAAACCAGGTCTTTCACGAATGCTTGCTCCGGTAGACGTATGAACTGTAATGATACATCTTAAATAATCAATTACAACATAAATACATTATTTACAAATAATAACGGGGTAGTTTTGCGTTTCATTGAAGACCACACTACTGGAAACTCTCAGTAAAGAACAAATACGGCACAAAAGATCTAACAAGTGTAAAACCAGCACATCAAAGTCACGGACAACCTGTAAAAAGGCAAAATCAGCACAGTTTCCGCTTGTTTGCGTCTTTTACGAGAATTATTTGTACTGTTTTTTTCTTTTTACCGATAAACTTGCATCAGTTTAAAACAAACGACTTGATGGCCGCTTACATAACAGTTTACAGAGGGTCCACATTTGAAATCAAATACATGATAATTGATAGGAAGAAAACAGCATCACGTACAATAAATGTAATGCTACGATACCGTAGATTGAGAAATGTGTTGAGTTTATATGGTTTATATTACAAAAAGCAGTATTCACTCAAGTTGAGGAGCTTTGTGAATACAAGGCCCAGACCATGACCACTTCATTTGTGTGGCGCGGTCATTCTGTCATCATCTCTTCCATTTTCTTTCTTACATCATTCAGGATTGGACTTTCTTCTTTCTTACAGCATACAGGACTGGACTTTCTTCGATTTGAGTTTCATAGTTCAGATCTTCTTCTGTTGACACACAAGTTACGTGTCAGGCAAACTAATACTAACATTAAAATCCATCGCAATGCGATCCTACAGGGGTTCTTAAAATAAACAAATCCAAAGCATTAAACAAGAGAAAATCTATTTTATGACATTCGTTCAGAAATATTTTATCATATACTCGTCTTTCTTAAGCATAAAATTCTGCAAAAAATGGTTACGGAAATCACCGAATATGAAATTCTCTACAAAAGTCCGTCTTTTTATTCACAGAGCTTTTCTTTACACAAGTGATCAATGAAATATATATATCTCTTTATCTGTATTATCGACCAAACAAGTGGTGTACGAGTGAATGCTAGTAGTATAGGGGGTCAATCTGCAGAAAAAGTTTCATTTTCGGGACAAGGGGAAATTAATATTACACCACACTGTGAAGAAGTACACGTCTCATGCATATTTCGACTGCAAAAGCGTAAAAAGTTATTCCTATTGACTTTTATAGCATGAATAAAAAACACAATTATTTTACTTTATTCATTCATTGACTAAGAAACTCTCAACACTGCTGACAAAATTCGTGTGTCGTATATATTCTCTTATGCATAAATATTCTCTTCTTCGTATGGTTTTATTTCTTCTCCTTTCATTGTTCATTATCTCTACTCGATGTGCGCTTTTTTTGTACTGAAACTCTCATTTTGCAACTTGATACTCCCTTTACTTGACTTTAATTCTCACTTTTGTCAACTCGATACTGGCTACTAGAATGTAAGTAAACCATCGCAACACATGTGATTGCCCTCATGGGTTTTCAGAGAGACAACTTTCATATATCTTTTGTATCTCCATTTGTGACTTTTAGTGAGAAGGCTTAGACGAAGTAACCGCGCTTTGGCATTCTGATAAAAACGTTTAGGCCTTGAGTTCATGATTTAAAGTAACTAATATTTTAAGTCCTTTTACAACTTTTTCATTATAAAGTTGTACATTTGTAACATTACGAGCGAAAAAGTAATGACAACTTACAACAGAAAAAAAGAACTTAAGAATATCGCCGTGTTGTAGACACAAAATTGTATGACAGCAAAAAAATATTTTACAAATTCGTCAAAGAAAGGTTTGTGTTGTTATTTTATTTTTTTATTTTTTTTTAAACAAAGTTTTAAATGTTTTACACGTAAAAACTGACTAATATTGCAGCAATAACTCTTAGGTATAATTTAACTTTCTTTTCTTGTGACTAGATTCACTCCGCATTTGCTAACAAAAACTAAATGCACGGAAAATTTTTTATTCGAATATTATTACTACTATAAGCTATTTATAAGTGTCGTTGTAAGTTTTAGTGAATTATGTGTTGTGATGGTTTTAATAGTATATTTGCTATTTCAATAGTTTGTCAGTTAAACAGGCAAGAAACTTGCCTATCGCTTTGGTCTGATACTATCGTTCCAACTTGAACAAACACCGACCTTAACTGGCTTGATGGCGGGGTCGTTGCCGATGCTCAATTGGTCTAAATATAAATTATATAGCTCAAATTGTCTTTCTTCTTTTATTTTATGCTATTTATTTATTTATTTTTCCACATTTTTGTTGCTGTAATTTTTCTTACTAAAGAGTTCTCCCAAGGGAGGTCACTCCAAACCAGACACATAATTGAGAAGGGAAACGACTCAGTATGGGTGAATGACGACAATGAAATTGAGTTATCTCCTTTTACTTATAACCCTTTCCTACTGAGACACATAAACTCAATATTATAATGATTACCACATTTGGAAGTGTCGGAATTTTTCTCTGTCCGTCCATTTCTGCTATATATCCAATTTATAATTATATTGTAGGTTCTAACAGTGTACTGAACTGGTTGAGCAATTATGCATGTAAAAAAATTTTTCGTGGCAAGCTTACAAGCGAGTAAATAAATAAATAAATATTTTTTTATTTTTTGCCAAGGTTATGTGAAAAATTATGCCTTTAAAAATCTTCCCGAGCCCCATTGTTTGTTTTTCCATACTACTTGGAGGCCCTGTTTTTTTTCTCAATACATTTGAATTTTTTCCCTTTTCGCACTCTACATACAGTTTATATCTATCTTGTAAGACTCAGTCCTACTTTCTAAATTATGACTATATATGAATATCTATTTTATGTTGTTGTTTTTTTTTTCTTTCATAAATACACATAACACCCACGCAAAATACGATTTCTTCTTTTCTGTTTTGTTTTGTCGTGATATTTCAATGAAAAATTCCTCCACTTTTAGACGATCTTGACTCTCTGTCGTGGTAGTGATACATACGGATCGATTCATGTACATACATTTATGTGTGTCAGTCAACACAGAACGACATCATCGTTGGCAATGCTTTACTTGAGTCTTTTCGATAAAGTTTTTGTGATCGTTTCATAATAACATTTGCTCAGAATATACTAGCTTTTTTATTGTTTCTCTCTCTCTCTCTCTCTCTCTCTCTCTCTCTCTCTCTCTCTCTCACTATATAGAGACCTGACTTAAGATGGTAATATTGTTCAGTTCCACTTAGACTTTCAACCTGTGAAGATGTAAGAACAACAAAAGATCACACTACTGGTGAGAGATAATAAGAAACATTAATAAGGATGTCTGTTCGTTAATAAGGATTTGTTTTTGTCCATATTTACGTGTGGGTGATCCTCTGCTATCCATTTTCCATTCTCTGCTTTGCTTGTTATGTGACTTAGTAACCATCACATAAATCCCACTTCCTTCATGCGTTTGTTTGTAGGTATGGAGGTTGAATGGTAAATAGGTGTGCTAGTGACCATTATCTATCCCTTACCTTCACCCATGCGTTTTCTTTGTAAGAATGAGGGTTAGTGACCATCACATAACTCTTCTTCCTCATCCGTTTATTTGAATGTGCTGGTGTTTGTCTTAAAGAACACGTGTGAGTCTGTAAGAATAGGTGTTAGTCCTCGTAACTCTCCACATGCTTTACCTCCCCCTTAGACATGAGCTTATATGTGTGTGCGAGTGTTGGTCAGCAAATTTATTTATCTTTTGGCATTTTTTTGTTTTTGTTAGTTTAGATGTAATGTTTTTTATTTTTGTTTTCAATATTTTGTTTGCATTTTTTAATTTCTGAAAACCTGTAATTTTTAAAAAAAACTATTTCAATTATTTTTAAACTTTTTTGCAATTTATTTACGATTGTTTAGTTTTTTTCTCCAATCTTTTTACAATTTTAAATCTTTTTTACAATTTTGTAAAAAAAATCTTATAATTTTTGCACAATTACATTTTTCTTTACGTCCGCTAAATTCCAATTCAATTTCGTAATGTTTGCAATACTTTTAGTCTCGCTCATTTAAAAAAAATATTCCTGTGATTTTTTAGCGTTCAATAAATTCCGTGTCAGATTTGGAATCTTAATATTACTTTTTATCTCGGGCATTTTAGTAAAATATGCGGGTTGGGGAGGTTAGTCACCGCTGAATTCCGTGTCAGTTTAGGAATTTTAGATATTTTTTTAGTCTGGACCATATTAGTACAATATTCCGGTTTTTTAGCCTCTGCTAAATTCTGTTTCAGTTTCGGAATGTTAATGTCGCTTTAGTCTGGGCCGTTTGTTTAATGTAATACTCCGGTTTCTGTTATCTTAGGCAAATTTCCTGTCAGTTTTGGAATGTTATTATTACCTTTTGTCTCGGTCATTTTATTAAAATATTTCGCCTCTTTTTTGTCACTGCTAAATTCTGTGTCAGTTTTGGAACTGTCTTGGTGATTTTAATAAAATATTTTGGGGGTTATTTTTAGTTTACGCTGAAATCCAGTTTCAGTTTCGGAATTTTAATATGAATTTTAGTTATATTCTAGTGGGAGGCATTTTGGATATTTGGGTGCCACCATGTTAAAAAATACTCCTACTTCACCTCACGCTTATCAGAGCTCATACTCTTTCAGAATAGATCGCAGCAGGAAGGCTATTTTGACCCCAGGGTCATCTAAACCTTAATACTTCGACTTTCCGTATTGATACACAAGCAATTTGACTGGATCCTACTTTATATCTATTATTAAAAATTTAAATCCTAACAAAAACAAGAGTAAAGAAACCAGATTGTGTTTGGAGGTTCAGAGGCTCTTCATCGGGACGTCATCAGTATATTGTGAAGCCGGTCGCGTGCAACCTTGTAGCATCATCAGCCTTGTGCTCAATCACTGCAAAAAAAGAATTCCTCACTTTTTCCTTCTACGTATTGGGCAAAATCTCCCATTCTCCACTAAAGCCATTGTAAGAAAAGATCTCAGCAAATACGATCCAAATTGTGTGGGATGCAGCTGTGAAAGTGTACAGTTTTTTTCCATGTAGCTTTGGACCACAAAAATTACATTGTTGTGGCAGTGTTGTGATCCAAACCAAGGAAGGTAACCCACTTGGAGAAGTTTGCCTTCACCTGTGTAACCTCATTACAACTGCCATTTTGAATGTCACCTATTCATGTTAACTTTCCATGTAAAGTCTATGTGCGCCGTGGTGGCTTTATATCTTTGGGTTAGTAAGGATGCATGCTGATTTGTCAGTGTTGAATTGTCATTAAGTGAGTTAGACCTACAATGTTAAATTCCTATGAGACACCATACTGTCCCATTTAGTCCTAAAATGGAAGCCCTTTTAAAATTCCCGTTACCGTCATATAGGCCCAATTTATTCCTTCAAAATGGAAGCCCATGTTAAATTCTCATAACTGCCATACCAGCTCATAATATTAAACTATTGATGTTTATCACATTAAATTCCCATAGAACCCATACCGACCCAATCCAAGATAGCGACTTAATGTTAAATTCCCCATGTCCTCAGAGTGATATGTTACATTTCCCTCGTGCCCATAGTGACCCACAATATTAACACTATGGACGTTTTGAACAGTAAATGTCCCTTATCACCATAATGACATTTTTCCAAATGGCAGTGCAATGTTGAAATTTCCTTGTCCACATAGTGACATTTTCTTGTCCCCATAGCGACACCCATATATATATATATATATATATATATATATATATATATATATATATATATATATATATATATATATATATGTATGTGTGTGTGTGTGTGTGTGTACTTGAATATCGAGCAAAATGGACGATGCATTTCAGAGTCATAATATTATTTTACTTTATTTCAGATTCGACTGATTGTCAAATGGGATTTGAGGGACGAGATGCACAATTTGATCTTCTGCGTTGAGTTCCCTATAGAAATCGTAGATTGATGGGTACTGATGGAACAATTGGCAACAGCTTTTCTTCTCTTCCTCTTCGTATTGGACTCTTATGAAAAGAAAAAGATGAAATCGTACACTTTTTATTAGATTGCAAATGGTCTGAGTGTACTCTTATCCAAAATAAAATATTATGAAATTTCAGACACAGTCTCCAAAGTTGGTGAAGAACTGTTAGCATATGTAAAGGGTTTCTTGCGAGATTTTTACATTTTTACAAAAGTCACAATCATCAAAACCATCCTTGTTTTTCCGAATAATCGGGCGAAAGTAATGATTCCACTCTAAATGCATGCTTTCTGTAACCACTTTGAAAATGAGAACGTGTAACGTCATAAGCTGGAGTGCCCATGTACACGTTAATCTCATACGGACTATTTGGTAGTTGAATCATCTAAGATTAAACACCCCTTTCAATTTACATGCTTTTATCAATCATAGCAACTATATGCAGAAGTCAGTGCTGCTAATCATACTTTGCAAAATACCCGTATATGTTTGTGTGTCTGTCTGTATAGGCTTGGTATTTCCCCATCCTTGAATTACCGAATACATTTGTTTGTTTAAAATTAACCTTGTAGATTTTTACTACCAGCTTTCGTTATAATGTATTGACGATGACGGTTGTTGATTCTTTGAAGTATTTATGGGAATTACTAATTCACTGTGATTAAAAACCCGTTTGTCCCCATGTACTGGTGGCAATTGTGCAGAGATTCTCATTTGCTCCCGTGTACTGGTAGTATTTGTGCAGAGATCCTCATTTGCTCCCGTTTACTGGTGGCATTAGTGCAGAGAGATCTTCATTTGCCCACAGGGGGCTCGTATTGTTGCTTACAATTTGCCTATCAGTCATGCATGTACTATATAAAACTACAAGGGAGGACACTTCTCTCCTTTCTCGCGCGACCTATTTAATAATCGACGCTGATATTTCAAGCATCAGTTTGCATAGCGTAATAAATTTGTTGAGCTCAGGCATTCGACTTTTTATGCCTACACAAAGTTTGACTTACTACCACACCTTTAAGGAATTTCAGACTATTTTCTCACGCTGCCGGTCGACATGGCCATGATCGCGCCCGCTTAATATGCAGGTACAACGCACTGAAGGGAATCCCACCTCCTTATTGGTTGACTGAAAATCAGATTATCAGTAGGCGTATTACGTCATTTTCGGTCGACCTCATCACTTTTACACACAGTAATTACTGTACTCAACCTATCAGTATTATCGACCTCTAAAATAAAATCAGTATATCTAGACTGATAAACGGAAACATGATTGTGATAAGTTCAAAATTTTAAATTTTATTACAAAAACATAACACGGATGTATTACTATAATTTGTTATGCAGTCCTTTCTCTGGTGTCATTGCATCATGTGACCGTCGGCTCATTAATGTTCGTGTCATGTGGGACGAATGACGCGTGCAGTTAAGTCGCTATTTTCACATTTACATCGAATTTGGATGTAAGTATGCACAGAAGCGATTTGTAAATACAATTTGAGTAAGCTATAAACCAAGACACAAGATTCTGCAAACCTCGCCGAAAAACCTTTAAATAGGTCTCTGAAGCTTTTGTTCGTGTGTAAAACGTTCTCGTCGATAGTATAGTTTTTCATGACACCAATTTATCAGGTAGCCCTCTGCATTATAGACTTAGAATTACACACCACCAGTGTCGCAAAGATATAACATTTACATATGACATATAATCTTGTGTGTATGTATGCATGTGTATGAGAAATTGTTTATTGTGCTGTGTTGGCTATATATTTTTATTTGTAAGCAGCATGCTTTATCTGCAATTATCATGTCATATCAAATCTTTCATGAAAAAAGCAACAACAAAATCCCACTTTTAAAGTAGATTTTTATTTGGGGGGTTTTTCCGCACGTCTACACAAGTCTTTGAATATTCCTGATTTGGTGCTAGACACCAAAAGTATAACACAAGCCATTATATACAACAGTCTTTCTTATGAATGCCATACAGTTTTTAAGCAATATTATATATCATGCATATGATATATAGAAAGGACAAACTTCACTTAGATGCAACTATGATAATATGGCATGCATGATAATATGTCATTCAGTCATTTATTTCCAGAAAGTTGGCCATGATTCCTTCCAGGCTTTGGAGTCATCGCTTGCGAATGACATATAACAAATTCATTTAAATCAAAGTTACAATTTTTAAAAACAACAACAACAAAAAATTCATATATCTGTTTATAAGAGCTTCGAATAAAATTTAAAAGTCTTTATTTCAGGAAATCATTCCAAATCACGCGGTAAATAGACGTAAAATATATAGATAAATTATATGATATATTTTTAAAATCGTCTATATTACCACTTACTTGTGTTAAGTACCCTCTTAATTTGCACAATAACTGCCATCTTAGTCTGATAGACTGTGTACAACCATGACAATTATGTTTATCAACGCCCATATCAGTTCTGGGTTTTTGTTCTCATATGTAAAAGTTATTTATAATTAGCGCTAAAATAGTCAACGTATACCACAATTAAGTGGAAAGTAATACAGAACTGATCAACAACATGTAAATATTCGTGTCAAAGTAATACAGAAATGATCAACAGCATATCCAAATTCGTGTCAAAAGTAATACAGAAATGATCAACAGCATGTCCTAATTCGTATCAAAAGTAATTCAGAAATGATCAACAGCATGTCAAAAGTCGTGTCAGTGTAACACAGAAATGGTCAACAGCATGTCCAAATTCGTGTCAAAGACATCTGTGGTGGCTTGGTATCATGCATTATAATAGCCATCAATCACAGAAACGTAACTGTTCCAGAAGTTCGCATGCATCACATGCAGTGGCGGCGCGAGGGTCTTTAGTGGCACCCCTTCTTCGCCACAGAGAACAGTTTTTTATGTGTCAGTTGCCAACCTCCCTCCTTCCACCCCCCCCCCCATATAAGTGTTGTGAAGAATTACGCCGTAACACTAAGGCGAGGTGAAATACTATGACAATTTCAGCTGCAAAAAAAAAGCTCCCGACGGCGCCTTCCTTCGCCTGGCGCCCGGGACCCCTCTAGCGCCGCCACTGATCACATGTGTATTATTGTCGCTAGAGGGACTTTTTAAAATAAAAACACGACGTCTCTGGTGACTAACTTCACAAAATTTAAAATGTAAATGAACATAAATCAACAGTGACGAACGTACGTTGAAGACCAAAAGAGAGTCTCAATGTTGTACAGATTAAAATTTAAAATAAAAGTGATATAAACTCACCAATCTTCCTCATAATTGCCTGTTTCAGTTGCTTCTTACTATATACATTATTTGGTCAATTACCATTACATATTCAATATTCTGTGTGCTTTTGCATCTAGTATAGTGTCCTTATAAAGAGTGAGTACAAGTGTAAGTATGTGTTTAAATGTATTTTGTGAGTTGAAATTAGCTAAATTAGAGTATATGTCCATTGTAATTTCGTAGTTCATGATATTTACTTTAGTATACATTCCTATATAGACGTGTGTTCAATCTTTTTCATCCAAGTGCCATTTGGAAGATTAGCATAAGCTAAATATATAACCCTCATTAAATAACGTCATCATCATCATTGTTATTATTATTATTAAGGGCTTTGTATAAGCCTTATATAGACATGAGTGATTGATACAACCTTGTTCCATTAGAATTAAATAACAATCCAATAAATTGAATTGTGTCCGTGGATTTGTATCTAAATATAAATTAGGTGTAAATAATGTATCGTGTTATGAACTTCGACCGGAATGCGTACCGTACCAGTGTCAACTGACAGCGGAATGCGTACCGTACCAGTGTCCACTGACAGCGGAATCCGTAACGTTCTAGTGTTCACTGACTGCAATGCGTACCGTACCAGTGTCCACTGACAGCGGAGCACATTCTTGTCGAGTGTATCGACTTCTAAACTGCAAGACATACATTTTATGATGTCAGCTCAATCAAGCAGTATTTTTAATGATGTTCTGTCAGAAGAAACAAAAAATCAGTTACTTTCTAAAACAATGAGGTTTATACTATATTTTAAGGACTTGACACTTTTACCCTTTTTCTTTTATTTTAAATAATTTTTTATAGAACTTTGGCATCTTTGCCCTTTATCTGCTATATTGTAAGATAAAATATTTACTTTCATTTGGAAGAGTGTATCTTTTCGAAGATTTTTAGGAATTTTTAACCTTTATTTTTGTGCAACCTTTTTTAAGTTATCTGCCTTAATCTTGAACAACTACATATTATGTGCGTTTATTTGGAAGGGTTTATGTTCCTGAAGTTTTACGTAATTTTCCCTATATATTTTCAGAACATTATTTTTAATCGGCCCTTTATAATCAGGATTGTGCTGACGTACCGTTGAATCCTATACATACATATATGTATATACAAGTACTGTCGCCTGCAAAAATATTAAGGGAGGCTACTCTTACACTACTTACATATACACATTTGTTATACTTAGGTTGCCGCCAAAAATAAATCAAAATCAGAAAACAATGCTTCTGTGTAACAATTTAAGAATAATAAAATATAATAACAAAATAAAATGCAGGTAGAAGAACTGACTACGGACTCTAAGAAGTCTGAAATAAACACAAAAAATGCCTGTAAGTCATTCCATGTGATACTATATACTAACTGGTACGAAATTAAATGTTTTTTAAAAAAAGCATTTAATTACAAGAAACTGAAGGATAAGCACGATTGCAAGACGCAGATTATACTACGTCACATAATCTCCATCCATCATGTAACTAACACAGTTAGAAAGTACGTTCATTACATATGCGCCATCAACCCTTTTCCTAAATTTTCCTGGTATGTAAAACGACTATATTCAGTCTTTCGTACGGACGGATTAAGTAATAAATTCATTTTGAGTTGAAAAGTATACACTAGAAAAATAAAAATATCAACCGGCAAAATATTTACAAGCAAAGAACAAGTTGAAGCTGTATGATGAGTTTCAAACAGATGGAAAGGGACAACAACGTGAATCAAACTGTTTTCTCTCACTCCCTTTCTTCCTCCGAAACATAAGACCCTCTTTGTTATTTCATATAGTGCTGAATACAGAAATTGAACCCGAGGGTAAGAATTCGTTATATGGACGAAACATGATGGAGAGACCCAGCCAAATCTGACCCAAAACAACGCGGAGGAGAGGAACTGGTCAACAATGAGGCTCGCGGAATTAGTATATTTTCGGCAATGTAATGGAAGACAGAAAAAGTCTATGCTACTCTCTTGGAATTACTATTTTACATATGACATACTTTGTATCAAATGATAAACACTGTAACCTTACTAATGGTGACTATTATTTTGGCAGAATGCTGAGTTTTCTCAAAAGCTATTTAAAAAAAAAAAAAAAAAAAAAGATAGCAATTTTTTTCTGACTCATTCATCCGCTCGGTCATTCCTATGGGTACTTCATAACTTTAAACTATGTTGGATTTTACAACCTAGATTTTATTTTAAATTTCATTCTAAATTCCTCGCTCTGGTTCATAAGAGCGACGTGGAGACTGTACAACTTATTTCCTTCATACCATTACAACTTATAAGTCTACAGTATTTTTGTTTTCATTAGTTAGTATTCCTTTCATCTTTTTCTTTCCACGCTTCCTTGCAATACCATTGTACTAAAAAAAACTCCACTGATAACAAGTGAACACATTTATAAAGAAACTTTAAGAACCAGTGAAAGATTTCTTTCTTTTTGTAAAAGAAATTTTGTTTAAAGATCTAATAAACGCATACATTGTTATGTACACTGGTCCTAAAGAAGGTAATTTGTTATATCCGGAGTTCGCCATATTATACTGGAATTTCGTCATTATACGAATCAACTGCGAAGAATGGAATTACGTGTCTGTTTATTTTTTTCTCAGTTACATATGAAAAAGGAAGTGACACAAAATTAGTTCATTTCTGTAATATGCCAAATATTCAATTAAAGTTACAAAATGAAGTAAAATTCTAAAGGACTTGTGGAATATGTGACACATGATATTGCATTTGAGGCACATGACTCTGTAATTGGGCGACGAAGTCTCTTGCTGTAGTGAGGGCTAGACTGGGATGGAGGTGTACAATCATGATAGTTGGAGTTCTCCAAGGGGGCAGGTAGACGCCCAGTCGTATTATTCTTCTGTTCAATGTTACTGGCATCGTTGTGGTCGCTTTCCACGTCTGTCCACATCTTCCAAACTATTAAAAAAAAATAAAAAAAAAAAATAATAAAAAATTCTAAGTCGTAAAGATTGATAATCTGTATAAAAAAAGTCAACCTCAATACGCTCCAGTGACAATCTCTATATAGTAAAGTTCATCGTGTTCCGCTCCAGTGATAATCTCTATAAAAAGTCCATCGGGATCAGCTCCAGTCGCGTTTGATAAGATCTTGCAGACATAAATTTTGCATTTCATTCGGCATTACTCATCAGACAGGTGTTAACTGTCAAATCATGAATCAAGTCAGCACCAATAAATGCTATATGATTGTACTTGGTAGGATATATAAACGAAGCAAATGTACATATCAGTTAACGATATACGTACATATGTATCTGTCAGCTGGTATCTGTAAGTTTTCCTCAAGACCTCCAGAAAGTTGAAAAGGGTCTATGGAAATATTTGCTTTTCTGTAATAACTTAACTAACTGAGAAATATGCAGTGCGAGATATCGTGACACAAACGTTAAGACAAAACTGATCAACATGCCCTTTAGTTTTTCTGCACTATACATAGCGGTTTTTGTAGTTGCAGACATAAATGTTTTTGTTTGCTAAGTATATCCATATCACTTACTGAGACTGCATCAAATTTGACTGCAGCAGGCCAACAAATAAGGGCCTTTAACTGCACTTTTGAAATGGCTCCTATACATCGCAGATTCTGACCTGCCTGTTCATAGTGCGATAAACACTGTGCCTAACCTCCGTAGCCAAGAGTTTCGCACCCGCGTCCATGTTATCAGTTCTTGGCTATTTTCATATTGGAAATTCCCGTATAGACTGAAGTTATTGAGAAATCTTAACATTCGGTGAAAATAAATCAGTTGGAAACTCATTTTTATTCGCTAACCAATGCAGGGCTTTACAAATTGTATAAAAGGTAAGCTGACTGGAAAATTAAACTTGCCCTTGGGAGATTTTAGCTTGCCCCAAAATATGACAACATAATATCACACCTAAAGCCCCCCCCCCAAAAAAAAAAGAGGGTAAAATAAAATACGGGATGTTTTAAGGAAATCGCGCGTTATATTTATTACACAAATAAATAACTTTTGTTTTCTTTTTATCGTTGTCTGCACCTTAAAATCAATGCCGATAATTATAGTTATCAAAAACGATACATGTAAAAAGTATATGTAGATAGATACGTAGATGAAAAAAACGGGTTAGAATGTAAAATGTAGATATAGTTAGAAGAGTAAAGACACACACACACACAGACATATATATATATATATATATATATATATTGTTACGGAATGATATATCATTTTTTCTTTTAATAATGGTATAATTTATTGGTTTATGATCTCTGTTCTTAGTCTAACAGCTGTCGTATTGCCGTGAGTACACATACGGTAAATTGGATCAATATTTCACTGAAGCATTAGTATATCACGTGATTTAGCGCGTGAGGGTTGAACTTCTGACCTAGATTCTAAGAGTCAATACTTTTTTTACTGTTAATAACGTCAGGGCACAAGTAATTTGGCGATGTCACGCATAACCTAGTTTCTGATTGGTTCGGAGAGGGTTGCAATTTAGAAGGAAATTATTTCGAAATACCCAGTTGTATATAATAGGATTTGTATATAATAGGATTTATAGCAGCATTCTACCATTCTTCATAGCTACACTCGATTAAGACGTCATAAACTAATTTGGTTCTTTTTGTTTGTGGATATTCTACTTTAGTGATATATGTCAGTATACAGTAATTCTGGATTAGTACTGTTTCTTAAACATTAATAATTATAAAGCTCCGTGGAATTATCGGAAACATTTCAAGAACTTGTGATATTCCATATTCATAAGGACAATTTGGAATTCATAAAACTTGGATATAACTGATTCTTATTAACACATCAGTACACCAAAGGTATTTCAGAACCTACTTCATTCGGAATATTTGGATTAACTTCCGGATCAGTGAACTTTAGAACAAGTTAGGACTTTTAAGGATATTCTATACTGTAAGTTATTTTTAATTCTTTCACTTTGTTTGTTGAAATATTTTAATATTTTAGGAAATTAAATATTTGTATTTTAAATCTTGAAAGCTTGTTTGAGTCTTTTCTTTTGTTCCATTACCCCTAGTCGTAACAATATATACATATATATATATATATATATATATATATATATATATATATATATATATATATATATACATATATATATATATATATATATATATATATATATATATATATAGAGAGAGAGAGAGAGAGAGAGAGAGAGAGAGAGAGAGAGTGAGTGAGATAGAGATTGATGTTTAGGCTAAAGACCTTGAACTGAAAAATTAAAGAAACAAAGAATAGAACTATGTTAACTAAATTGTAATCATGTTTTAATGTATCATAACATTTTCTTTATCTACTTTTCCACTTAAAGTTCTCATACAGATTTAAGTATCCATCCAATAAGACAACAAGATAAGACCGAGTCCATCACTGAAATATTCCAAAATAAATGAATTCACTCTTTGCATTGTTCTAGGAAGTGTTGTGTCAACTCGTGTCTGCTTTTCCTTCCACATGTCACCTTGAAATCGGCGACACTTATTTTGTATTCATTTAATTATTTGCCAAAGAGTAACTATGTATTGGACTCCTGTAATTACGACGTAAGCAACAGTAGTGGGTGCTAAATGTTCGGTACATCGATTGCGCTTTTAACGAAATCCAGGTGGTTAATCATTAGAGACGAGTGTCTTTTATTTACAAACACACTTGTCAAAGAAATCTCACAAGTTATATCATTAACACTTATCACCTAGTCACCTTGAAATCGCCGACATGCATCTAAAGAATCTTTGACAAGCCGATTGTTTTGAGTTTGCAACCTCGAGTCATTTCGGAGCTGCCCGTATACATACAAATAGTACAGTTAAAATGTAAATATTTATTCCCTATTTGTCAAAACGTGCTTCAAATAGTAAATATTCACATGATCATGTCTGCGCGAGAAAATGCGCTATTGACCTTGAGATCGACTACAAGCTGGAAATGACAGACTATAAAAAGGTGCTGATATATGTACTTTGGCGAGATCGCAGAGTATAAAACTTTTGAAAAACATAAAGCATTGCGAAATGATAACGCCCCTCCCTTCCCCCACCCATCTCTCTCTCTCTCTCCCTCAATATTTTTGGACTTGCCCTCTGGCAAGTACTTTATAAGCTTGAGCTTGCCCGAGACTAAATTGAGCTTGTCCCTAGCGTCGCCAGGCCCGCCGACAGAAATTCCGGGCCTCTGGGCAAAGCAGACATGGGCCCCAAACCGAGTTTAATTTTTTGTTTATAAAAACCTGTGTACAGTTTTGCATATAAAACCTGTAGTAATCCACCATAACTTAGACTCTTGTAAGGAACAAATTGTAATATTTACTGCAAAGATTAATTTTTTTTTATAACTGAGTTGACGGAGGTCCCCTAGAAATCGCCTGGCTCCTGGGCAATTCCCCACCCCCACCCCCCACCCTCGGTGGGCATGAGCGTCTGGCAAGTGGATTTGTAAAGCCTTGCAATATTACTGAAAATTTGTGAAAAGACTAATTCATGCTAGTCTAACAAAGCGTATAAGTTTCAGCTAGTTCCAAAAGTAAGAAAAATACAGACATTGGTGTTTTAAATGTGGGGACATCACACTTAGATTAGATTTCTTTATTAAAATGCACCCACTGGACACATCAATAAGTTAAATGGTTGTATGGCTTTAAATTTATTTAAAAGTTCATTTAGATGCAATCAAAACTTGATTACGATGCTCACTAATTTAATGTGATTTTGTCGCCACTGGGGAACTGCTATAATGTGAATAAGACACACGAGGGTGGCTTAGCTCTTCCAATATGATGGGACCAAGGTAATTTTTTCATGCACTGGCACTATAACTGGAGTAATGCACAATATGTCTTGCAGAGAATTATGAATTCTGACTTTTCTTGACAACAGTATTTTCTATAGAAAAAAAAATCTCCATTCAAAAAGACATAGAGAGTCAAATGAGTTTACTACACTTTTTTTCATTCCAAAGTGTGTACACCAATGTTAAAAGAACTAATACTGTATCTATGCATTTTTTTCTTCAGGGAATGGCCCATGAATCTCAAAACTTAACAAATTTCAACTTAGGTACACACAAGTGATATACTGTCTTCATATCCATTTATCGAGAGAATAGAAGTTACGGGAGGGAGGTTATTACCTTGAAAGGAACAACCTGGGTGGAGATTTTGGCCAAAAATATTAAGATTCTATTCTTTTTTTAAATGCAAATATTTAGCTGAGTAAAATTGGTCTTTACGAATAAAATAATGATTTGTTTGTAGAAATGTATTCAAACTTGCTCAAAGATTTTGTGATGAGCCACTCCCTGTGTTTGGACCTTTCATTTGTTACTAATGGCATCACATGACGCTCAGCTTAGACCACTGTCTTGTAAGATAAATTCTACTTTGAAGCAAACAACACTGAAGAAAATGAAAACAAACTTTGCAGCTTTCCTTCAGTGTTGCTAAAGATACAGAACAAGCAAATTTATTAAATAGGTCCAATTTTAGTCTTTTTATTACAAGGTCTCATACTAGTATAATTGTTGCGCAAATGTGTGTGTGTGTGTGTGTGTCTGTCTGTCTGTTAATGATTGTATCACATACGCCAATGCATGACAGAAGCCCACAGCAGCAGGGTTTTCTCATGGTGACCTTGCTATCGGCTGCCGTGCCCATCGTGACGCTTAGCTCCACGCTCTCGAAACAGTCCAGTGGGATGTTCTGGAAATACACGTTGTTGCACTTGGACAACTCCATCTTGTAGCCGGCAGTGTATTTGGTCGGGTCTCCGAATTCAGATAGTTTTGCATCTACAAATGGGTCAAAGAAAATTATTTCATTGTGGGAAATATATTTAGTGTTGAATGACAGCAAACCTGTGCACTGCCCATTTGCCTAGATCACCTCATTCTTTTTCTCCTTCAGTTCTATAAATTGCATATAGGTACCATTAGGTCAATGTTCCATGTCTTTTCATCTTTGTTAATACTCCACTGCCAACAAAATTCCCGTATCAATGCAAATATGACTCTCGCATTAGAATATTCGACTATGTACAACTAAACATATCTTTAATATGATGAATTCGTATAGGCCTACACCACATTGCAAAGAAGGAAGTGATTTATAAATAAGTTATAGTGCTGATGCCTAATGACACCTCTTGAATTTACATCCTTGCTTTAGAACTTATGGCCGCAAAAGGAGAAACAAATAAGATAAATGAGTACCATATTCGTGATTTCTTATCAGGAAGCATAAAGACTAAGTCCGCTATGCTATTTAGGTCCACATGTGTGCGCTAAACTATTTAGGACCGACTATGTGCGCTAAACCATTGAGGACCGACTATGTGCGCTAAACCATTTAGGACTGACTATGTGCGCTAAACCATTTAGGACCGACTATGTGCGCTAAACCATTTAAGACCGACTATGTGCGCTAAACCATTTAGGACCGACTATGTGCGCTAAACCATTTAGGACCGACTATGTGCGCTAAACCATTTAGGACCGACTATGTGCGCTAAACCATTTAGGACCGACTATGTGCGCTAAACCATTTAGGACCGACTATGTGCGCTAAACCATTTAGGACCGACTATGTACGCTAAACCATTTAGAACCGACTATGTGCACTTAACTATTTAGGACCAAAAAATGTGCGCTAAACTATTTTGGACCGACTAGCAAACAACACCGAAGCACTTACGGTGAACAAATATGACATCTTGTACCAATTCGGCTAGTATTCAAAGCTGACGTTTGCTTATCAAGTAATTAATTAAGAGACTTGCAGAGTATCCCATGAAGTGATATGAGACTATAAATCTCAAATAGCTTAGGTCACCAATTATTGAATATTGGCAAATGTATACTTTTAAAACTGATAAGCTGGAAGCCTGAAAAGTAACATCTGCTTTAAATAAAATATATTACACAAATGATCATTTGGAAACGAAACTTTACATACATTGGTGATACAGACACACACACACATAGTTGCATAACTTCAAACTTTGGGCACCCCTGCACACATTCAGAAACGCCCCTCCCCCCCCCCCCAATGTAATAAAACTTGGGATTTTGTGTCCGCTTCTAGAATGGGCCCCTACCCCACCCCGCATTATAGGGGCCGCGGGGTTGGTAGTTACGCGCCTGCACACACACACACAGAGTTGTTTTTTTATTTTTTATTCCAGAACAATTATAGAAGTATAATTGCTAGAATGTGGTTTATTTATCGATGCTTTTAAGATCTCTTTGATCTTCATATGATATGCAATCCACATTTTGTTTTTAGTTTTAGGTAGGAATGCATGCTGTCAGATCCACCATTTATCTGTGTTTGCACTTTCCAAAGGAAACATATTGTTTAAGTTCCAGGGATAGTTGAGATGGTAATTTGACCAGGAAACATCAATCATAGGTCTGATGAATTATACAGATGAGTACCAGGCATATGTAAACATGTTTATAGATCAGATATTTGATATCGCTTCCGGATTGCACGACTGTGCAATTACTACTATTGCAATCTTGGTTCTTAAGGGAGGTGTGTGTGCGTGCGTGTATGTGTTTTGTGTGCGTGCTTGTGTTTATGTGTGCATCCGATGCAATTTTATGACTAATTTTTTTTTCGAAATTTAGTGCTTAACTAATGAGAATAACATATGCACAGGACGTAACTACTATCAAGATTACGTTCCCACGAATTTTTTTTTAAAATACGGGAGAACATATCACTTGTAAAAATCAAAAGTATATTTAGAAATCGAACTTAGATCTCATCTGCAACAGATACTAAATCAGATTTTAAACTTGGCACTTAGGGTAGGGGTGTGTGTGCGTTCGCGCGTGTGTGTGTGTATTCAATCCAATTTATTCACTATTTATTTTCTCAATTTCATGCCTAACTAATGAGAATAATATATATACATAACGATACTTTTAGCAAGATCACGTTCCCACGCAATTTTTTTAAAATACGGGAGAACATATCACTGGTAATAATGAAACGTATATTTTGAATTCCAGATTAGATCTCATTTGCAACAGATACTGAATAAGATTTCAAACTTATTGCTTATGGTAGGGGTATGTGTGTGTCCGTTCGCGCGTGTGTGTGTATTTGTGTGTGCTCAACGCAAGTTATTCACTAATTTTTTTGTCGAAATTTCATGCCTAACTAATGAGAATAACATATATACAGGACGATACTTTTATCAAGATTACCTTCCCACGCAATTTTTGAAAATACGGGAGAACATACTACTGGTAAAAATGAAATGTATATTTTGAATTCCAACTTAGATCTCATTTGCAACAGATACTAAATAAGATTTTAAACTTGGCGCTTAGGGTAGGGATATGCGTGTGTGTGTGTGTGTGTGTGTGTGTGTGTGTGTGTGTGTGTGTGTGTGTGTTCGTGCGCGCGGTGTGTGTGTATTCGATGTAATTTATTCACTCATTTTGTTTTTGTTTCTCGAAACTTCAAGCCTAACTAATGAGAATACCATATGGACAGAACGTAACTTTCATCAAGATCCCACGCAATTTTTGAATATACGGGAGAACATATCATTGGTAAAAATCAAACGCATATTTTGAATTCGAACTTAGATCTCATTTGCAACAGATACTAAATAAGATTTTAAACTTGTGGCTTATGGTGTGTGTGTGTGTCCAATGCAATTTATTGACTAATTAATTTTGTTTGGAAATTTCATGCCTAACTGAAAGGAATAAGATATGTACATGAAGTTACTTTTATCAATATTGCGTTCCCACGCAATTATTTAAAATACGGGAGAACATACCACTGCTAAAAATTACACATATATTTTGAATTCCAACTCGGATCTCACATGTAACAGATACTAAATAAGGTTTCAAACTGATATATATATATATATATATATATATATATATATATATATATATATATATATATATAATACTCAGGTTTTTACTTACTTCTGTATACCAAAACTCATGATCAACTCAGTGAACGCATTTACATGAAATCTCAATCCCTGGTTCAAGTAATTATCCGTAAGTCTCTTGCGTTTTTATTAATGGTCTTTAGCTGAAATATTTCGCATATCACTGAAATGTGGTACAACTTTTATTTTATTTTATTATATTTTATTTTATTAACGGAAGCTTACAAACATCGTGCTTCTTCATCGAATGACGTTGAGCGGCATCGTGACTTTCAGAAAACGAAAACAATGTACGCTTTTTGTTCTTTCAACTGACATAAAACTGCCGTTCCTATTTTAGTTTTTAACTGGGTTTGTTTTCTAAACAGCCGTATCTTAAAATACCCTTTTGTTCGATAGTCCGATACAAGACTTCAGGTTGTATAACATTTGAAACCATCGTATGAAACTCAGATAAGTCCAAATAGTTTTTATTAAATCTGTTAAAAACTTTATGGTCAATATCTTGCACAATATTTCGTTGATTAAATCGATGAATCTTCAAGTAGTATCGTTTTTACAGTATATTTCTTCAGCATTCATATTAATACCTATAATTTCTTTAGTTGAAGCACCTTAGTGACCCTGTTAGAGCCCCAAAAATCACAGAAAGGACAGACTAAGATGTCATCTCAGATCAATCTAAACATTTTTACTAAAAGCCAAAATCTGGCGATGCTCTGGACATAATCCATGTTTTGACTGATATTGGCCATTCAAATAAGTAAGGATGACACGAGCTTGCCAAAGACTCATAATAATTCAGACAAATTTCAAGGACCCTAGATACCTATCAAGTTTAAACAATACGGAATGGTTACCTGAAGCTACTTCCGCACACATGAGGAGCAATCTCAGACTTGTGAGGCAAATTCGACCCTCACCAAGCGGAGGTTTTGCTGGAGAGACAGTTTTGGACTCGAGGAACTCCACCTCACGGAATAATAACCACTCTCCTCCAAGTAACAATTTCTCACCTTCCACTAGAACACCTGCAACAAGGGTAAAAAGGTGTATATGGAGTTTTTAGACATTGTACATTTGTATTTATCTTATACGTCATAACTACTGTACAAGTAAGTAGGAGTTCTTTGGACTGAAAGAAGGATTTGTCTCATTGACCAGAGGGTAATCTTAGACTCTTATATTTTCCTTCTGTAAAAAAATCAGTATCTTCAAATGTACAACCTTTCAACTTGGTGACATTGCCTTAAAATCCAAATATAGATATCCGTACTAGACAGTCAAAGATATATTTAAAATAATATGCTAACAGCTCAAAATATTATATTACTTGGTTTGAAACATTAAACTATCTTATATAACTACGTCTCAAATTGTAAATATACATTGTAAGGGACCCTGGCGCTTACTTTGTCTTGCAATCTGTTATCTGCAAATGTCATTGTGCACATAAGCTACAAATATTTGGAACATACAGTTCAGAGCCGAACTACTGTGATCCTTCACCAAGGAGAATAACTTCAGTTACTTTGCTTAATTATTAGTAAAAATAACTTGCAAGCTAATCATTCATTTCCGTTCCTATAAATATGTATGGATACAATAAAGGTTAAGACAGTTTAGATGGATTAGTTGAATTACAACTATGTGTCTTCTGTATTACAAATTACGTATGGTGCATCCATATAAATTATAATTACGTTACTCATCCGCACCTTCTTTGAAACGTACACTTAATTCTTCCTGGAGGAAATGAAAGAGTAGCAGTTGATTGCTAAAAAAAAAAAACAAAAAAAAAAAAACATCTGTATTTTGAGTCTGGAGTGTGAGTAACACTGGACTGATTATGAGTCAACCTCTGCTGGTTTCGGTAAAGTTCAAGAAAGGTTTGTGTAAAGAATAGTATCAAGCCTAAAGGGAAAACCTGGGCTAAGATATAATATGCACTCAATCAATCGCGTTCATTTTATATATTATGTCTGTAAAATTAGAGCACTATTGACCTTTCAATTTTAGGCGAAATCCGCCCTATATTTTTATATTTTTGCGAAGCGGGAATTCCGCCATTGTCTCGTAGGGCACTGCATATGTGATGTGTAACCGGCACTTCCGGTTATTACCGGAAGTCCGTTATACGAGTGATTGTAAATGAGCCCGCTGCACTTTCAGTCGTAATCACAGACCCACAGGAAGCAACTGGCAAGCTTTCTCACATACCCACGTTGGCCGAGCCGTGACTCGAACCCACGCGGACAGAGGTGAAATCTGTAAAGGCGAGCGCCTTTAACCACTCGGCCACCTGGGGCCTCTAATTATGTATAAGAAGAATCAATTTACCAACTATAAAACAATGTAGAATCATTCTGCATATATATTTGTTTTAAACAATATTCACCCTAAAGTAAATATACGTGTACTAAGGTGCAAAAGTTATTTAAAATATAGAAGCAATCTGAGGAAAGTAGACTAATTTGAAAACGTGCACATACCAACAACAATAATAATATTAGTACTTTGGAAAAGTACCCATATAGGGCGCGAGTGAAATTGCATGAAACAGATTTGTTACTGTATTTCCCAACCATGAAAGTAGTCCAGATTAAAGAATTTTCTCTTCTTTCACGCTTACATTGAAAAAAAATTGAAGGTCTGTGCTAAGAATGAACCAACAGGAAATTTTGTACAATCCCATATTTCGCCTGCTTCGCCAGTACATAATCCAAAAACATAGCATATCCACTTTATCAGGAAAAATAGGTAATTTCAATCACAATTTACTTTTTCTGGGTGCTAACATAAGTCACAAAGATAAAATAAATGTTAAAAAAATTAAAGGAGCATGAAAAGTGTATGTATGTCACTTCTACCTACATGCAGGCCTACCTTCTGCCGTTGTGAAATGTGAAAGTGAATATACCCATCAGATTTCATGACTGTATTACAAAAAGAGTTTGTGATTAATATGACCAACTTTTGCCGATAGTTAGTAGTACAAGGACAACGTACCATTTAGTGATAACTCAATAGGCTTGGTCAGCCGTTCCTTCAAGGGTTGTACTAATTATCGGCATTTAGCGACAACTCGATAGCATTGGTCAGCGGTTACTTGGAAACAACGAGTCCTATGTATCCACGCACGTAAGAATTTTAGCGTAGTTTGTCAAAGTAATTATGATCACTGAATAAACTGTAAGTATAACATGTTTAAAAGCTCCATTTTAGCTGCTAACATTCAAAACAAAAATGTAAACAAATCGGCTTTTAAATGCCGGCTACCCCCCCCCCCCCTCGTCCAGTCAAACCTTTGACGTGTCCGATATATTTGCGTAGACACTATACAATATAAAATCTATGTCTGACTTGAGAAGGATGTCAAAGGGGTGTATAAGATGAATTATTTGCGACAAATTATTGTTGTTTTTAGTTGTTGTTTGTTTTCTTCTTAGATCACGCATTTTGGTTTAAAACTGCTGTGTTTGCACTACTACGCACGCTGAGAGAGGGAAAACGGGGCATGATATCATCGTTACAAAAGAAATTCTTGTCAGCTGCACTGTTCTCTGCACATTATGCATGCCATCTGCAATAGATCTCCTTTTATAGTCAAACTTTTTCTTGAACCAAGCTAAGATAGACAGTCCGATATTGTCGGGCATACTGTTCTATTTAAATCGTGCGTGTCGGGTATACCATTTTCCTATTAGAGTCAACCTTTCTTGCATGCGGCTGAGAAAGTCAAACCAATAAGATGGTCCCTTATTTCAAGAAATAAAAACAGCCCACAAATACCAGAATCTAATAAATCAAATCTAACAAGATGACGCTCTGTTCCTCGGAAATTTCTTCGCAAAAATAAAACCGCCTCTATTCGTACTACCTCTGCTGTTTCTATGATGGATTTACCGTAGGATTGACCGAGAAGTTGCGAATGAAAAAAAATTGTTCGAGGCATTCGCAACTTGTCGGTCAGTTCTTGTTTCGTCAATAGAGGTGGTCTGAATGGCAGCTATCGACATACATTCGAGGCATGATCCGTAGGACATTTTGTCATATATGTTGATTATCTGATTATCAAAACCTTTGCTAATTGGTACAATAGCTTAGAATCTAATGAGGATTCATATGGTGATATTAAGTTTCAAGGCCGGATTGCCTTTTAACACTCAATATAATGGATGATAATTTTGGGGTGTAAAAACAAAAATAGAATTCAAGAATTACTAGGGTAGATCTCATAGATGTTATTCATGTTTGATTTAAATTAGATCAACTGACTCTACTACTGTTAGTCGTGCCATAACAAGATCTGATAACGCCTGTTTCAGATCAATTTATAATGACCTTTCACATTAACTCTGACCGGCCAGTGAACGACTGGATTTTGAGAACAACTGAACAAATCAAATTTACGTTTGTGTCAAATGTTCCGTTCAGCTTTAAAGATACTGGTCTCTACGGATTTAGTACACGCTGAAGAAAGTGTAGCAGAATTTCAGACAAAGAAAATTAAAAAGAGCAACGAATGATTTTAGGTTGATGAATTCAGAAAAGATATTGTGTCACCACGTACAATACACCTCTATTTTATATAGCGTGATTTACAGGCGTGAGTTCATTTTCCTTCGTAATATTTCGAGAATCTTGGTTATTTTCGATTGGTATTGCTGTATACCAAATGAGACAGTTCTCTTTCAGAATTCATCAAACTGCAGTTGATTGTCTGGATGAAAGGTCACCATAATATAATCCGCAATTGAAGATTGCCAGATTTTACTACGGCGCGACTAACGGGAGCAGAGTCGGAAGCTCGGATACTATTCTGATTAGATGTTACTGTTGCCGTGGTGATAATCTTTTATGCAACTAATTGTCAAGCAAAAAATGGAATCACATAGTACATAATTATCCTTAAAAATGCACAAGAAATGAACTACCCTCACAGACGAGATGTCTAGTCCTGCAATAAGAATTACTTACGTGTGGGAACGAGGCTTTTATGTGATAGGCAACAAATACTTCATTGTCCGTCCGCCATCACAGTATAGATATGTTTATATCTATAAGGGACACGTTCGTAATACAATCGGGTTACCATATATAAGGGCTGTCAAGTTCACCCTAGTAATCCCTATATATTTGGTGATACGTTGGCAAGCTTTCTTGTAAGACAGCTCTTTTTGCATTTTTCTACTTTTCTTTCTTGACGTCGCTTATCATCTGGTATGGAGATCATACAACTTTTAAGCTAGAGTTTCAGCTTTAGATTAAGTACCAACGAATCGCAGAGGATCTTACTTTTGAAAAGCCAGTTTTGATTGGCTGAAAGTGAAAACTCATTCTCATAATAAAACTTAGAGTTTAATTACCTCAGGCTACATCTTCTGAAGAACCAAGCATTCAATAAAAGCTTTTCTAAATCCGTTCACATTAAAAAGAACCATAAAACGAATAAAAAAGCCAAACCACAGCTAGATGTGTACAAAATGGGTCTTGTGTTAAAAAAGCCCAAAACAAACCATAAATAAAACTTTGCAATAGTAGTACAAAACGAAGAAAAATTGGACCTTCTAGCGCCTTCATTTGCATAATACCGTTCTAAGTAATGAACAGAAAAATACATGTACATTTATAGAGGTTTACTGTATATGGAGTAAGCATGATTATTGGAAACAGACTTAACTATATGTTTAATGAAATTACAAGTAAAGACTAGGAGTGACAATTCTATAAGTTGAGAAAAGAAAGAAAGATCGAGGGAAGCTACTCAAAACAAGTAGCTGTACAGAATGTTGATAAAATAATGCAAGATGTGAAAATGATTGCTATTTCTTTTGTATTTCAATACATTTCTCAAGTTTATGCTGAGAGCTACATTCGGTACTTGTTCTAGAGATGAAAATCAACGTTCTGCAGCCTATATCTGAGCTCAGTCCAGACAGAAATGTCACTTGGCTTCTGACGAAGAAAAGCAATATCACTTATTAAACTATCATATTGGTCACTTACTATTCGTTCTTACCTTGTAATAATTGTTCGTACGATATCGATTCTCCGGGCTTCCCTTGTATGTCCCAAACTTGTTCTTTCATTTTGTTCCCCTGTTTTACAACAATGTCCTTGAATTTGTAAAAGTGTGTGTACCGCGTATAGGCTTCATCTAACAAATTCTGGGATCTTGGGTTAAAATCTGATATTGCAAAAAAGTCTGACTTTGATTGGTCCATAAATGAAGATTTCGTGTCTCCAGCTGCTGTAGCCGGCTTTTGCTGTGTGTTTGAAAAACGGTTTTGATTGGTCTGTGTGTTTGGAGACTTGGGTGATTTTTGTGTCGTGGATATTGACTGGCCGGTTTTGGTATCACTGTGATGGGCATTGTTGGCTATCACCACAACTGTGCTCTTTGGTGCCGTTGAACCAACGGTCTGCAAGAAAAGAAACGATTGTTTAGTCCGCATGTTTATTCAAATTTCATTCATAATGTCAAAATACATTATCAAAAAGCGAGACAAAAGTGCTAAATTGTTGTCCCTGTTTCGTTGCAAAAATGGGTTGTCATTAATGGGGAATATTGTTGTTAAAATGTTGTCTCCTAGCCAGCTGATTGTTGTATACAGAAGGGACACTCAAACTTTATTTCTCAACAACATATCAAAATATAGGACACTTGAAGTATGTTATAATAATGACATGTAAAATAAGATCCATAATATTTGTCAGGACATTTTTTTCAGCGTGATTGTCTGGTCCCTCCGTCATTAAACTTTACTCAACATTTCGAGTAACAAATGCTACTCGAGGCATGGAGAACGTATTCCAAATGTACAAATGCAGCCTTTTGATTGGTCAGAATATTTTCGAGCAATATTTGGAGTCGAGTAAACCTTTATGATTAAGGAAGCTGGAAATGATCAACATCATGACCTTTGAACCGCTGAACCCTTCTAGTAACTGTAATAATCTCAACAATTCAAAGGTGATGGTAAATTTTCTCTCCTTTGCCCTCTAAACGAAGAATCGCAACAAAATATGCAATCTGATTCGTGCGTCAATTTTAACGAGATTGATGAACTTTGATTTCGAAATCTAACTCGGTTGGAAATATCCTGTATTTGTATAAAAACAAGAGCGTCAGTTCGATATCAATCCTAGTTTTCCTCAGCCAGTTCAGCTTATTTGTAGCCCGTAACTTAATACTCTCACCCACATCTTCATCCCAAACATGTCATGGATGAAAAATAGTGGCAGTCAGTCCCGTTAGGATATTTTCATTAAACATCACCAGTTATTTACGCTTTGGAAGACTTAACATAGTGTGGAAACAAAACAAACAAGCTTTGGCTGGGCATGAAAACTTAACACAGTGTGGAAACAGAACAAGCAAGCTTTGGTTGGGCATGAAGACTTAACACTGTATGGAAACATAACCAGTAAGCTTTGGGTGGGCACGAAGACTTAACACCGTGTGGAAACAGAACGAATAAGCATTGGCTGGGCATGAAGACTTAACACAGTGTGGAAACAAAACAAGTAAGCTTTGGCTGGGCACGAAGACTTAACACAGTGTGGAAACATAACGAATAAGCATTGGCTGAGCATGAAGACTTAACACAGTGTTGAAACAGAACGAATAAGCATTGGCTGGGCACGAAGACTTAACACAGCGTTGAAACAGAACGAATAAGCATTGGCTGGGCACAAAGACTTAACACAGTGTGGAAACAGAACGAATGAGCACTGGCTGGGCACGAAGACTTAACACAGTGTTGAAATAGAACGAATAAGCATTGACTGGGCACGAAGACTTAACACAGTGTTGAAACAGAATGAATAAGCATTGGCTGGGCACGAAGACTTAACACAGTGTTGAAACAGAACAAATAAGCATTGGCTGGGCACGAAGACTTAACATAGTTTGGATGAAGTTAAAACAACGGCACTATCAATCCCCTTTACTTTTTATAACATTTTCCTTATCTTTCTTTCACTTGATATTTATGTGCTAGTTTATTAATTGATTTATGCATAATTTTAGAAGTAAACATCGATGAAAGATTTTTTTCTATCACAAAAAGAGAAAAAAAGTAATAGTTAGTTCGAAATATTATGTTGCAGACAGAGAGAATTAGAAGAAATGCAGCTAGAGTAGTTGAAGGTATTGTTCTAAACATCGGAACCATCCGTCTGCCATTGTACTTAGAGAGCTGTCTACTTGACTCTCTTCAACAGTCCATTTCTGATGAGAACATAGAAAATATAGTTTGTTTAGACTGTTTTGAAACTTGCAGTTCCTTTAAAGGTGTCCATGTGTTCGGTAAATTAAAACAGAAGCCAGATTCAACAGAGAATTTTCAAAATGTGTCAGTGATATGCCAAGCAAGTTTTAAAGAGCATATAACTATTCATTAAATTCTTTTTGTGAATAGTGATGTACTAAACACAACAGATTCTTGCGAACCTTCTCGTTACACACTTAGAGATCAGGACAACATTGTTTTTGTACAAACACTATCGTGTTATCATTTTTTTAAGATAGAGACCGTTAATAGGAAACTCTGTAAGCTTTGTTTCAGGAAACATGGCAGATCATTAGAAAATCCACTCATTGTGAGAAATGGCAACCAAATATTCCAGTGGGAAAACAATGTTCCTCTTCCAGTTCAACTTTTACTTGAAAATTGTACAATCAATGATAACAGCAGAAGACGATCAGAAAATTCAAGAACATTTGTGGAAAACAAAATTTCCAGACTTTAATGTATCTACGATAAATACATCAATATTAACAACAAATGATCATAGTGCATTAAGAGTTTGTTCCATCACGCAAGATTGTGGAATCACATTAGTAATTGACGCTACAGAGAAACGGTTGAAACGCCTTGCGGATCTTGAGATGTTATTTTTAGATCTTTATTAGGAAGCATCAATTGCCTTACAAGCAGGTATCCAGTTATATTCCAACTGTCCAGGATTTTAGCATGCGAGAATGTCATCTTCTTTATTAACAACCTTGAGTATCTTCAGACACTCGTTCATTCCGATCCATGATCCGATCCAGGATCCTGTAGGATATCCCAGTTATGCACACTTCCCATTACAGTTAAAGTGTCCCTAAACATGCAGATGCAACAACTGCATGGCATTTAATTTAGATGTTTGCACTTGAGAGCCCAAATGCCATTGCAATGGAATATGAGAAATAGTCATCTCTCCAGAAATTCTTTTCAAGAAATGAGTTTTGAAGGCGAAAACGGATTGGAAGATTCATTTATTGGTATGTCTCACTCACTTCAATAATTTAAGGTGAATGATTAGACAGAATTACAGGATTTAGAGCGATACTTTGATCAATCTGAGTAAGTGTCATAGTCACTTTGGAATTGTTTCTGCCAATGGTTTAAATACCCAACAATACAGATGTCTCATATTTTAAGCAGGCGTTTCTTTCCATTTGAAGACGATACATAGATTGATGAGCTAGCAGCTGAGGAGCTCCTGGAGGAATGCGATATATTCGCCAGACCCTGCCGATATTGATTCAACAAGGCAAGAGTGTAGATGTGTAGATACTGCTCCAAAATCGGACAGTGTAGCCAATTCAACTGTGTCTGAAATTGAAATGTCGCCTGGGAAGGACAATTATGTAACTACATCTCAGGCAGACACTATTTGCATTGAAAAAAAGTGAATACCATCCTCCTGGGCTGTTATGCAAACATCTACCGCAGCGACAGGAAAAGATGATGACAAAAAGATGTTTAAGGAGATATTTGCTGATTTCCTAATCAAAATGGTAAAGTTTTACAAAAAGATAGTGTTAACAATAGAATTCTAGAATTTTGTTGGCACCAGACCATAATATATCAGCAAACTTATTAGCTCTAATGGATTAAATTTAAATGTACAAAACGTTTCTTCCCGAATTATCCGAAGTCAAAGATTGACGGCCTATTAAGTGCATATAATATACGTGGTTTATTCCAGCAATTAAAATGTATGCAGGATGATCAGGATGAATCAGACTTGGCTAAACTTGTGACCATCACACGTATTGAAACAGCCGTCACGAACATCAGACGAATGTCATTGATTCCCCATTTGGGCTTCTTCTTTAGGTTTATAGAATGCCTAGATTCAACAATGTTGCAAACATTTTGGAATAATTTATCAGTTATATCCATGTAGGACCCAAACTGCAAATTGTATGCATGGTATGAATAATTTGTAGGAAAGGCTCAGAGCCAAACTACAACTTTCCTGCTTCATTCAGAATTACTGACACACTACGATGAAATCGTTCCACTAGCAATAGCAGAAAGACTATGTGGACCACGAGGTTACAGTCTACTACTGTCTGTGGTAAAATCGTCTTTGCCATTTGCATTTATCAATGGTGTTTTCGCATTTGGTAAATTTTCAGCTCTTCTTTTGCAAAAGCATTACAGTGGAAGGTTTTTCTACCAGTAGTTGAAGTCTTTACTTTTCTCAACCCAGCACCATGAGATCGAAGTTTACTTCAATCTTGATTATCAAAGGGAAATGGATCACAGTGATGCATCGAAAGCTTTCAGGCCATCATCTGGATTAGGTGCAATTCTTCCAAGGCTGTATATTATTGATTTTCTGACATCTGCAGAAAAAAATCATAGAAAGTGCAATAGAAAAGTCAAGTACAGTCTTGATGCAAGATAACGCAGATACGTACCTTGGGCGGAGAATAAAAGACAAGGATATAAAATATATTATGCCATACACAAGAAAGATCATGAGAAGAGGTGTTTTGTCCACGGAGAAGGATCCAATTCTGAGGAAAATATACAACTTCCAAACGCAAATATTATCTGAACGTGTGCTTGACAGAAATACATTTTCAGTTGGGAGGTACTTAATTCAACGCTTTATGTGAGAAGAAGGCTCTTTTCTCAAATTAAAAAAAGTAGACAGGGCCAAAATTTTAAAGCGGTGGTTAAAAGCTGGAAAGCGTGACAGAAAAACAGAAGAAAGGGAAAAGTATACAAAGATTAGTGCCAAAAGCAAAACTCGCACAGCATACCAGCTCTGAGATGAGCACCTGCCATACAATAGTGCAGCCAGATTGTACGAAGAGAAGAGTTTTTAAGTCAAAAGGCATCCAAACAGCTCTACTCCTCTTGCTCTCAAAATTACAGGAAGAAGATATATGAGCTGAAAGTGGTGAAAATCCAGTTATTCTTCTGGAGCAGAAAAAGTTCCATTGTCAGTGTCAAAAAGAGCAAAGAAAACAATGGCTGAATTTGCAGTTGTCTTTGGAACATCTGGCACACAATATCTTCAGTATATTAACAATGAAATTTTGAACTGGCTGTTGAAAGAATTGCGTCAGACGTCACCTATCATACTATGTGAAGAAAAATACTCAATTATCTCCTGACAACTTCAAAATGATGATAATAGAAAAGAGGGCATAAGGAAAAAATACAGACATTCACCACATGAAAGACGAGACCGAAATGATAACCACTGACACATATAGTAAATCTGCTATCACCAAAACTCTTAAGGGCGTGAACTTCGCAGCAACTTTCTGGCAGAGCTAGCAGCTGAACTACACATTTAAAAAGATCTCATTTTGGACATAGATATTGTACATCAGATAAATCTTGTGTTTGCTCAAGCTGTCATATGCATCCTTTAAAACCACGCAGACAACATGCCACCCCAAGAAGATTTTTTTCCCAATAAAATATCGGCTTTACGAAATACAAAATTCATAGGAGGAAAGGTGAAACTGAGATGTCACAAGCAGACTGACTCTGTCGTTTATGCAGTAAATTACCAGATGTTTCTGCAAGTAACATCGACAGCATCCCAATACATATATTAGCATCTACTCTTCATCTGCCCCGGCGTAAAGATGGCAATTTAAAACATAAAATATATGTCATACTGAAGAAGTCTGGTAGTAGAACTGCAAAGTCAGATATCTGTAACATCACATATATCGTAGGGAAGACAATATAGCATTGGTTCTCTCCCTTACACTCTGCTTAGCTGGAAATGACTTCTTACCAATTTTATGGCATTTCTCGTGAGACGTTTCTGACGGTTGTTAATTTCAAAGAAACCTTTTCTGATTTGAAAAGTATGGAGCTACGGGTTTTCTAAGTGAAAAAGACTATATACACGTATTTAAATGTCCAAGCAATTTAGACCAAGAAAAACTTGACATGGTAGAAATCAGACTAATAAGTACTCTGCGCTTGAACTAAAACAAAACAAAACAAAAAAAAAAAAAAAAAAAAAAAAAGGCTCAGATATTATCAGGTATGGAGGCCTCCACAATAAGTATTAGAAACGTTGGCGTGTTTGACTAACAGTTCCCTAGATTATTAAATGACCATATGAAGAAGTGAAGCAGACCCTCCAAATTTCATGGAGATTTGTGATGTAGGCGAATATATGTGTATGTATGTTTCTCAAGATGCACGTCACAATTTGGAAGAAAATGTTTTCGTTTCTGATTTCTGTTATTTGTTATAATAACAATTCAAAGAAAATATAACATTATCAGTATTAAATATGAATCTTTGAAAACCTATTCATGATAAATTTATATTTCAGAACAACGACTTTTTACAAGTTTAAATTGTACATATAATGCTTTAAATTGTCTATTTTGTCAAATTAATCAATGTTTTCATACGAAAACGAAGAGATGTTTATTTTCGTTAACACATTTCTTGCGCGGATTGATTCAGTCAACATTGCTGTGGTGGAGGTACTATAGAAATATGACAGATATCAGAGCGTAACAACAGATTTTAATTATTGTGAGTTTACTTGTAAGGATTTTGGTTGTTATTTTTTTTTTTTTAATTTCTGCATTCAGACGTGAATTTCTGTGTGTTGGCAAGCTTGCAGTCCATTTCAGTAGCAGACGCTGCAACCAAATTTCGATTGTCACTTAATTTCGGTTTACAATCGACACTAAGCAATGCCTGATTTCTACATCGTTTTCAGACATCATTATGATTGTGGTAACATTATAAAACTGATTTTACTACTATATGTAATCAAGAGTTTTTCTTAAAAAATGTGTACCGTTTGTCGTTCAGTGTAACAGGTCACTGACAATTTGCATGATTCATGTGGAAAACTATTTATTAAAAAAAAGTTAATACTTGAAGCCTGCTTTTTGTTGTTTGGGGTTCATTTTTAGGCATTCTTGATTCCGCCTCCTCGTTGATTACATAAATGTATAACTTGAGAGTCAACAGTCTTGACACATTTTAAGATCTATTCATCCTAATGGGGAGAGAGAGAGATGAAGGGTGGAGAGAGAGAGAGAGAGAGAGAGAGAGAGAGAGAGAGAGAGAGAGAGAGAGAGAGAGAGAGAGAAAAGAAGAGGAAAAATTGAAATAGGTCTAAATTTGGAAATGCAGGTCTGAATAACATACATAAGGGCAGATCTACTTCCTAAATGGAAAAAGAATGTAGTTCCAAAAGTGGTATCGCCACGTGGCGACATCATTTTTCTCCCACTTATATATTTAAATATCTCATTATGAAATATATAATCAAGTACTAATATCGATTATGAATTCGACGTCAACCAGTCTGCGAGATGTAGAGCCGGTGTAGGAAGAGCGTTTGATGATTTTTTAGTTTACGTGAATAATATGCCAGTTAATGCATGTGGAATTCTTCCACATGATTCACTAGTTATGGTTATTGCCTGGCAGATAGAGGTGTAGCCCCTGTAGGATAAGATAGTTATGACGTAACGTGTTTACATCCGGGTCTTTGTCATAGGTACAAAAGGTCGATCTTGATACAGTAGACGCATTACTGACCGTGCTTTCATCCATAATAGCAGAAAATGGGCTCCCGCATACGACCAACTTGTGAGGAAAAATTAAATTTGTCTATAGATATAGTCCCTGATGAATCACCATAGAATGGAAAGCTAAAAAGGTTTAAATTTAACTGTCAAACTAATAAGATAATTGAAGATATTGAAAGAAGGAGGGGGAGAGTAACCATAGGTCAATCTTGTCTCGTTCGATTTATAATATAAACCTATGAATTTGAGTACAACATATTGAAAGAAAATTTTCATTTTGAAAAGAAATTATAGATTTAAAAGATCATAGTGCAGAATTTGTGATCCTCCCCCTGCCGCCGCCCCCCCCCCCCCCCCGGCAAGACAAGTGATTGCATAGATTAGTGGTGTTGTAATTGTTGTGGTACAGTGACTTGTATCTCGGGGAGATTAGTAATGTTGTTATTGTTGTGGTACAGTGACTTGTATCTCTGGGAGATTAGTAATGTTGTTATTGTTGTGGTACAGTGACTTGTATCTCTGGGAGATTAGTAGTGTTGTTATTGTTGTGGTACAGTGACTTGTATCTCTGGGAGATATTCTGCTGGAAATTAATGACGTCGCTACATCTTTATCTAATGAAGCTATTATCTATCCCTCTGACGAGTATTTGTCCGTCACTTCTTGGTGCTTTATAAAGGTCTGGCCACATATTGATGTATGAGATATTGGACAGAAGGATGGAACGTGCTTTATTATCTTTTAATGTTAAATACCATGCGTTTGTGTTTTTTTTTTTGTTTTTTTTTGTAATTATTTTTTTATTACCACACATTAAAGCACGCATGCAGCTGTATATTAATAACAAACAGTATATGTACCCATTCATTTTACTGTGTCATTTTATGTTTTTTGAAATATAAAAATTTGTAATAAAAGTATGCAATGAATCAGTTCTATCTAAGAATGAATAAAGGCTGTTTTCCAAATGCGTTTCATATTCACAAACTGATTGAAAACATTAATGCTTAGTGTTGTAAAAAAAAAAATTGGGCGAAATAAGTAATTTGCTAGAATTAATGAATTTATACAACATACAAAATTTAAAGTTAATTTGAGTAAAAAAAAAAACTATAATTTCTAGCATGAGTAATTCAAACAAGCGAATTTTAAAACAACAGAAACAATTCAACAGGAAAACAAGGTCTACCCATGCAAATAATTGGAGAATATACAGTGAAACAAACAAGTCATTCTACATGAGATCATATAACTAATGTCAAAACAAAATGACATCCTCCGCTCCTCCCCACACCACTCTTTTTATGAACAGTTCTTTACAAGAGTTCAGTCAATTAACAGTATAAATAAAAAGGGAGATAATCAATACGGACACGCTTTACAGTAGCGTCACTATTTACCATTTTCTCTGACCAAGGCTGCCCACGGGAGATGGTTGGCCTAACCTCATTGAACGGGCGGCCAAAACCAATTACGGTAAGATTAGATTGATCCTTTCCTAGAAAATTATCTTCTCAGTTTTGAAAAACAGGGCTAAGTTTTTCCCAGTTACTGAATGAGTTGTTAGTCTGCTAGTATGTCAAGTGGTGTTGATATAACTCACATACAAACAAACTTACTGAAGTTTAAAGTTTTGCCGGTCAGCAAAAGCGTGAGAAATACGTTTCGTCGATTTCTACGCACATATTAAAAATGAAACAGTCATACTTCATACTTCATACCAACAAGGGGTATTTGAAAAATTCTGAATATTTTGTTATAACTTTTTTGTTTATTTGAACCATTTAACGCCGATCGATAGACAAAATAACGTTCTATAAAATGATCTGTAGCTCTGTAGCTGCAAGTGCAGCGCGCCGGACACCTGCAGATATGTGCATGTGACGCATCATAGGTAAACGACAGTGATCTAAGAGCATATTGTAAAATCCGGTCGCTCTTAATGTACTCTTAGACTGATATCAAGGCTGACTTGGATAAAGTTTACGGCTGTAATTCTCTGTCATATCCAACAATTTTGAGATGGTTTCATTGTATTAAAGATGGTCGCGAATCCATGGAAGATGACAGACGTTCTGTAAGACCGTTGTCTGCAATTGGTGAGATGGAAGTGGCTGCTGTGAATGGGGCAATGGATACAGATTCTCGATATACAGTGGAAGATATTTGTATTATCATTTGAATTAATTCGTCAGCTGTTTTTAATATCTTGAAGAATCTTTTGAAACTCAGAAAAGTTTATGTAAGATGGGTCCCACATTTGCTGACGGCTGATCAAAAATAGACTCGGGTTGAAATCGCCAAACAGCTACTCGGCAAATATGCAAAGGGTGACCAGAGGCATTTGAATGAGATTGTTACTGGTGATGAAACATGGATTTACTTCTTAAAATCCATCTCAGGAAAAAAAAAAGTACAGTTTGTATCTGAGAAAACGAGCAAAGACCACAAATCGTTCGATGTAGTCTTACTGTCAAGAGAGTTGCATACGCATTATTTTTCAGTGCAAAACTCCCGGTCATCTAAGTACATGTGGCTGACTATTCTAGTGTCACTGGACAATTTTATGCCTCCAAAGTGTTGCCAAAAGTTGTGGAAAACTACCGAATCACTGTCCAAGCACCGGTACCCGAGATATCAATCTATTCCATGACAACACACCTACGCAAAAATCAGCGGTCGTGACAGACCTCCTGAAGGACCACAGCATCCCGACTTTTCCACATCCTCTATACATCCTTGATTGAGCTCAAAGCTATTTTTGGCTGAATCCCGATATCAAAGCTTCGCTGAGGGGCAGACGATTGGAAAGCCGCCGTGCGGATAGAAGTGCAGTTTTCCAGTGCATGAACAACATACCATAAAGTGAATACAAAATGACATTTAATAACTGGATAATCAGACTGAGAAAGTGTGTAGAGGTGCATAGGGAGTGCTTTGAGGTGATGCACTGATGTACTGTTCGTTAATAAAGAACTTTTTGTGCAGCGCACTAATATTCAAATTTTGTTTAAAAATGTATATTGCGTACATCAAGATCCATTGCATCTGTAAAAGGCAATTTGATTCGTTCTGAAATAAGGCAGAAATTAATGACTGACCAAAATGTTTAGCCCTGAAAATTTATTCAATACTGACAAAAAAGCTAATTTTCTAGGTTTTCAGGAAATGGATTGTGTTTTCCGCCGATCTATCATTATTTCTGGGAAAGTTTTTTGCGGAGAAAACTCCCCAGACCGAAAGATGAGAGACAGTAAGAACATTTTGACATCTCCATTATAGTGATTTGTGAGGTGTCACTCCGTAAAGGGATTCGAAATGGGGGTTACATTTCGAGGGGCCGCGAGGTGATTAGGTTTGACGCTGATCTGCAAGCGGTCAAAAAGAAGAACTCGCAGAAATGCATATGCAGTTTGCGTTTAAAAAAAATCACAACAACGTTCTATATATAAAACTGTATATGAAAACAAACATAAAATTATTCTTCTTCATGCTAAATTTATTTAAGGCTTACCAACTTCATATTTTCCTTGAATTTCTGTATTTTAAATATATAAAATTCTGTAAATGATCAAATAATTAATTAAGCAAAACGTAGCCAAATATACTCGAGGTGTAGAAGAAAACATTAGTTCCTAATAATATGCAAATCGTTGTGTATGAATTGAAATAAATACAAAATTTCGAATGTTAGACAATAAATGCGGAAAACACAAGGTCCACGACCTTTAAAGTATGACGCATTCATTTACGAAAATAATCATCGTTCAGCATGAAGCTCGCAGCGAAAATCATTTAAATTAGCAAATTTAATAATATAATTATAAGTAATAATTACAAAGTTAATAAAGAGTCAAATCCTATTATTACTGGATTTTCCTAGTTACTAGATATAAATTTCGAACAAAAATAAAACAATCGTTGACATTCTATTTGTTACAATTTCTCACGATAGGAATGAAAAGAGAATTGCAGCTATTGATAAGAGAAAATTAAAATGATGACTACAATGCTTTCAGACATTTATATCATCTATGTTCACAACACAGCAAATTACAACAAGAATTAAAAATCTACAAAGAATAAAGTGGTAACATTTATAATTTACAATGAATAAAGTTATTAACATACCTGTACGCGGAGAGAGAAGAACTCTCAGATTTGCAAATGCAATTAGCTTGCATCCGTTTCCTGGGAGTCGTTTATATGGACTTTATGGTCAAGAATGCACCTACCTTGAGCCACCACCACCACCACCAAAAAAAAAAAAAAAAATGGACATAGGTAAGAGGTGACTGGCGCATTCCTTCGCAACAGAGATGATAAGCCATTACACAACACATTCCTTGCCAAATAAGTCCACAGGTAGGAGACAGGCATCCGATCCGACATAGAGTTCAAAACGTCTTCACCGCTACATACATGCTGTTTGTACGTTATTGACGTTAGGCATCGGAGAAGCAGCTGACTTATCTTACATTTTTAGACTGAGGACACTCATATGTTACCATAATATTTAGACATTTTAGACTGAGGACAATCATATGTTACCATAATATTTAGACATTTTAGACTGAGGACAATCATATGTTACCATAATATTTAGACATTTTAGACTGAGGACAATCATATGTTACCATAATATTTATCCAATATGTCAATTCAACTTTACGAAAGATTGTAGAAGATTCAGTCGTAAAAGAAGTGTAAATCAAACTTGCCGCATTTAGCTTAGGCCGACCGTTCACTGACATTAGGCATACACTTTTCTGTGGAGTCACATTGCCATTGAAAAATGTTAATAATTATGAAGTTTTGGGCACTTACTTGGATTTTGACGTCCACGAGCCTCTAACTATATATGGCAATGATATACATACAGCTTAGGGTATTTCACACGTTTCAATTTGGAGCGCAAAAGCGTACGATTTGTAACCAGTGTCAGTAATTTTGCTTGATAAGTGGGGTATGGGGTCTGGGCCCATAATTTTGGTAAAAATATCAGAACAATTGGGAGGACAACTTTCCGGAGTAAATTGCTATAATTGAAATTATTCATGATTTTGAAATCATTCTCACTGGGAGCAGGGACATCAACTGAGGACCCCTAAAAAAGTCACTGACAGTGTTTTATCTTTATAATTTAAGCAACTGAAGAATCTACATGTATATAGGCTGTTCCTGCTGAGTGACTTCTACATGAGAAGATACTATTTGACTTTTAAATGCGACTTTGACTAAAACGAGCATGAACTAAACACAGATCGTGTAATAGGAAGTGTTACTCAATACAGCTTATTTATTGTAGCTAGGTTTGGAATTAGACTACATTATACGAATAAACTGTAGATGCTTTAGAAACAGACTGTTTTAACTTGACACAGCGGAAACAAATGCCACGTTCAATCCGAATCGGTAGTATATATAATGCTCGCCATCGTGTAGTAATAAACATATATATGAAAATAACTTGGAGCGTCTATTGCCTCGACAAAGTCAAGTTTCATGTTGTCAATTTAATTATTTTCCAATTTTATCGTAATTATATTTATGTATTTATAGTTCTTGGTAAATTTAATTATTTTTCAATTTTATTGTAATTATATTTATGTATTTATAGTTCTTGGTCTCCAATTCATTATTTCTTCATATTTTTTTAAAATAGAACTGGAGTAGAAACTCTTTTGAACAATATCTACTGGTTTTTAAACTTTGCAAATACAGGTACTGTAAACTTCATTTGCAACTTATATAAGTTATTCATGAGAAGTAAAATGGACCAGTTGCAATGCTAGGAATATAAGTAACGTGTCTATATTGCAAATACTAATTATTTAAAGTACACATGACACTAATTATTCAGTGTTTTTGTCAAAATTACTTTGTTACTGGTAATCTGTTTAAAAAGTTTGCATTTAATATTCGCAAAATTAATTTTTCAATTATGTGAAAGGTGATTGGCCACTGGATACCTAATGCTATGGTCAGTCATTCCATCATATTTATTAGAGGTAGAAATAATGCTAGTATTCGCAATCGTGTTTGGACAAGTTCAAAAAGCAAGGAACGTTCCGGTTGTTAAGCCACACGTTGTTTCAAGGGAATTTGGCCTTTTATAAGGCACCGTTTGCGCATAAGCGAGGTATCTTATTGCCGTTTGCCAAACTTCTGAAAGTTTGACCCTTAACATTTTCACTGGAAATGTATATATTTTGCAATCGCTAATTTCATGACATAATTTTAGAGAATCATCTAAACAATCATCCCTAATGATGTATTGGATTGTGTCTGCCTTAAATACCAAATCCAGGCGATATACTCACAGAGGAATGTATTGTTATCGATTTATAATTGCACTGTAACTAAATAGAGGCTCTAGACTCACAGAGGAATGTATTGTTATCGATTTATAATTACACTATAACTAAATAGAGGCTCTAGACTCACGGAGGAATTTATTGTTATCTATTTCTAATTACACTATAACAATGTCGTATATAAACAGTGTATTTTTAAGTATTGTTTTCAAACAAAAGCACTTCCACAAAACTTTAGCCACGAACCCACGGTGGCCATAAATTTATCAGTGTGGAGAAACAGCAAGTAGCTGCTCCTAGAAAATTCGAGCAAATTTTGCTTTTTCTCAACTAGGAAATTTGAAACAAAATCAACAGAATCAATACTATTATAGACACCGAAAGAAAACATACTTTCTGCTATCTTTATTGAATTTTTTTAATATAATATTGAAATGTGATTAAAAATTTGAGTTACATCTATTAATAAAAGCTATTAGACGTCCTCCAGCTAATGGCATTTCAAACGGGATAATTGAATGTCTTTGCATTCTTCATACGATACCATATTTTATGCCTTTGTGGTCTTTGATTCTGAGAATCTAATACTTTTCCGAAAATAAGGAATACTTAATATGTTATTTATCATGATTATCGATTAAATGCCTAGGAGGCTATAACACTATTTTGAAAACCTCTGTCTGTCTGACCATATATCCGCCTGTCTTTGCATACGTTAGCTGTGCTCCATTCATCATGCATTTGTCTCCTGCGTCATCATGCGTAATCGCCCAAAATATTGCAATATACTTTCCCACGTTGTGATTAAGTAATACAAAATAAATATTTTTGGTACCACAATTATTTTTGGTACCACAATTTCTGGCTCAAAAAGAAGGCTCCATTCATTCATCTTTCATGGCAGGGTGAGGTGACTGTTGGGTAACCTATAACATTTTTCTTCATGATTTGTTTCTTAAAAGTGAAGATGTCATGAATGACGTTGGCAAGGTTAGTCCCGGTATCATATAAGTTAAAACAATGACACGCCATATAAATAGTTCTACCTTTCCTACATAAGACAATGATTTTTCAATATTGGAAACATATCTAATTTTCAACAAAAAAAAGCCTTTTAATATTGGAAAATATTATAAAAATATTTTTTACCTTAACATGATAATATTAAATACTATCCATTATTTCATTATATCAAAATATTAATTTCCACAAAGTCATAATTTCCATGCATGAAAGTTCCATTACCGTAATAATAAAAGAGGAATTTGTGTTTCTATTTCAAACGTTATAATATGCAATTTCTGCTATTTAATTGCTACGACTTTATGGTCTAAGAAAAATGTAACAGAAAGAAAGTGAAACCAACAAATCAAGTAAAAATCAACAAGCAATTTATTACTAGATAATTAAAATGAAAAATCAAAAAGTCACTTACAGTAATGTGTTTTGAAATCCTAATAATCCAATAAGAATGATTGTTCTAATCACAAGTCCTAAATATAGAATGTTCCGAATTCACGGCTGTGTCCTTGAATGTTATGATGTGCTAATGGTCTCCAAAGTCCTGATGTACTAGAAATCTTGATGTGCTGATGTCAAAATGAAGTATTCCAAAATCTCTGAATAAGTTCACTTAAATTCCAAAATCATCAATTAAAAATCCAAAATCCAAAAGTTTGTGAGCACTGTTATAATCCAGTGAATATTTAAAATAATTCCTCTCTTAGAATTTGGAATGAATTTTCACAACTGTAATAGCTCTTTACAAAACTGATGGTAATGTCAAAACTGAATAAATGTCCACTAAACATGATATATATAAAGATTGGTCACATGACAGAATATTCTAGAATATGAGTCATCTTAATGGAATTCTACCTGTAAACAAAATTCAACCTTGACCTTCAAATTGAGAAAACATATTGATCAAAACAACCTAATTCAAGGACACTAGTTAAACATGTTTTTCCTGATAACATTAAGATTTAAGCAAATATTAAAGTGAAGAAACATTTATAATTTCCTAAAATATTTATAATATTATATAAACATCATACATAACACCTCCCCTCATAAAGAAAAAGAAAGATTTATATAATAAAGCTTTCTTTTGAATATACATCTAATACTATAATAACCAAAATTACATAAGAACATGTTTTATGATACTGGACTTAATTACATCAAGCAATATTACATTTCTAGGCACGTGAGAGTGCATCTGCAATCACATTGTCTTTTCCCCTAATGTGTTTGATGTCAATGTTATATTCCTGCAATATCAAACTCCATCTCAACAATCTCCGATTTTTATCTTTCATTTTGTTGATGAAAGTAAGGGGATTGTGATCACTGTACACAATAATTGGAGAAAGAGCTGAGGTAACATACACTTCAAAATGCTGTAAAGCCAATATCAAAGCCAAACATTCCTTCTCAATTGTGGAATAATTTTTCTGGTGTTTGTTTAGTTTTTTAGAAAAATAACACACAGGGCGATCCACACCACTTTTGTCTTCCTGAATCAATACTCCACCAACCCCTACATCACTTGCATCAACAGATAATTTAAATGATTGGCTAAAATTTGGTGCAGAAAGAACTGGTGCATTCTTAAGCATGGCCTTTAACTTGTCAAAAGATTCCTGACACTTGTCAGACCAATGAAATTTGGTTTTCTTACTCAATAAACTTGTCAAAGGTTCAGCAATTTTGGAAAAATTGGAACAAAATTTCCGATAATATCCAGCCATACCTAGAAATCGCATCAGTTGCTTTTTACAAATTGGAACTTGAAATTCAGAGATAGCTTTGACCTTAGCTTCTATAGGTTTAACTTGACCTTGTCCCACAATATGTCCTAAAAATTTGACACAAGCATGGCAAAACTCACTTTTGCTCAAATTAATTGTCAGATTCGCATCGCTGAGTCGATCGAAGAATTTTCGAATGGTTTCCAAATGATCTTCCCAGGTGTTGTTGTAGATAATGACGTCATCAATATAAGCGTCACAATTATCAAGACCAAATGTTATCATGTTCATCAGACGTTGAAACGTTGCAGGCGAATTTTTCATTCCAAACGGTATGACTTTATATTGATAAAGTCCATCTGGAGTTGCAAATGCTGAAATTTCTTTTGCCCTTTCCGTCAGTGGAATTTGCCAGAATCCTTTTAAAAGGTCAAACTTGGTGACATATTCCGCATTTCCAATTTTATCAATGCAATCGTCCATTCTTGGGATTGGAAATGAATCAGTTTTGGTGACACTGTTGACTTTTCTATAGTCAGTACACATACGGAATGTATTATCTGGCTTGGGAACAAGAATACATGGTGAACTCCAGTTACTTTTACTTGGTTCTATGAAATCATTCTCCAGTAAATACTGAATTTCTTTCTTCAGATAGTTCTGTTTGAGAGGATTCATCCTATAAGGATGCTGTTTCACAGGCGCAGAATCTACCATGTCAACGTCATGATAAATTTTACTTGTTCGTGTTGGAACATCAGGAAACAAGTGCTCATAGTCATGTAATAGCTGTTTTAGTTCATTTCTTTCCTGTTGTTGTAGATGTGAAAGTTTCTGGTCTAGATTGTTCAAGATTTCTGAATTCCGAAGATTGGTTATACCAGAGTCACTATAGTCTGATTGTACTCCATCGTTGATATCTTCACTGTGTGGGACAGGTACAACTAAATTAACTGAATAATTAGCTGGGCTATCTCTGTCAAAATATTCCTTTAACATATTTATATGACAAAGTTGTTTCTGTTTCCGTCTCCCAGGAGTGTTAATGATATAAATTAAGTCATTTACTTTCTTTTCAACGGTATAAGGACCAAAAAATTTAGCCTGAAGAGGATTCTGAGGTATGGGAAAGAGAGCCAGAACTGTGTCATCAGGTTTAAAACTCCTTTCCTGTGAATTTCTGTCATACCTTAATTTCATATTTGACTGAGTAGTGTGAAGATTAGTTCTTGCTACTTCACAGGCCTTTGACAACTTGTATTTGAAATCAGAAACATAATCAAGAAGATTAATCTTTGAATCTTCATTTGAAAGAAGTTTCTCTTTCAATAATTTCAATGGTCCACGGACAGCATGACCAAAAACTAGTTCAAAGGGACTAAAACCCAACGAATCTTGAACTGATTCCCTAACAGCAAGCAACAACAAATGAACACCCTCATCCCAATCCTTTTCTGTATCAAAGCAATATGATCGAATCATATTCTTCAAAGTTTGATAAAATCTTTCCAAAGCACCTTGACTTTCAGGGTGATAGGCAGAAGATTTAAACTGTTGGATGCCTAATTCATGCATAACTTGTTGGAAAATTCCAGACATAAAATTTGGCCCTTGATCCGACTGGACAGATTTGGGAAGGCCAACAAGTGTAAAAAACTTCACCAAAGCTTTCACAATAGTTTTAGTTTTTATATTTCTCAGAGGAATTGCCTCTGGAAATCTTGTAGATGCACACATGATGGTCAACAAGTATTGGTTGCCTGACTTGGTTTTGGGTAAAGGACCAACACAGTCTACTATTATTCTACTAAATGGTTCATCAAATGCAGGAATAGGTTGTAGATGAGCCTTAGGTATCTTCTGATTGGGTTTTCCTACCATTTGACAAGTGTGACAAGATCTGCAGTATTTAGAAACATCACTTTTGAGTTTCGGCCAATAAAAATGATTCAAGATCTTGCGATAAGTCTTACGGACTCCTAAATGACCAGCCAAAGGAGTTTCATGGGCTAAATTAAGAATTTCCTGTCGATATGACTTAGGAACAACAATTTGATAGCTCACTGACCACTCGTCACCAGCGGGTACATCAGGTGGTCTCCATTTCCTCATAAGGACCCCATTTTTCACAAAGTAACACACTAGAACTTGTGTGGCTTCAGTTTCACTAATAGCCCTCTGAAACAAACAAGATATCTCGGGATCTTGCTCCTGTTCAACGACAAGGGATTGTCGTTTGTCATCCTGATTAGGACAAAGAGAATGAGTTGCCAAAAGAGGATCACTGTGATCAATACCATTTGATTGATCAATACCTGAGGAAAAAGTGACCTCATCAAAAGACTGACCAATACATGTGTCAGCTAAAGGAATAATATCCTGATCAACATCACTCTCAAGAGCTCTTTTTGCCATAGCTCTAGTAACTGCACAAGCAGGGTACAAATCAGGGATTTCAGTTTCGACAGGATCAACTTTCTGATCCAAACAAGGCTTGTCAGTTACAAGTGGATTAACCACAACCTTATCTCCAGCTAGGTCATTGCCTAGTAATAAATGAACACCCTCTATGGGTAAAGAAGTCACTGCCCCAACAGTCACAGGTCCAGAAACTAAGTCTGATGCCAAATTTACACAATGAAGAGGAACATTTACAAAGCTGCACTCTACTCCCTGAACAAGAACACTTTCACTTGAAGAAGACTCCTCAGACAAAGGCAAAGTACCTGATAATAAAAGACTCTGAGAAGCTCCAGTGTCCCTTAATATTTTAATTGGGATAGGTTTGGCAGAATCACCAATAAGTGATATAGAACCTTCTGACATGAATGGTTCATAAGCCTCCAAAATAGAATCAGACTGGGGTTTGTTTGACCCAACAAATGTATTGCTTTCAATACAAGACCGTGACCTTGACCTCGTAGAAATAAGAGCATTTGGAAAAGCTCTGTCTTTACTCTGTTGCTTATTTTTCAACTTGAAGCAATCAGAAATAACGTGCCCTTTCTTTTTACAATAAGTGCACGTAGGAAGAGATAAGGATTTCTGATCAGTCTTGTCAGATGTTTGATTCCTAACAGTTGTGCTGTTGTGAAATTTGGAAGTACTCGAATGAGATTGAAATGGTTTTTTACCAGAAAACTGCTGAGAGGACGATTTATTACCAAATGAAATTTTGTGAGTCAAGGAATAATCATCAGCCATACGAGCAGCATTTTCCAAAGTTTCCACATTCTGCTCGTCAAGATAGGTTTTAACATCACTATGGATGCACCTCTTGAACTCTTCAATTAATACGAGCTGTCTGAGGTTATCATAAGCTTGATCAACTTTCTTGGCTGAGCACCACCTATCAAATAGTTGTTCTTTATCCCTTGCAAATTCGACATGAGTTTGTCCAGTTTCTTTTCTACAATTCCTAAACCTTTGTCGATATGCCTCTGGTACCAACTCATAAGATTTCAAGATGTACTCCTTAACCACATCATAATCAGTGCTTTGTTGTACTGACAGTGAAGTGTAGACTTCACGAGCTTTGCCAATAAGTACACTTTGTAATAACAAAGTCCAATGCTCTCTGGGCCATTTCAAATTTTCAGCTATTTTTGCGAAATGAAGAAAGTATTTATCTACTTCTTTTTCCTGAAAAGGGGGTACTAACCTAATATATCTAGCAACATCAAAACCTGAACTTGTGTTTAAAGGAGTGGAGTGTGCTCTGTTTGCCAGTTCTAATTCTCTTAACTTAAATTGCATTTCCCTTTCTTCTCTTTGCATCTGCATTTGTATTTGCCTCTCTTCCTTCTGCATTTGTATCTGCCTATCTTCCTTCTGCATTTGTATCTGCCTCTCTTCCTTCTGCATTTGTAGCTGCCTCTCTTCTTTCTCTCTCTCCATCTGCCTCTCTTCTTTCTCTCTCTCCATCTGTATCTGCCTCTCTTCTTTCTCTCTCTCTCTCTGAATCTGAAGCTTTGCCAATTCTAAATCCATCTGGTTCTTTAACTCTAATTCCCTTAATTTCCTGTCAGAACCAGATACAGGCTTTCTCTTCAAACTTAAAGCACTATTTTCAAAAATTCCCTTTCCTACTAAATACTGAATTAAAATAATCTTTATCTCCTGTTTTGTCAATGATACTTTTGCCTCAGATAGACTGTATTTTCTGGCAAGCTCGAGCAACTCATCCTTTCTCATGCACTCTAACCCCTCCTGGGTAGGTTTTGAAATGAAATTCTGAACATTAGATGCCATAGTAAATGCTTGTTGGTTTCACACAAAAAAATTTCTCTGTTTAAAAATCTTTGCCAAAGACAAAAACAAAAAAAAATTCCAAGACAAAATCAATATGAATTTCAAAGATAAATTTAATATCTCTAATATGCTTTAAAGAAATTCAGATCCCAGAAGACGAGCCCCCAATTTCTGTTACGACTCTATGGTCTAAGAAAAATGTAACAGAAAGAAAGTGAAACCAACAAATCAAGTAAATATCAACAAGCAATTTATTACTAGATAATTAAAATGAAAAATCAAAAAGTCACTTACAGTAATGTGTTTTGAAATCCTAATAATCCAATAAGAATGATTGTTCTAATCACAAGTCCTAAATATAGAATGTTCCGAATTCACGGCTGTGTCCTTGAATGTTATGATGTGCTAATGGTCTCCAAAGTCCTGATGTACTAGAAATCTTGATGTGCTGATGTCAAAATGAAGTATTCCAAAATCTCTGAATAAGTTCACTTAAATTCCAAAATCATCAATTAAAAATCCAAAATCCAAAAGTTTGTGAGCACTGTTATAATCCAGTGAATATTTAAAATAATTCCTCTCTTAGAATTTGGAATGAATTTTCACAACTGTAATAGCTCTTTACAAAACTGATGGTAATGTCAAAACTGAATAAATGTCCACTAAACATGATATATATAAAGATTGGTCACATGACAGAATGTTCTAGAATATGAGTCATCTTAATGGAATTCTACCTGTAAACAAAATTCAACCTTGACCTTCAAATTGAGAAAACATATTGATCAAAACAACCTAATTCAAGGACACTAGTTAAACATGTTTTTCCTGATAACATTAAGATTTAAGCAAATATTAAAGTGAAGAAACATTTATAATTTCCTAAAATATTTATAATATTATATAAACATCATACATAACATAATCTTACTTGAACTTATTGATAAACAACTTTAGATCAGTTTAGTATCTTCACGATCTTCAGGTACTTTAATATACTTTAATACTTATGATTTTTTTCTACACTTTGATTACATCTGGTTTCTCAAGGATTTTCATACAGTATTCCCGCTCTGGTATTTTCGTATGGGGGGATTTTTACTTTTACGGGGGTGGGGGAGCAGTTTCAAATGAGAACTGTATCTATCAATAACTCGTGTACAGTATGTTTCAACAAACATGTGTATTGATACATACCTTTCAATAAATAAAGATAAAACTTATGGTTGTTTATCTTCATTATCGACACGGCAGCAGTGATCGTGTGTTATGACAATGGCACTACGTCGTACGCATTAAAACAGCATGTAATATAAACAAAACCACTGAATACCGAAAACTACATATCCGCCATAGTACAACCTAGCCAAGTGCAGTTGGTAAAACGCTTTTAATAACTAGATTATAAATTAAAGCGTCTCATGTTTAATGTCACTAAATAATCGTTTCATTTCGGTGCTTGATATATAAACCAAGCGCTTACATGATCAGACTAAGCTATTTAATATTAATGAAAATTACAGGTTTTGATAGGCTCACGGCATATTCTCTGTGGGTGATTTTCAGGCGCTTCCACATTTTTTTAAATAATTCATTAAATTTAGCGGGGATTCGCGCAATAGCGCGTCCTTCTCAAGTAATATACCATGAGCAATTTTTTCACAACAGTCAATGAAATGCGTGACACCAATGTGACTAACAATGAACTTTGTCTTGTCAAGTAATATATTTAGGATATAATATACTAATATACTAAGACAAATATAAAATATTTTAAAGTACATCAATGGATTATGGCCATATTCTACAACTTATACCTTATTTTATGTACGGTCCACTGATGTACTGTCTAATTCACGAGATGCGGTAAAATAATCCTAATTTATTGCTCTGTTCTCAAATAGCTGCAGATTTTTAAAAAAAATATAAGCCTTTATTTAAGTACAAAATGCATATGCTATTATCTAATATATGAAAAAAAGTTTTTAAAATACCGAATATTTTGCTATGGTATATACATTACAAAAATAATTTTTTTTTTTTTGGGGGGGGGGGGGCTTTTGTGGAGATTAACGCCATTTTTCAGCACATTATAGGCTATACATGGTGGCCAGTATATTTTGGTGGAGGAAGAATCCGGGAAGAACCACCGAAACACGGGAAACTACTGGCAAGCTTTCTCACATGCCCACGTTGGCCAAGACGAGACTAGAACTCAGTCGGCTACCCGGGGCTCCTTTAAAAGGAATTAGAAACTTTGTGTCAATTTCGATGTTTGATCAAATAACCCTGAACAGAGAGAGAGAGAGAGAGAGAGAGAGAGAGAGAGAGAGAGAGAGAGAGAGAGAAAGTTTAGCATATATAAGGAGATGCTCCCTTGGATAAATTGGGTCACACCTGGCTTTACATATTCCTTTGTGTAATTAGACCAATATCTTCGCTAGGAATATACAACTAGCCTAGTCTCAGCACGGAATGTAATCGAACTGTATACTACTTCAACTAAAAGCGAACGAATATTAATTTCCCCCTACACATCAAGCATCAGTAACGTGTGAGGCAAATTGTAGCTAAATATATCCACTCGATGTTTTTCCCGCTGTTTGCTAGGAGATGTGATGAAAGTACCAATAGATGGCGCAGAAACTTTCCATCCGGCTCACAAAATAAATGACGATGATAGCATAATCCGAGAGTCCTGGGTAGGCCTAAAACGTGCACGTCTTTCTGACGAGACATTCTGCATAACATCATGGTTCACTTAGCAATGACCCGATTGACAAAGAGTAGAGGAGTATACATGGAGTATACGAAGTCAGTCATTTATCAATTATTAACTAACTGTAGGGGGCAACTTTTACAATGATATTGGTAACTAAAATAGGTTGTAACCATCATGACGAACCAACTTTCTGAGCTAAGTCGAAATCTTTTGAAATACAGTATATATACATATATATATATATATATATATATATATATATATATATATATATATATATATATATATATTCATCAGGTTTACACTTGTAGGTGAGAAAGTTCTTTCTCACAACGATGGGTAAAACTCGGTTCAAGAAATGTTAAAATAACGATAATACATTAAGGCATTACAGTCACTGATAGTACATAAAGAGCGTGATCCGACGTCTATAAAAACACATAAGGCTGATATGCACACGCTCTCGGATAAATAAAAACCATTTCAACAACTCTGGAATCATGCCAATATCTCGTTGTGTGTTAGTGGGGGTGTCTGTTTACTTTTTTCTCCCCTCACCCCCCCCCCATTAAAATGAGTGCTTTGTACAACCTTGTTCTCGTCTGCTTTGATTTGCACCTGACAAGAACCCTCATCATCAATATTAATTTGGTGAGAAATGAAAGGTGTTTTATGTCTTGTCCGCGTCATGCAAAAAGTAATGGGAACATTGACGTCATAGTAGTTGTTGTTGATAAGATTAAATGACCTGTGAGGGAATTCTGCATAATGTGTTCACCGATCGATGTTTAAACAGAATGTACTTACTTTGACATTTTTTTGGTTCTTTTATCAGGGTTTTTACGGCACAATTTATGTTTACCATTGATTTTTTTAATCAATTTCGAAACAACTATACATTTTTATTACATGTGTTTCTAACCTGGGTGTTGTTATTTTTGAACTGGTTTGCGTTTACAACATAATGATCTGATGTCGGTGTAAACATGGAACGATACAGTACGCTCTATTCGAATGATGTCCCCCCCACCTCCACTTAAACCGCATATCTAAGACAATGATCTTGAAATTGCTGTCTGTCGTATCAGTCAAGAGAAATTATTTTCCGTACCAGTCTGTCACTCGTCCAATGTACCAAGTAACACCAAAACAGAATGTTTCATTTTTCATACAGTTCGTTTTAAGTCGGAATCCATTTATTATTTATCTCTTTATTCACACATTAACAATATTTCCGTTAGGTCATTCGATAGAGACTGTATTATTAAAGAGTAAATATTTCTTGCAAGATCCTGGCAACGACGAAAAAATATATTTATGGGTCTAATTAAGAAATATTTTCGGTAACACTTTGCCAAGAAGCTAATCAAAACGGTATGATTTGCAATGACGAAAAATTGCTGCCTAATAGACTAATAGTGGTGGCAACGTACATTGTGCTGTAACTTCTGACAATCTATGAGTAGTAGTGTGGGGCGATCGAGAGCCATACGTGGGCCCTGTGTAAATAGCCTCTAATGGGAAAATAACACAGGCGCCATCTTAGTTTATAGCTACACTGTAACAGTGTAGGATGAGGTGACGGTCTACACTCGAACTAAAATGTTGTATGACGTCATAGGTTTGTCATGCGTGGTGAGTCTGTCTGTTTGTAACAGTGTAGTATGTGTTTGGCAGGAAATGTGAGTTTGTCTGCTTTCTAAATGAAATGCTGTAGTTTGTTTTGCTTGATAAGTATAGGGACATAACAATATATCGAAGGTGTGTATCTTAATATCTCTAACTGAAAGGCCGTATCACGACATACGTTTCACATGAGGAGTCTGTTTGTAACATGTTTGTTCTATTTTGGAGGGTGATATAATTGTTTTGAGTTTTTCGACCAGGAATATGGGAGTTTGTCTGCCTTCTAAATGAATTAAATGGCGTATTTTGTTTTGCTTCATAACAAAACTAACTTCTGTAGCTCTCCTTACCACCCATGGATCCCTCCTATAAAGTTAAAATCTCTACCCCATTCTATAATATCCCCATCTCTCCCCATGCCCTCATTCTTTTTACAAACAAAGCTACCATCCTCATAATCCTTACATAAAAAATTTAATTATCTACTATCCACCATCTAGTTGTATAATATCCAGTACCCAATGATTTATTATCCACCAACCAAATATCTACTGTCAACACCCAGTGATCTACTATCCACCGAACAGTTATTTACTATTCAGCACCCAATTATATACTATCCACCATATAATTATCTAAAATCCAGCACCCAGTTATGTACTATCCTCAATCAATTATCTACTATCCAAAGCCCAGTGATCTACTATCCGCCAACCCATTATCTACTATCCAACACCCAGGAACCTACTATCTACCAATTGATTAACTACTATAAATGCACAGTTATCTACTATCCAACACCTAGTTATCTACTATTAAATACCCAGTAATCTACTATCCACAAACCAGTTATCTACTATCCAACACCCAGTGACCTACTATCAGCTAACCAATTATCTACCAGCAAAACCTAGTGATCTAATATTCACCAACCATTTATCTACTATCCACCAACCAATTATCTACTATCCATTAACCATTTATCTACCACCAACACCCAGTTATCTACTATCCAACACCCAGTGAAAATATTATCCAGGTACCCTATTATCCCTCCACTTATAAAGTTAAAATCTCTACCCCCTTCTATAATGTCCCTATCTCCTCTACTCTCATATTGTATGTGTTATCTACCCTTGTTGAGGGATAACGGATCAAGTTCCGTACCTGTCACCCTTATTATTATTACTGCCCAATAGGAGATAACAGGCCAGGTCCAATACCTGTCTCGCCAATTTTTATTTGTTTGCTTGTTTGTTAAAACATCCTTACATACTTTGTTGTCTGGCATATTTCTAAAAATAATGTACCGATCTTCCTTACCCAGCTCATCCACAAAACTCCAAACTCGGTACATACTATGTTGTCTGCCAGTTTGTGGAAATAGTGTACCTGTACAACACCCCCACCGTTTCTTTCTTTTTTTTTTTTTTTTTTTTTTTTTTTGTTTGTTTGTTTGTTTGTTTTACATACATCTCCACTTACATTCAGTCAGTTTCTAGAATAGGTTCGACTCTAGTTAGGTATCTGCACATCTTGGATGATAACGGGTCAGATTCTAAACCTAACCCTCTGTTTTTCAATCTTATACATTTTATTTATCGTCCCACTTTAATGAAACGGGCCAGGTGCTGCACCTGCCACCTTTCTCTTATGATGTTGTTACTCTATATCTCTCTGACTTTTTTGTACAAGAATAATCGTTCAGGTCCAAAATGGTTCAGTGTTTCATTTATCGCTTACAAAATTGTGATTTCTGTACACTTATATTTTAGTCTCTTTATTCTACACCAATCGTAAAGTTACGTTTGTTTTTAAATAAACAAATCTCTAAGCATATTTGTATCTATTTTTATCAGGTCTATTGAACTCATACCTTTCATTTAAAACAATCATAGATTGGCGTTGTAAAGTATGGTTAGTTACTTTATGCAAACATATTATTATCATGTGTTACAAATTCCATTATGTTATACAATTATCTGTCACATGTAACTTCTTGTGCTATATATACATACATTCAAGTTAAGTTGACAATTATTAGTTCCAGTCATTCAGGGCTTGCCATACACAAAGAAGTATTTTTAAAAAAATAAGCAATCAGTACCAAATCTGCTTGAATATTCTTGTTTAATATATCATTCCACCCGGACACAACCCTTCGGAAGAAAGTCCACCAGATCATGGAAGAAGATAGTCCGATAAATCATCCCCCCCCCCAATCTGTGTTGCTACTGATGGACTATTTGTGGGTCTGATGTCACCCGTTCATTAAAATGTGCAATTTAGCTGCATACAAATCTGTCCGGAACACACCCGCGTAAAGTTTAGACACTTACCAGTATTTGGTAACAGCCATATCTAGCCACGAAATTGAAAATGGCCGCAGGACACAGGGTTGTGTTATTCCACGTGGATTTACGGAAATATTCTGTACATATCGCCAAAAGGACCCTTCAACCGACGGTAGCTCAAGGGACGCGAGAAATACCGGTAAGTGTCCAAAATGTACACCACTATGTTGCAGATATATCTGTCTGCAAACAATTCCTCGATTTTATGAATAGGTGATATCAGATCCACAAATAGTCCATCAGTATCAACACAGATTTTGAAGGCTAATTTATCGGACTAGGACCCAGACGGGTGGCTAACAGACAACGTGATAAATCTGTGCGAAGGCCAGAGCCGTCAGTGGTGGATCAGGTTACACAATCCTGACACTTCAGGTGGTCCACGAGTTGAATCGCATACTTGCGCATTGCAACATACCTCAGGCACATCTAGACAGCAACTCAGATCCCAGTCCAGAAATTAACTTGTCATCAATAACATCACCAGCCCCCATGCCTGAAGTCTCTACACACATACAGAGGAGCCAGAGGATACAGTAGCTGGCATCACTGCATACGTTGCATCAGTTCTAACAGAAGTGATCAGAAGTTACAATAAACACATTCCATACTAAATACTGCAGAGTTTTCATTTACGCTTGGTGTGTATTTGAATGTGATAGAGTTTAAATTAATTCGTGAAAATATTTAATAAAAAAACACACAAAAAAAAACAGAAGGAAAATATTGTCAGCAAAGGAGATGATTAAGAAGAAAGAAAGAACAAAACAGAGTCGCCACAGACACATTTCGAAGTTCGAACATTAGAAGTTATCTTTTGAGACAATCCTGTATAATAAAAGAGCATCACTGCAGTAACAGTCTTCCACAAAAACACATTTCAAATTTTCACTTATCTTGCTATAGCCAATAACGTGTTAAAAGTGCCCATAAACCCAACCAACCAACCAACTAATCAATCTCTTCTTTTGAAATTCATGTGTCACAATTTCGCCGTTGTAAGAAATATGCGACAGATTGATCATGCCCTGTCTATCATTTATATTAGGAATAGACACGATTTATGGGTGTACTTCATAAGTGTAAGCATTTTGTGCTGTAATTAAGTACTGTGCTGGCCAGCTGCCATATCACTGGTGCAGGCGGAAAAAAAACTATAGAAAATTAGAACATATAAACTGGCAAATTAAAACACGCAAGATGAGGGAAGATTAGTTCTTGCAGTTTGCATCTTCAGTTAGCTGAATTTCACCTGTTGTCATGTTCCCTGGCAGCATTAGATGTTTTTGCATTAAGGTGTTAAAGCTGTCAAGGATGAAGAAAGGAAACATCTTAGACCACAAGTCACTGTTGTGTAACTTTGTTTTTCGTAGCAAGAAAACTTCCTCTGTAATCGCGAATATTACTAGATGGCTTATATGTATTTTGGATCACTAGCATAAAAAATAAATTAAAAAACACCACTCGTTCCCAACACGAAAATATAGCTGGACCACAAGCATTAAAAAACAAAAGACTCTCGTATCCATACACGAAAACATAGCCTGACACTGCATACGAAACACATTTGTCCCTCCCCCCAACCCCAACCCCAATAGCTTGACCACTCATATTTTAAAAATAAAATACCTTCGACTTCCATCCCTCTGCACAAGACTTTAGATGGACAAAATCTTATTTTAAAAACAAGGTACCCTCGACTTCCTAGACCATTCGTTATTTCAAAGCTGGACCACTTTCCTTACTACTGCATACAAGCAAAAATACTACCATATTACTAGGCCTTACTACGTAACCACTTTCATTACTAATGTACTTTCAGAGAGGTAGTTCTGGAACAGTACCAAAACACTCATATATCTTAGTACTGAAAAACACAAAAAAATGTATATTTGAGCTTTTGCCATAAATTTTACCGAAACTTCTACCTCAATACCTAAAGCCTCTGCTCCTGTGAGTAGTACATGGGGGAACAAAAACACTTACCCATCAACAGGACGAGGCCACATTTCTTTTTGCGGATTTTTTTTGTTGTTGTTCATATATGATAGTGCTTTGTCCATAATTAGGACTTTTTGTATAGCTAGTTTCATGCAGCTTTTCATGTAAACCAGCACCTCCCAGCGTCTTTCTGGATGAAATAAGCTGCTTAATTTCTATCCATTGTAGCTCATTTTGGCCTCTTGTTTACTTATTTACATTGAGGCTTCTAATGCATATATAGTTTGCATAAGATCAGCTACTCCATACCGCCTTACTGGCTAAATAGGTTGCTTCAATGCGCTAACGTAGCAATTGTTATTTTTATTTTTGTTTTGAAACCTACCAAGTAGTGGTGGTGGGGGAGTTGCTTTTTGTTTTTAACTTCTCGTTGTGTGACCGGTTTTGGATACTGAGGCAAACTTTAATATTTTAAGATGCAGATTTCTTTAAATATGTTATTGTCGCTGTTAACAACACCGTTAATAAAACAATGGTGTGTGGTTATTGACATACATACATTCGTTGGTGCTAAATATCACTGTAAGCTTGCAAGCTCTTTCTGAGATTCATTTGAACAAACGAGAAGCAATTAAATGCTTAATTTAAATATTTTGTTTTCAATTTTGTTATTTGGTTTTGTTGTGTTTTTTTTAGTTTTGAAAAACTTAGGAAATAAAAGCAAAATCTACCGTAAGTTGGTCTATATACATTATGCTATCAAGGGAAGTAGCACGTACAAGCATAACCAACCATGTAAGATTTATCTCATTTGACATTTTGTGTTGTGATTGTACAGTATAAAAGTTTTAACATTTAACTACTCAATTTAAGGAGTTGTTACATATGCTGAAATTCTGCTAGTTAAATAAATCAGAGACGAAGACTTCTATACCTGATCAACCGATTCCAAAGCACGTGAGAGAAAGATTAAAGGCTCCACTTGTACGGTTATCAAGTGGTAAAGAAATGAAGCATATGAATGAGCAAAATCTAAACAGAATCATCACGAAAAGACTCAGAGATTCATTGAAGAGAAATCTAAATGAATCAGATTTTATGTTGGCAACAATCAAGATTTGAATTAATTTTTGAATGACACTGAACCCTTTTTGAAGAAAGTCATCATCAGGAAAATCCGTCAATTTGGTTTGATAAAAAGTTCAGCTTTTCTAATGATTAGACTCATGAAGAGACCAACCCAAGATGGAGAGAACGTTGAATACAGAGAATTTTACCATAGGACAAGACCTATAAATATAATGAACAGAGTTTAAATGGATGATGTAACTGGGCGTTTATTCGACATTTTACATCCCAACTTTGGACAGGAAATTAGTGACAGCACGAGGTGGATGTTTGATATGATTGAATATTTAACATTGCACGTAGACAGGTTTCAATCCATAAGAGGAAGCTCATATATATATTTGCCTCAATGACTTGCGTCAACGTAAAAAACACAGATGACAGATGTATTTTCTATGATGCTAAATCTGTGCTAGCATCAGAGCTGTACCGGACTTCGTCGATAAATACAACAAGCAATTACATTGTTATGCCATCTAAATACAGTTTGGATAGATACAGTCATTAGTTTGACATTATCTCTATAACATTACAGTGCATCAAAAGAAACTGAACTTGAGTTTTATATTGATCAAATTTGTAGGGCAGTTAGAGAAAATGAAAAAAATAAGCATGTTAACAGGTTGATTCTATTTGATGGAATGGAAAAATACCATTATCTTGTCATATCCAGATTGGTGTCATCACGAATAATCAAATATCATGGACATTAATGTATCTGCAAAAAGTGTTTGAATTTTTTCAATGCACAAGAAAAGTTATCAGATCAGAAAAGTCCATCTTACAGTGTTGACAACTCGTTGGATATAAAGGCTCAGTTGTCAAATTCAAAACTTATCATCAGCAATTGAAAGTCCCATATGTAACTTATTGCGACTTTGAAAGTATACTTGTTAAAACAGACGAATCACATGTATCAACATCATGACAAACATGGACAGAAAAAACAACTAAGCACATCTCTTCATGTTTCTGCATGAATGTTAAGTCCATTTACAAATATTTCAAGCCAATAGTTTACAGAGTCAGTGATTGCATACATTTGTTTTATAACTGGCTGGGTAGGATAGCGAGAATAGTTTACACCCCATTAAAAGATGCAAATCGTATGGCATTCTCAGATGAAGATGAGGAACATTTTAACTCAAGTACATGTCATATATGTGATAGAGAAAGGCACAATGCGTGATCATTATCACTTCACAGGCAATTACAGAAGTACTGCTTATACAGACTGTAATTTGAACTTCAGATACCAAAATACATCCCACTATTTATTTATAACTTGAAAAGTTATGATAGCCACACGTTCATTAAGACGATTGTGAAAAATGATCCAGATGATGCGGCAAAAATCATACTCAACTATGAAGAAAATACATTTCATTTAGCAAAGATTTCATAGTAAAATTGGTATATTCACGCGGAAAAGTAAGGAATAACTGTTAAAAGAACAATTGGATTTGAAGATAGCTTTAGGTACATGGTCCAGTCATTAGAACAGGTTGCTAAAAATTAAAATGACAAGTTCTTGGAGACAATGAAACATTTTAGAGACATGCAACCAAAATTTGTGAGAAAGGACATCTACCCATATGAATACATGGATAGTTTAGACACTGAGCGACATACTCTTTTGTATATGTTTTAGATTGCTCAACCACATCGTGTAATTTGTTGTAAAACTCGGTGAATGTAACATCTTTAATCGTGTTGATTATATCATTCGAATCTGTAATTGATAGATCTGTGATGTTTTCATTGAAATGATCTTGCATTCGTTCACATTAAAAAGTTGTTTTGTTTTTATTGCATCATCTATCTTTTTGGTTATCTCTGTTATATCATTATTTTCAACAACTCTGAAAACGTGTTAGTGTTAGCTGTTATTTGGTTGTTCAGGCCTGTAGTTTGTGTGTTAAAATCATTCATTAACATTTTAATCTCTTGATCTTACTGGTTATTGTCGTTATTCAAGCCTCTCTGTAACTTCATCAACTGAGATTGTAAAGTGCCATAGTAATCCAGAGAGTTAAAAAAATATTCCATGCCACTTTTCATGGCATCAGTTTCACTATTTATCCTCTGCTTAATAGGTTGCATCGTTAGGTAAATCATCTGTTCTTTACCTTACTGATTGTAGGGTTTGTAACTCTACTAGCTATTTCATTGCCATTATGTTGTATAACAATTAATTTATTGGCAACTTCCTCCCTCCACATCTAGATGCAATTCAAATTGTTTTCACTAAATGTATTTAGTATTTGGCTATCAATTCTTCTCAATACAAATATTGTATTTGCTACACCAGTTAATTTGTCAAGGTCACGCAAATTGTCTATACGGTTCTTAGTGAGATCAAAGTCACTGTTAATCGTTTGACCTAGTGTTGCATATTTTCCATCTGTTTTTGGTTCAATGTTTAAAGGTTCACTGCGACCTCTTAGGGATATCTTTCAAAACATTATGTACCTACTCTATTTATTTTACTTGGAAAACACACGCAAAAGGCATACAATGAAAATCTTTTACTTTGTCATCTCATCTCTTATCCTTTTGCTCCGTCTGGTAATTGTATCCTTCTGTAATTGCTTGTAATTGCCATAAACATTGTGCAATGTGGCGAAGAGAAATTTGTAAATGAGTTTCACAAAAATAAAGTAAATGTAGACCTTGTGCAATTGCATAAGTCAGAAAATGGAGAGATATAAATCGACAGTACTATAACGAGTACTATCGACAAAAATACCACAATGATGAAAATTACGGGCTAACTCGCCATTCAAGAAGTAGAAGTTTTCCGCATTAAGAGACAACAGTAAATTGGACATGGCATTGAAGATACTAGATATTAAATCAACTGACTCATATAATAGATGGATAAAATTTTACAAAGTCTGAAATTGTAAGCGATGATGTCCTTCATATGGATCACTCCATAACGTGTTCCTCTTTTCATTCATGTGATCATGATCAACAAAGAAAATGTTGTCATTGGTCAAATGCTTGTTATTTGATATACAGTGAAAACATGTCCAACAATTATAAAATGTCATCGAGTGAAGAAACAGAAGGTTACCAAAAAAAAAAAAAAAGATTGAGTCGTTCAAGACGGCCAACTTCATCAATGATCAGATTTTTGACAGTATTGACGATTTACTTTCCCTGTACAACTTCATTAAGCAGTTATTAGTTACTCCTTGAATGCCAACTATTGTAACCAGTGTGGTATAAACAGCAAAGCAACACGTACACATTGCAATTATCAATTATTTATTCAAAATCTTTTATTTACACGTTGCCTTTTATTTTGTTGTATTGTTGAAACCTACATTTTTAAAGCTAACACTTAACTCGTCTAGAGGCAAGCCTACCTTAAATGACAAAAATCAGATGAAATATCTAGTTCTGTTTGAAGTAATGTGGTCATCTTTGGGTTCATTTTCTATATGAAGATCGTAGCAGTCCTAGCATTGACAGATATTTCTACGTCTTTTTCATTTTATTTTCATCCATGATCTCCAGCTCAATTTCAGTCAAGCTTTAACTGATTATATCTTTGAATGCTTCACTTGCTATTGCTATGTTCATTTCCTGTTTGTACTCTTCAATTTCTGGTACTTTTATCTAACAAATGGATCTAATTTTGTCTTCAACAAATCGCAAAGTATCACTTGAGGTGAATCCGAATTCTTTTACAAACTATAACTTATCCAGTTTCTTCGCAATATAGATATATTAAAAAAGTTACTAAAGATGACGAATATTTTGACCTGAAAGAATTTCATGATCCTGAATATGAACATGAAGAACTCTGTATGGTAGATCCTCCACGACTTCAATCAAGAACTGATGATCTTGTAAATCTTGCAAGTGGTTTTGAAGATCAAAATATCGTTTGTGCTGATACTGCAGAGCAAACTATAAAACAAAGTAAAATTTGTGAGACTATTAAGAAATTCTGGTTACAAAGTTGGTTCAGACTTTGTAAGCAAATATGCATATAAACAGCAATCATGAAATATATATCAAATCCAAAGACAGATTCGGCAATCCAGCTGATTTAAAAATCACTCAAACTTATCAAATACAACTTTTATTGACTAGTTCAATAGAGAGAAAACTCAGAGGATACCATTTTATGAGAGAATTAGGTGTTGAGAATTAAGCAAGTAAACAAACTGTTACCACTTACACCATAACATATGAATTTTTGGATAGATTAAATGGACTCAGAGACACAGAGGAAACAATAGAGGGCGGAGAAAGTCCAATGTCAGAAACACAATCTATCCCATTGAGAAATCCGTTACCATCAAACAAGCAATACAAGTCCCTGAGAAAATAGAAATGCACGAACTTGGTTATACAAATCCAGGACTCAGAAATAAATTAATTAATAAACAATTGGAAACTGAAATAGATGAATTGATTGATGATATTGAAAGAGTACAATATTTATCTGCGGCTGAAGAAAAAATTGTCAGAAGATTATTTACCACGCAAGAAGAAAGTTGATACAAAGAAGGTGTTAAACTTGCAGCCTCAAAAATATATGCTTTTAAAATAGAACTCAAGCATCCTGAGGAACAGATTAATAGACCTAAAGACGATATTAAGAGAGAAACAAATGATCGATATATTGCAGAATGAAGTGGGCAAAGTTAAAATTATGAGGACAAAGTAAGTTGGATGTATCGAAGAATTTGAAAGTATTTACAAGTTCAACATGAAACAATTAAAACTAAACAAATGATAAGTCGTAAACTTCATCTCAGTGAAATGCTGAAACAACTATTCAAAGGAATGGGTATAATAATGACAGAATTGTTACAGCAATTGCAATGACAATATCAACCGTTACACTGTCTATAACTAATTTGGTAAGAAGTACTGTGTTTCTTACTACACATACTTCTCCTACCCCAACTCCATATACTCCAGGCCAATCATTTCTTTAAATAATCCGAAATGGCATCAACAATTTAGCCAATTATTTATTTGGTTCAGCCAAAAGAGCAGCAGTAGGATTCCTGGAATTATTGGTAGAGTGGTAGGCTGGTTGCATAGGGGTACTGAAAATTTTTTTAAATTCCTTTCTGAAAACGTTATGTTGCTTGTCTTATAATTATTTGGTTTCTGACTCGCATTCTTGGTCAGGGGCAAAGCAATTGCAAGAGTTACAAGTTCGTAACCTATTTCAGAAAGTAAACCGTATCAGCTCGCACAACAATGAATATGAAAATTAATGACTAATTTGTCTATTTTATAGTCAATATTGTTTTTTATAGTTTCTAAATTGCCATGTGTCTTTTGAACTCCAGAGAATCTGATAGGATTAGCACACATAACGTTGTCGCTCTGCAACAAGGGTGGTCCCAAATGATGGTGGCAGTAAGATTTTCATCATCATTGGACTTGGTATCTACATAATTGTTACTCACTTTGTCTTAATGTTCGTCCTCTACTCTTTTTATCTTACTGTTACTGGTTGTTTATCATCCTTTGGAATACCTCTCTAAGTTTCCTTTAATTATTTTTGTCTTCAACCTCTTTTCAACTTTGTATACGTCATAGTGATAACTCTTGTTCGTAATACATGCCCTCTTTATCGTCTCCATTTATATTTCCTAATGTGGAAACAACCGAATAAACTAATATTACTTACCTGAGTTTGAATATTTATTCAGTGAAGTTAGGAAAGTAGGCCTTTGCAAATAATAATTATCTTAGATTTTGAAATTCTGACTGTTTTGCCAATTTTGAAGTCCGGAGTTTCCGCCTGTAATAGATTGATTCATATTTTTGATCTGTTGTTTTTCCTCGCTCGCTGCAAGTCTAGTTATGTATATTAATGTGTGATGCGTGCTACTGTATCTCTCAATTAGTTTTAGTACAACGTCAACCCATTTTCTGCATGTGATCTCCGTTTTTGTATTTATTTTATGATCCCATGCATATCATAAAAGACATCTATCACTGACAAGATGTATTTGTATATATCGATGTATGTTTGATACACTTGCATGTAAACAATGTCTGCTTGCCACTGGTCATTCACGTGTGTAATGCAGATCCTTCTGTAGGGAATCGTTTTTCTCGTTTACTTGAGTAACGTGTATGTAAATTGTTCGGTTGACTATTCTTTCAATTCAGCATAGTATATTTTACTTTTGTCCCGTTTAATTTGTTCATTCAATAAATTGATGTTTGTTTTAATAACTGAACTTTCAAGATCGACGTACGATAGATGCCTTAAATACTGTTCTTTGCCAGCCATTTAAACGGTATAAAGATCTCTATAGAATACTTTACGCTTGGCAGATTGTCTTTTGACGTAATAAACAAGCCAACAAAACATCCATCTACTTTTATTTAAAACAATTTGCGACATTTTGTCAACCCTTTCATACGTATGAATCATTTTAGATCGATGTCAAATTTTGCCATTCCAATGGATGATCAAAAACAGTTACTTCATACACTGAGTCAGCATTTGCTGTTTTGGATCTAAATTTGTTTTCAACAAATTTTACCTCTGTTTTTGATGAATCATTGTAAATTGACCATGCAAAGTTTATGAGATCTTTAAATTGTGCCGTAAAAGTAGCTAAGTACAAATTTGTGTATTTATCCATGGGCATTACAAATCCACTTGCTCGACGCTCGGGACAAGCTCAACTTTGACTCCGGAAAGTTCACGTTTAGAAGGTTCCCGCGAGCAAGTCAAAACAGTTGGGGATCTGCCGGGGGGGGGGGGGAGGGAGGAAAGAGGAGGAAGTTTTATACTCAGTGATCTCGCCACGTTACATATATCAGCAACTTTATTTTGAGTTTGTATGTACCGCATTTTTCTATTGCATAAATGACCACAGTTTCTTTCATATATCGATCCTTTCTTTCACACAATGCACTGTTAAAGTTTATCATTTCCATCTTAAAGTCAACTTAAAGGTCAGTCTCGCATTTTCTGGCGCAGGCATGATAATGTGAATATCTACTATTTGAAGCAAGTTTTGACAAATATGCAATAAATATTTATATTTTAAATTATCAGTCACGTTTTAATCATACTATTTGTAACTATGCGTCATTCTCCGACTTTCATGTCCTAACCTAGCTACGGGCAGTTTGTGAGTACGCTCCGACTCTCAAATGTCGGGTTGTCAAAGATTGTTTTAATGCATGTCGCTGTTTTCAAAGTCTCTAGGTTATAATTGTAATAATATAATTCGCGAGATTTCGTGGACAGATGTGTCTGCAAAATAAAAGGCACTCGTCTCTAATGACTAAACACATAGATTTCTTTGAAAGCGCGATCGATGTACTGATACTCTAGCACCCACAAGCGGTGTCATCATATATTAATTACCTAATAATTACAAGACACCGATACATATACTTACTGCTTGTCAAATAATTACATGGATAAAAATAGGTGTTCTCTAATCATTTTCAAAAGTCGGCTTGTCAAAGGTTTTTTGAATTCATGTCGCCGACATCAAGGTGACTAGGTGATAACTGTTAATTAAATCGATAAAAATAACTCTTCTCAAATCATTTAGTTTTGAGCAGAAATAACTCATCGTAAAGGAGTAGCTTTCACTGTTGTTGAGGTAATTGAAGAGATGAGGTGCTAACGTATCTATGGAGAAAAATGGATATTTGACGAAGTTTCTACAAAAAAATCTAAAACGTAGAACAACACAGTTCTGTTCTTGATTATGTTAAAATTTGTCAATTCATGGTTTATCCACTTAAACATCTCACTCTCTCCCTCCCCCTCTCTCTCTCTCTCTCTAAATTCCAGCTATTGTATCTAAATCAATGAGTAATTTAATCCGTCTTTATACTTAACAGCTTTGATTATCTTACTATCTGTATCGATGCTGCTTATATCACTGTTCTGTAAATCAGAATAATTCCTTAAACACTGTAGGATATCTCTTCTGATATTTGAAATAAGTAATCAACATTTGTATTCTCTTTAATGCTGTTTTATATAACAACTAACTTTAACTACACTTTAATCTCATCAAAACTTGTACAAAAATAAACATTGTTTCTAGACAACGAGATTGTTGCCTTTGTCAACTTCATAAAGTGTTCTGGTACAGTTCCTGAACCAACTCTCTGAAATTACAAAACAAAAAACAATTTTAACGCTAGTGGTCCAGAACTTCCCTGAGCCATATACTAATATCCAATTATAAAATAGTGGAAGACATTTACATCTGTGATTGCCATTCATAGAATGGAATTTCTTTTCAAGGATGGTTGATGTGATGCCGTTTGTTCGTTTGAACTTCAACAGAGGAATTATGATGATTGTTGCTGTCTTACTATTTGGGTCGTATGTCAGGCGACGGGACTACTAAAGATTACACGTAATCCTTCTAGAATGACAGGGGTTCAGCTTCCAACTAGTTGTGTAACTTTGACAGGACAGGGGAGATTATCGATCTTGCAATTAGGTTACTGGCACCCAGCTGTTTCAAATAATTGTCCATATAATGGTTGAAAAATCAATCTTATCCGGGTTACGTAAATAAAACGATAATTATCACATGAATGAAACAAAAGAAAATATATGCGCTGTGTATCATTTAGACTCCGAAATCAATAATAAAACCTATCGAAATATGTATCCCTTGTTGGCAGCTAGATAAGTAAGAGGGTAGGAAGTAGGATGAATTCGTATGCATGCATGCTTGTATGTAGGGATCAATGCATGAATAAAACAATGAACGGATGCATGATGCAGATACAAACAAATGATGTAGACACATACTAATGTGTATCAACAGACACACACACACACACACACACACACACATATATATATATATATATATATATATATATATATATATATATATATATATATATATATATATATATACAGTGGCGTAGCGACGGGGAGGTGGGGATAGGGGGTAGTGGCGCTGGGCGGCACTTTCTAGGGGGCGACAATTTGGTAAGAGTACCGTATATATATATATTGAATCATAATGCTGAACTTTATCAAGCAGTACATAAACAGGGCCGATAATAACAAAAAAGTGATCTGAGTATCATGTTTCAAGTAGAAATGCGATTCCATTCTTCTAAATAATGAATGAAAAGATGTACCCTAAATTTTTTAAGATGCGAATATGTGTAGACTTGGTAATCCTTCGTGGGTAACAGTCATATCAGGATTTCCAGTACAACGGAATAAGAGGTAAGTGAACGCGTTTGGAATTTCTTCATATGAATTGACGTCAATGTCATGATGTATCACTCTGTAGTTGCATAAGTCATCCTGTCGTCTAAACAATAATTTATAATAGTCCTTCAGACAAGAATTTGAGCTTTATCATAATTACCAATACTTTTGGAGAAAGAAAAACAGAAAGTCGATATAGAACTTGGTATCAAAATGTCACAACCAATCTTTGAAAATATATAGAAATATGAACGTTTCAGTCTGGTTCTATTTTCAAGAAGGGTATGCAATACGTCTGTATTTGCAAAAATCATCCTGTATGACATGTAAAGGATTATCAAGCCAATTATTTAAAATTTAAATCAGAAACAAAGCTCCTATGATTAGGACAAGATAATTACTTTAACCATGTTTTCTGGAAAGGCGTCCTAGGAAATGTCATCAAATTAGTGATATGGTTGATAGCTACATGAGATACAAGACAATCCCGCAGGGGCTTTCTGGGCATATATTGATACCCAATAAACAAAAAAAGACTGCACACAGTCTTCGAGAAATAATAACATTCAACCAAACGGTGTTGGTGGTCTGCCAGCACATCTCAGTATCACACTTGAAAATATACATTTTACCTGTTCTTCTGAGGGAAATAAGAGATTCTGCGACATTGTACTTTTCTACCGTGATTTCAACCATCACAAACTTTATTACAACTATTATTTCGCTATTTTTTGAAAAGATATGTAAGTTTGTTTTATTCTTGACAACTCGCGTTCTTCCCGCAACTGTTTTATGTCGTGAACAAATTTACCTTTGGTGATGTATGCAAACTATACATGATATCAACATCGAACTTACATATGCATCTCAGTGTGTGCTGAGTATATCCTTTCCTCGCTGAAAACGAACAACTGCTCATTTCATCAATAAGCAAATGTATCGGTTGATACGAAAATCACGTGACTTGCATAATCACTGCCTCGTAACAGGCGGGCAGTCATTTCTCTTTGTGCTAATCAACGGACAAAATACACCTTGATTATCAAACAGAAAATATACACTAATATCATTAAGTTTCCTTGTTTACATACAGCTTTTCTCATGTTAGCGACTTGTTTTGCGCCATTGTTCGCTCATGAAACGTTGAATGAACGATAACTATTGAAGGAAGAATGATAACGTTTCGGGCAGCATAAACATCTCGGCTGTACAAAAATTCATACCTTGCACTTTCAGTAACACGATGACTCATTGGATTTGGAAACCTTATGTCTAATGTTTTTAAGTCTTCTTTAAAATAAGAAACTTGTCTGCGAGTGGTAGAAGAGCAACTTCATGATCAATGGAAGGTTCAGTTTACAGAGTCATTATATCCAATGAATGACGTGTACATAAAATATCAGAAATTTTATTGCGAGACAATGTTGCTGCGGGACACACAAGTTTACGACTTGAAGAGTCACATAAAATGCTGTAGCGATATATATATATATATATATATATATATATATATATATATATATATATATATATATATATATATATATATATATATATATATATATATAAAAGCCTCGAAACTCACGTGATTGTGAAATCCTGAAGGAAGTGGTCAACATGATTATGTCTCAGACTATTTTGAAGCACAAGAACTGAATTTGCGTACCAAACATGCACAAAGCGAAGACAAAGAAGAGACTGAGGTTCTTATTTCATCATGTTTCAGCGTTCCATTCAGCGCGACATTATGCAAGCAACATGTCACAAGCGAATGTAGAAATGATATGTGCAACTCATTATACCCTTTACTATCGATCAATTTTAAGTAATAAGCTCGAGAATTCAAGTTAGGACACCAAATCATATACAGCATTTAAAATAATCTGTGCCAAAGGAATTTAGTACGAGCAAACAATACCTGATTTTAAGGATTCTTGAATATTGTATTCTAAGAAAGTGTAGAAATTCAAGAATTTTAGATCTGGCGCTCTGATTTCGAGTTTCTTGCTCAAAAAGTATTGCAAGTACTAACCATTAACAAGGAGGGGGTTCTTACCCTTTCGAAATCATAGTATTCATTTCTAACGGGAGCTTTACAGCACGTTGATACGGTTAATCATTCGAGATATCTGAGTAATTAAACAGGTCTGGGGTCAGCTGCTGCGCCAAAATATATCGTCTCACTTCAGTTTCGGGCCGCCGGCATTCAAGATCCACAATCCAGCTTGTTATTGCTGACAATTGCTTTTGATGCCAACGAGGAGAACGCATGATATACGATACCAACTACATGTATGTGTTTACCATTTTCTTCTATAAAAGCGCTATTTTTCTCTGTGTGTGTGTGTGTGTGTGTGTAACTTACTAGCATGAAAGCACTGTGATTATATTGGAGTCCTACAATATTATTTTTTTATAAATATTACTATTATGAAATTTTAGTCATATTTCGCTCTAATTACTTAGATAACTATGAGCAGTGTTACTTGGCTCGACATCATTTTTGAGGGAAAAAAAAAATATAAATTTTAGGGATATGATGGCGTTCACTTTGGACTCAAGATCTCTAGTTTATTGTGACTTTGAAGAAATGAGACAGTATTTCATCAGAACAGCAGTCAACTTCACATACAATTATTTACATGAGATTAATGACACAGTACATGTTTATTTTCCTGAGGTATCTCGTACGCAGTGTAGAAATAATAGTATTTTAATCTACAGCGTCCCGTTTGAAGTTTCATTATTTGCATCTCTTGGCAGTTGTATAGTTTACAATGGACACTTAAATTTGTACTGTTTGGGGGAAATATTTTTATACGCAGGGCCGGAAGAACAGAGAGAGAGAGAGAGAGAGAAAGATAGACAGATAAACAGACATACAGACAGAGAGCGAGAGAGAGAGTAATAAAAGTGATAAACAAATATTCGTTCTTACTTTTTATTCAGCATAATAAATGCTGGTTTTAACATAAAGGAGTGGTAAAATGATGCAGAGTACAATAATGTCATTTCTGAAAGTGAAATCGATCTATTGCAATGGATACAAATTATTTTATTTTTCATTATCTTACGAAAACAAAGTTTATATTGTAGAGAGCAGTTTGCATCTTCCAAAGTCACTTACTTGTACGTTTAATTAAATCTCTAGAGGGTCGGGGGGGGGGGGGTGTTTTTGTTTTAATCGGTCCATTTTTTCTCTCTATCCACGATTCACTGTAAAAGCACCAGGCAAGTTATGAAAGATTACTAGACATACAACAAGATTGATGAATTTCGAACTCCATTCCTGTTTACGTTTCCATGTTAACAAGGAGAACGTGCAACTACGAAAGGGCTGCCAAATGATGTCTGCAACTTTACTTGAACTTAAAGAACCTTATTAACGAATACACGCGCAGCAATTGTATCAATGCTAATGAGGGAATACAATACAACTGGACTGGTCTATTGTCTTTCCGTTGAAGGAATGATACAAAATTCTAAATGTTAATATTCTTTTAGCATCACCAGAAAATGCACTTTTTAGCTTTTTTTAATTAATGTGCTGTACATTAAATCAGATATATCCATGTTTTCTAACCGCATGGAGAAAAAATTGTGCGTTTTGGACAGTTGGATGCATCTTTTACTTAGTAGTACTGCTTCTCTTAGCAGTAACAAAAAAGCAACCTTTAATGTCATGTAAGTTGCGTCTCCATCATGAACTTGCATCAGACTTTCGGACAGAATGAAATGATATTAACATCAATACATGAATATTAAACTCTGTCTCCATTGTAACAATTCTTATTGTAATATCAACCCAACTGTAGTGAATCCAATAACATTTGTATATACAACAAAGGTAAAGCTATGATGACACCTGTGTCAACAGCACCAAATGCTTGACATGACAAATGATGATGACACCTGTATATACAGCACCAAATGATTGTCATAACAAATCAATCTAGCTTCACATTTACATGCCATTTTAGTGGATCAGACTGTTTTCATCTTCTTTTATTGACAAAATAGAACGTAAAAAAAAACATTAAAAAAAAAAAAACAAAAAACGGCCTACCTCAGAATCCCTTTATTTTGTATTCTTTTTATAACATATTTGTGCTGTAACATAGGTAGCTATGAAAAAAGGCTCCACAACTGGATTAAGATCATTTGAGTAAAAATGTACTGAGTCAAAGGTCATAACTCTAACTATTAGGTTTTCATTTGAATATGTCTAAAAGTTACATATATATCATATTAAATAATGTATTTCAATACAAATTTTAATTGAAGATAATTACTTTAATATATATGTAAGGCTTTAATTGGCAACTATTTTATGTAAGTGCTGTTACTTCTGGAAGTATTTTAAGTTGGCCTTTTATTATTGTGTTTAAAAAATGCCAACGTAAAAGCTATGCCATATATCTGATGTCAATATTACACTGAAAATTTTAAATTCCATTAATTCATTATTGGTGCATAATAATGCACGTTATGTTATATGCCATAACTTCATAAATAAAAGTATAAATGTGACAGGGGTGGGGGATACAAAGCTTAAGGGTATAGTGAACAGCATACTATATGCCCGCCCTGTGTTTATTAGTCATCTATGTAGGCACTGGTAGAATATGGTTGACTCTTGAGATTATTCACCAAAGGGTCTCCATGACCTCGACGTTTGGTCAAAGTATGCGGTGTTGGAACGAAACTTAATGTGCAGAAACCATTATTTCTGTCAGTAAATTAAATTCGTTCTTTGTGAAACGGAAATTTGATGAAATATTGTACTGCATTTCCGATCCAAATGTGAATCATGATAAAATTAACAGTTCAAATATGAACTTTTCTCAAGTAGTTTGTTCTATAGCAGATCATTTATTTCTAAAGCAGCAAGTACCAAATCGTCAAATAGACAATCATAATCGGTCACAAAGGGATTCTCCTTGGTTTGATGCGGAAAGTGAAACTTAAAAAAAAAGCAATTTACTTGATGACTAAATATTTCTAGAAGAAATGAGAGTCATATAGGACACGCATGAGAGAAGCACGTACAGCCTTAAACAAAAAAAAATAAAAAATAAAAAAAAAAAAAAAAAGAAAAGATTGGGCAACGTAAAACTCAATTCATTGATCAACAAACCAAACAACTGTTGGATGCACGTTTAAAATAATGCGAAAGAATAATGGCGGATGCTAATAGGATGCGCTACCAAATAAAACACGGAAGTACCTGCTGATAAATTTGCAGCTTTTTTAAAAGTATTAATATATCCAAGGATCCTTATTTTAGTGCTGATAATGATACCACTGAATTTTATAATGAATATATTACGAGGGGATCTTGAAATTATTTTTGAACTGTTGAATGTTGTTGTTCATCCTTTGAGTTTGAAGATGCCAATGACATCACTAACTGATTTGGTTTCTGTGAACACGTCAATGGCTGATCAGGTCAGTTTGACCTTTAAACTGTCTGTGGCACACTGGACAAGAGAGACCGTTGAAGCTGTTTGATCAACAGAGGACGTACTGCAGCTCCGATATTTACGCTGTTCGCGCTTCTGCACTTCTTCTGTAATTCTCCTCAGCTCATAGTTTGTAGCTCCAGTATGGATGAGACTGTGCCAGGTAGAACGATACTGTGCGAGATCTTTCCAAGACTCAGGGTCAACGTTGACGTGTTTCAAGGATGACTTCAGGAAGTCTTTGAAGCGTTTTTTCTGACCGTCCTGAGATCGCTTTCCATCCTTCAGCTCGCCTAAGAAGATCTTTGGTAGTTGCGTACCTGACATCCTTGTGACGTGACCAGCCCATCTCATCTGTGAGTTCATCAGCAAATTCTGGATGCTTGAAATGCCTACCTGTATGAGAATCTCAATGTCTGGGACCTTGTTCTACCATCCTATCCTCATCAGTTTCCTCTGGTATTCCATGTGAAAATGATTCAGATTCTTGTCATGGCGTCTGTATATATCAGGGTAGGCAACACAATGGCTTTGAAGAACTTCCGCTTTGTTTGGTGACTGATGTCTCTGAGCTCCCACACATTTGCGCGTAGTCTGCCGAAGGCCACACTTGTTTTGGCAATTCTGGCTTTGGTTATATCATCGCTGTGGACTGCACGTGACAGTGTACTGCCGTGGTAGGTGAACTTGTCCACTGCCTGGATGGTTTGGTCATTCACTATGATGGTCGGCTCTACATATGGCTTTCCTGTTGCAGGTTGGTGCATCACCTCTGTCTACTTGATGCTGATTGTGAGACCGAAATTGTCACAAGCTGAAGAGAAATGGTCCATACTCTGTTGCATGTCAGGCTCAGATTTGGTATTCAGGGAACAGTCGTCTGCAAATAGGATATCACGAACCGTCACTTTCTGTAACTTCGTTTTCGCTCTTAGTCTTCTCAAATTGAAGAGCTTGCCATCAGTCCGGTATCTGATGTCGATCCCAGTGTCATAATCACGGAAGGCATCAGTAAGTATGGCAGAGAATATTATATTGAAGGGGGTTGGGGTCTACACGCAGCCTTGCTTGACTCCATTGGTAACTGGGAATTGTTCAGACGCTTCACCGTCGCCAGCGAGCAAGCCATCATGGAATTGCTGAACCAGTTCGATGGATGTCTCTGGGCAACCAAATTATGCCATGATCTTCCAGAGCCCCCCCCCCCCCCCCCCCCCACGGCCGACTGTGTCAAAGGCTTTTGTTAGGTCAACAAAAAGCGTGTATAGGTTCGAGTTCTGTTCCTGGCAATTCTTCTGGAGTTGACGAGCTGCAAACACCATGTATATGGCCCCTCATCCTTTTCTGAAGCCACACTGACAGTCAGGCAGAATTCTGGCGAGGATTTTGCCTGCTACTGACAACAAGGAGATGCCCCAATGGTTGCCACAGGATTTTTTGTTGGCTTTCTGCGTATACAAGTGGACGAGGGATGCATTTTTGTACTCCTGAGGTATAGTTCCCTGAGTCCACGTTGACTGAAAGAGTTCAGTCAGTTTCTGAGCCTGGTGCGAGACTCCGGCTTTGTAGACTTCTGCTTGTATAGCATCCACTCCAGGCGCTTTGCCATATGACAGCTTTGTCCGTTGTGGTCAGCGTTGGATGATCAGCAAGATATATATTGATTTCCATTTGGTTCAGTCAATCACTGGCCTCCTCAATGATAGATAGTTGTTGATTGAGAATGTTGTTGAATTGTTCTGCCCATCTTTGTAGTATATTTTCTGTGTCAGTGAGCAGTGTGGTGCCGTCATCACTCAGTATTAGGGATGTTCCTGATGACTGTCGCCCGTAGATTTTCTTCAAAGTATCATAGAAATTGTTCATGTCATTCCTCTCTGCGTATGACTAAATCTCATCTGCCTTGTTGCTCAACCATCAGTCTTGCAACTCTCTGAGTTTGCATTGGACAGTCCTCTTGGTGTTGTTGAAGGCTACCTTCTTAGATGGTGAAGTGCTGTCGTCTAAACAAGCGTTTTGTAGCCGATGTTTCTCATTCAGTAGTATCCGTATGTCAGCATCGTTCTCATGAAACCAATCTTGATATTTCCGTGTGGTGGGACCACGGGTTTTGGATGCAGCCGAGTACACAGAGTCGCATCAATTATTACTAGTTGGCTGCGCATTTCTCCAACAAACGCCTGTTTCACGTTCTCCAATAAGCTTCTTTCTTACCCGTCGTGTAAGTCACGGTTTCTCTTCTTTCAGTCACAGTCACCTTTACGTTTGACCTTTTGAGCGAACAATCAACAGGCTTTTTTCGTAATTAAAATGTAAATCATCCACAAAGTTTGGTCTAGGTCTGTGATGTAGAAATAATGTTATTGAGCGGAAACCATTTTTCTTCTTTCAATCACGTGATCTTGACCTTTGACCTCGATATCAATAGGCTTCTTCCTTACACGCTAAGTGTAAGCTATCCACAAAGTTTGGTAACTTCAGATGGTGGAGAACTCGGGTTATTATACAGAAATCGTTTTTTCTTCTTTCGGACACAGTGACTTTGACTTTTGGTCTTTTCAATCTGAAATCGATCAGAGTTTTCCTTACCCCAAGTGCTAGAAATATACAAAGTTTTATCAATGTTGATTGTGGACAATTCTATTTATTGTGTTTAAACAAAATCGGTAACAGATAGACAGACATATAGGCGGTCGGACGGATGGACAATATCATAACATAATATCCTCCACCTTATTGCGGGCGTATAAACTACTGATTTATTTCAAATTCAGACTGCAACGACTTGCTTTTGCTGAAAATTGTTGTCAATCAGGATGATTGTGAGAAATAATATTCATTAGATATTAATTTATGATAGTCGCTACATTTATCACTTAGACCTTTTCTCGATGAAAAGAAGACAAACAAGTTCCACCGGCTTAGTGGCGGAGATACTGGTCATGCAATAAGCTTTTGAATCTGACTTTCGGAAATCATATATGTAATAGATATACCCATATTTGTCTAGCTGTATGAGGAATTATTTGTACAGTTCTGCTGCTGAACCATGATACTGGACGAGCCCTAAGGGTGAGTCTAATATCACGGGACAGCAACAAAACTGCAGAATTATTCATCCATACAGCTAGAAAAACATGGATATATCTGATTTAATCCGCAGCACATTAATTAAATAATGTTAAAAGTGCATTTTTGGCGATGCTAGAAGAACACGTTGAATTTTGTATAATTCCTTACTTCAACGTTTGTGTGCTCCTTTATTAGCACTGACATCATTGCTGTGTGTATATTAGTTGATGCAGTCATATGAGAAAGTATATTTGTCAAAGGGCTCCAAAGTTCAAGTAAAGTTGCATAAGTCATTTGACGGCCGTTTCCAGCGGACGCAGCTTAACATTATCCATGCCGACAGAGAAACATAAGTAGGAATGGATACAATTGATCGAGATTCATCAATTTTATGGAATATCTGGAAGTCTATTTTAGGACCTGTGATTCTACTGTGGATCATAAATGGAGAGAGAAATGGTCCGATAATTCTACTGTGGATCATGGATGGAGAGAGAAATGGTCCAATAATTCTACTGTGGATCATGAATGGAGAGAGAAATGGTCCAATAATTCTACTGTGGATCATGAATGGAGTGAGAGAAATGGTCCAATAATTCTACTGTGGATCATGGATAGAGAGAGAAATGGTCCAATAATTCTACTGTGGATCATGAATGGAGAGAGAAATGGTCCAATAATTCTACTGTGGATCATGAATGGAGAGAGAGAAATGGTCCAATAATTCTACTGTGGATCATGGATAGAGAGAGAAATGGTCCAATAATTCTACTGTGGATCATGGATAGAGAGAGAAATGGTCCAATAATTCTACTGTGGATCATGAATGGAGAGAGAAATGGTCCAATAATTCTACTGTGGATCATGAATGGAGAGAGAGAAATGGTCCAATAATTCTACTGTGGATCATGGATAGAGAGAGAAATGGTCCAATAATTCTACTGTGGATCATGGATAGAGAGAGAAATGGTCCAATAATTCTACTGTGGATCATGGATGGAGAGAGAAATGGTCCTATAAGTGAGGAAAAACCCGACGCACTAGAGATTTCATTAAACGTAAAGTGGCGTTGGCAGCTTTCCGTTCTCCAGACCGTCATAGAAAAGAAAACGGTGATGGATATATTTCAACGAGATTCATCAATCTTGTGGAATGTATGGAAAATTACTTGTATGACCTACCTGGGGATTCTACATTGAATGGATAGAAAACTGGACGGATAGAAAACTAATAGCATATCAAAGTTTCAATTAAACTGGACGAGAAGATTTTCGATATGCTACATGCAATCGTAGCTTGAGACTCAATAGTGCACAATAGCATTAAACTGAAATCCTGTCAACTCAAATTAGAAGAGAGGATTTGAGGCTAGCAAAAATTTCGTATCAGTGGTAAAATACGCATGTTGTAGTCAGATCAGATCAACAATATCCAGTTTCTCAATGAGTTTTCAGATGCCCTATAAATGCCAAATGCCGAGCACCAGACGATAATATTACTTAAAGAAGTGTTAGCTAGCTAACCTGATTTCTAAGACCTCAAATGTTAATGTTCCAAGAGTTATTCCCATGAAGATAAAATCAAACCTAATCCTGTGCGAAGTGTTGAATCTGTGACTGTATTAAGTGCAGTTTTCTTCATGATAAATTACATTTTTTAACACAACTGCCAGTGCGTACTATCGAGAGTATTTGTGAGAATATATTGATATAATACTAAACAAATATTTGCTATGTTAAGGTTACTTTCACTGTTTTTCTTTAGTTTCCACTAACATTGATGTTCACTGATTTCGGAAAAAGAAAGATCAAGGGGGTCCGTGGGTTTTGATGATGATACATGGTTGTCTATTTGTTCAGTAATCTAGGCTCTTGCACTAAATATCGTCTATACTCGCGTATAATTCAGATCCAAATGCAAACAACATAGACCCTAATCTGCCGTCGCATAATGCGCTGCAGATCAGGGTCTATGTTGTTTGTTCTACTGACTAGTCCTTACAAACTGCATTGACCCAGATCTGCCGGTGCATTATGCGACGGCAGATCTGGGTCTATGCAGTTTGCAGTTATACGCGAGTATATACGGTAAGTTGGATATATAATGGAATATTTAGCTCTTTTACGTCGATCATATCAAGGTCATTAAAGTTTGTTTAATACATTGCATATTAATTGAGTTTAGAATTCAAAATGAAAACACGCCAGACAAGAACTTAATGCCACTTTAACTTGTACACAAATGTTTAGCAATTCCACCCCTTCTGGAAGTTTCTCGATTTTACAATAATGCGCTGTTGATCGATTGCCAAGATCAATAAAGGTCGTTACAGTTGTATAGTGCATTGCATAATAATTGAGTTTAGAATTTAAAATGAAAACATACCATGTATACTGGCGTATACATCGATACCAACTACAAACTGCATAGACCCAGATCTGCCGTCGCATAGTGCACCGGCAGAACTGGGTCTGTGCAGTTTGTAGGGAGTAGTCAGTAGAACAAACAACATAGACCCTGATCTCCCGGCGCATTATGTGACTATGTTGTTTGCATTTGGACGCGAGTTATACGCGAGTACCTACGGTAGCCCACATAAGAACCTAATGCCACTTGGACTTGTACAAAAATGTTGGGCAATTCCACCCCTTGTGGAAGTTTCTCGATTTTTCGTTAATGCGCTGCTGGTGGGAAAATTATTATGTAGAGAGCACTACATAAATGTTTCTTCCCGATAGGCGTACCTCGTGTTTATTGAGATAAGTGGCTTTTATCACGAATTGCACCTGAGTACCAAATTACCTTCATGTTTTATCGCTTTTTCTTCTCAGACAAAACTACTTACGCATAAAGCGTTGAGTATCTCATTTGCGGAAGAAAATGTATAGATGTGACTAGTTACATATGAATTTATTTAAATTCTATGATTATCGTTAATTAAAATGTATGTTTCTATAATATAAAGACATCGTTATTTCCTCCAAAAATACTAATTATAAAGAATGTAATTACAGAATAATACTAAATGTATCCATTATTGTTTCCTTCAGTGCTACACGTTGTTTAGATTTACGCACGATAATAAAGTTTTAAAATAGCCCTGGATTATGAATCCATGTCTATGGTACAAGTGTACTGATTTCTTCATGGAGCATAATTTTGTCGATGTGGCAAACAAAGGTTGTATGTAGACATTTCTATGAAAGTGATTTCATAAATATTTATTTACATTCAAATTCACTTAGTCGATCTAAAAAAAATCACTGATCAGTGATGACGCACAATTGTGACCGTCAAGAAAAAAGGTAACTTATCGCGAAATAGATACTTTTAAAAACTAAACATTCTAATAAATGGCTACTTTATCTAGATGAAACTGAACATTGCTAAGAAGGTCACAATGATGGGAGATAACATATGCATTGTAGGTAGTTACGTAGGTAAAGAAATACATAGCTAAACAAGACTCCTTCAAAGAAACTGACGCTCTATTGGCTGAAGAGAATTTCCAGGAATTCAAGATGAGACCGTTTTGTTCCTCTTAATTGCTGAGTGTTGAAACCATCTTTGATATTCTTCAGCGATAACAAGATTTTAAAATTAGCTGCTGTGGTTGACATATTGGACGTCATCAGAAATCTTTCAATGAAAACCCTATGCTTATATGACCATTTATTCAACGGAGATAGTGATAACAAGATTTTCAAGATGGCCACTGTGGCAGGCATACTGAGTGTCTGAATGGCACAATTAGGCCCAACTAGACACCATAAGAAGTGTTTAGTAAAATCCCCATGTTGATAAGACATCCATTCAGAAGGAATAGTGATAACAATATTTTCAAGATGGCCGCTGTGGTGGCCATATTGGCCATCCGATCCACACCATTTCATTTTGGACCAACTATACATCATAAGACGTCTTCTGGTGGAAACCCCATGGTAATATTACTTATCATTCAGGAGGATTAGCAATAATAAGATTTTCAAGATGGTCACTGTGGCAGTCATATCACACATCAGAGCGGTACCATTTTCATTTAGGACCAACTAGACATAATAAGAAAGTGCTCTGGTGAAAACCCTATGGCGATTTTAAATTTTGTTCGGGAGAAGAAGCGATAACAATATTTTTAAGATGGCCACTGTGGCTGAAATATTGAACATCAGATTGGTTCCATTTTCACTGAGGACCAACGAAAAATCATCAGAAGTATTTTAGTGAAAACCCCATATTGATATGATCACCCATTAAGGTGGAGTAGCGATAACAAACTGTCCAAGATGGCCGTTGTGGTGGCCATATTGGATATTAGATTGGCCCCAGTTTCATTTAGGACCAACTAGACATCATCTGGTGAAAACCCCATGTAAAAATGACTTTATTGGACATCAGATCGGCTCTATTTTAATTTAGGACCATCTAGACATAGTAAGAAGCCGTTTAGTGAAAACCCAATATTGATATGATCACCCATTCAAGAGGAGTAACGATCCATTCAGGAGGAGTAGCGATAACAAAGATTTGAAGATGGACGTTGGAATGAAATATTGGACGTCCGATCAGTACCATTTTCAATTAGGACCAACTGGAAATCATAAAATGTCTTCTGGTGAAAACCCCAGGTCAATATGACTTTCCATTCTGGAGCAGTAGCACCATTTTCATCGAGAACCAACTAGACCAAGGGATGGATATGTGTTTAAAGTTTTATGGCAATTCTCCAAGTTGTTTAGGAGGAGTAGCGATAACAAACGTATGCTAACGGACGACGGACAACAGACTACGGACGGACTACGGGCGTCGGACAAGAGACCATCCAATAAATTCTTCTGGTCCATGACCAGTTGAGCTAGGAATATAGAAACGACTTCCAATGATGACAAAAGGCAATCTTTTTAAGATTGTCTGATTGTGAAATATTGGTAAAAGATTCAATATACCCACAAAATCAAATCTGCAAAATAATCCTTTTGAACATTTAAGTGAATCCGGCAATAACGTCGGTCAGGATTTCTTCGTAAACCACGCTTTTAAATCAAAATTCTTTCCAGGGTTTAGAGTTAAAAACAAATAATGGGTCAGTGAAAACGTGTGGAATTTATCAAGATGAACGGCTGCCATTATTACAGTCAACACCCTGGAGGTCTGTTGGCACTTAAAACAAATACACTTTTGACATGTTCTCCTTAGAAAGATGAGAGATGTTTCGACCTTGTGACATGTTCTTATTAGAAAGATGAGAGATGTTTCGACCTTGTGACATGTTCTTATTAGAAAGATGAGAGATGTTTCGACCTTGTACTTATCTATCGTGATTTGCACCTGACACACATTTCGTCACATCTTATCAATTCGTTGAGAATATGAAAAGAGTAAGGTGTTTACTTCTTACGAACTCGTGTCTTTTCCACACTTATCTTACATCAAAAATAAACTTGTTTTTACGTTCACCCTACAAATACAGTAAAAATAATTTGCTGATGAACCGTTTAAAAAAAATTAATTTGCTAGGTTTTAGGTTTTCAGAAATACCTTCAGGAGTTAGAAACAAATTATTGTTTCAAATTATCTGAATATCCCAAAATATGCAGATTTCCCACAAGTCATGGCGAAATCGAATGTTCCAGAGAGGACAAAGTAAACAGTGTGTCTTCCAAATGTATCTTCAGAAAACCGTATTAGGCTTCTATCATACGTTGACGGCATTGACAAGTTATGTTTACTATGAATTGAACATATTTACCATAGTGTATTCCGTACGTCTGTATGCGTGTTATTTTTGTTTGTTTTGGGGGTTTTGTTTGTTTTTTGTTTTGTTTTGTTTTTGTTGTTTTTTTTGGGGGGGGGGGTGGTGCTGGAAAGGTTTGAGTTCTGAACCCATCTATCCTTTATTTAAGGAATATCAGAGTACATGTTTATGTGCATAATGTGGAAATACATACTATAACTGAAGAAGTCTGTACCTTTAGTGATGTGTCAAGAAATCTCTTCCTAGAGCTAGGGGAGAAATGAGTACCTTGTCATATCCTCCTTATCTCAGTTATGTACATGACAATAAAATACTTTTATCTCCAATCAAATTTAAATATGAAAAATGTCAGAATTAATATTTCATTTGTAAGCGGTAATTCAATGTCTGCATCAGATCATTTGAGAAATAGTTAATCTAATGAAATGTTTAAATGGTCCAATCCCTTCTACGCATCTATATGAACTTTGCGTGAAAAAAAGGTCTCAGGTAGATGTGAATGATGCTATTTTTCTCACATTCCTTATCAGAATGGATAGAGATTTTCCAGACCGAACGCCAATGCGGGGATAATTTTACATATTTCTATGCCGGTCAAAGGAAGTATTTTTGTATGTAAACAAATAATGGGTGTTAACAAGCCCACTGAATTAATGAAATGAATGCCATAGGAGACTGACTTATCTGAAGGCAAGAACATTATAAACACATGTGTTTGTAAAATCCTAATCCAAAGCATGACTAATCACCAGATTCCCGACACACTTCAAGTATATGTTACCGGCCATAAAATATTCAGTCTTGAAATAATTACAGGACGATCAACGACAAGCAGACGTATGCAATTAACAAGAGAATCTACTAGCACTACCCTTTGTCTTCCACTACTAACAACAGGATATGTACTCGACACCCTCAATATCCTTCGCTGCAAAATCTGGGTCATGGTACCTGCCTCCTATAATGTCATTCCAGAACATACAAACCTCTAAACACTCCATAAATTCCATGATAAATAGTACAACCTTTAGCGGTGATGTAAAGATAAACATCAAATTATAACACAATCCAATCCAAGAAAGCCGCAAGGTAATTGATTCCGACTCGGAGTGGTAAGCTGAGAGCATCAACCAAGCTGTGAACTGTGAGTACAGTTTAAACCGTTATTTTGTTTTTGAGAAGTGATATATCCATCCAAACGGCAGGGTAAACCTATTTGTTACGCTCTTTCTTCAGGGCAAGACATTTTTAACGAATCTTGTATTGTTTGAAAGATACAATCGTCCTGACAATACGCCATTTTGACTTCTACCCTCATTTTTCGTTCAGGAATAAATAATGCTTCATTATGCATTGGTGTAGGATAAGAAAATTCCACCCGATGATCAAAACCTAGTGTCTGACGCCAAATTATGAGTGGAAATTTTCTATCGTACACTAATGAATATGAAGGATTCTACTATTCAAGAACAAAACATATGTGCCTAAAGACAGTTCATTTTTAAAAAGAATGCAAATCCCGAGATCGGAAACCCTTCTCATTGAATTTGAAACTGACGCGATTTCAGCGTTAAATAAACTGTTTACAAGAAGTTAGTTTGCACGCAAAGTTTTGTACCAGTCGCAAGTCCTGGCGAGGAATATATCAGTATGATTTCTCTTGCTGCATTCTGTTTAGCTGTAACTCACGAAGATAAGTTTCCTGTTGGCCGTTTGCCATATTATGAGTGCTGGCGGCAAACGTCATTTTTATTCGCCGAAATATGATCATGGAACTTATTATCAACCTACAAGTTAAAGGATTATAGATAAAGAAACATATTGTCTGTGATGATCAGCCAATATCTGTATCGGATAGATCAAATATATTTAGTAGTACTTCTGCTTTGGCACTTCAGACATGCTTTAAAAAAATTAGAACAGTTGTGTAATGCGAATAACTAAAAGTACATCAATTTTCGACAGCTATAAAATATAATTCAACTGAGCATGTCTATAAATATTTGTTATAATGAAATCTATTTGAAATGATAATAACAATATGAGATTGCAGATTTGTAAAGAGATACTGTATTGTTCTTTAAATCGTAACACACTGATCTTAAATCCAAATAACGTATTTTCCAGAAACAAATCCAACTATTACTTATAAACGATATTTTTTTTCTTCCTTATAGCAATAATAATGAAATCTTCTCCAAAGTATATGTGTGTGTGCGTGTGTATGTGTGTAAAGAGGTATATCACTGCAGCACAAATTGTTTGTCTTTTAAACTACTTTTAAGCAGCACAAGGCAGTAATTTTATTACAGATTTGACGGTACATTACATTTCAAATGATCACATTTGGAGCGACAGGGCATTCTCTTTGATTAGGAAAAAGATAAAGTCTTATTACAAAAAAGACACATTTTAGTCAACAGATTGTCATGATATCTGATAAATACCAGCAATCGTTATACAGACTTGCAACTAGTAAAATAGCTACAAAATTAAATGGTATGATGCCCTTCTAGTCAACCCCTGCCAAGATTATACAAATAACAATACAACGTATTTAATATTCTGTCGAGTGATAATCAAATCAGGTTCATTCTATCTTCTTTATTTGTGCAAATTATTAAATTGATATATAAAATATGTACTTTATTTGTACAAATGAAATTAAATTAGATCATATTGCACTTTTCAACATTGGGAAATGTGCCTTAGAGTTATTGCATTACTATGAACATCCTATATTTAATGAGCATATTGTGAACTGTATTGAAAATTAAACATAAATATGTCAGTTAAGAACGTAATGAAGACTAAGAGAGTCCATTTCTTACAGCATAAACCGCAAATAAAGGTCGAGTACAGTAATTCCATTTGCTATGTTGGTATTTACATGCAAGAGTCACGTGCAGAAAGGAGGCCCGTACATGCCTCCCTGTGTGTAACCTTCATAAGAATTGACTTTATTTTGTAGGTGAAAAACACAATAGAATCTAATGAAACACATCTCGGTCCTAAAATCCCCCCAGGTGGAAATTGTTTAACTGTTCTTTTTGTAAAATGAAATGATGAACGTAGTGCTTTGGTGATTCACTGAAAAACTACACGTAATTGTTTTCGTCATCGTATCATACATTCTGAACAACTGTATTCTGCACTATAAACTTAATTTGGATGCACTCTGCTTCGGTCGTTCAGTTGCGCATGCCTTTATGTAAGGCACGAGGTCCAATTATTTAGTTTTAGTCAACTTCTCGTCATTTAGTTCCTCTGGCAATGTAAAGTTTCTTCAAAATGTCAAATGGAATAATTATCCGTTGCCATTAATGAGCTTAAAAGCGGTGTTTCATTTTTAGATGAAGACAGAACAATCGCAACAAATACTGGATCCTACATTTTCCCAAGGAAAAACAACAAAGAGGACATTTCAAATTACAAATCACTATATGAAATGCACTGGTGTCGCAGAATTTACATCAGCAACCTTGTAGCATTGAAATGAACTAACTACTCATTTTATGACGCTTTGCATATCCCACCCACTACATCCTGCAGTTTTACAGTAGAACATTCCCACCAGTATACTCAAAATGGATTTCCTCGTTTATCTCAAACAAATCCTAAGTGGCATGATCTGCTCTGTAATGCGCAATACCTCAGCTCACTGTCAATCATTATATTTGATAACTTATCAGTTTCTAAAAATTATGTGAAAAAAGTGACTGAAGGAAACAGAAACTTCACTATTTAGAGGTAAAATCAATAGATGTCTGTAAAATTGTTACATATAGAAATTCCGTGTTGTCTGATTACCAAGTATACTACGTAATTAACAATCCAAATAAAATTGAAGTAAATTCATGCATGTGGCTTTTATTACTAAAATATTCCCAAAATTTTAATTAAACATGCACACAAAAAAGAAGAAAAGACAACAAACCTCAAAACGGCATTCAACGACTAAGCACGAGGACACACAAGCGCATTGTAATGATATGTAAAACGAATTAGTGCTCGTTATTCTTAAAACTTGAATACGAAAGTCGATGTTGATCCCAAATTTTCAAATCTGGAAACTCGTTCTGATGTGTATCTATGTTACTTAATGTTTTCGTTTCTTTTTATGAACAAAGAGAATCCGAAAATCTCGTAAATTATACGAGTCTGGTTTTGCTGTATGTTTTCTTATTATTTACTTTAATAATGTGAGGATTCAGAATTTGAGTTCATGTTTCTTTCTTAGAAATTTTGTTACAAGACTACTAGTTTTTGAGCCTTTGTACAACAACGTGAACCAGACTGTTTTAGCTCTTAAGGAAACAGTATAAACTGCTGAGAAAACAGCGTTACGGAATATACATACGGTGAATCTTTCGAGCTAGCAGACGGGTCAACCTGATATGTCTGGGTTCAGCTACTGGACCGAAATGTATCATATAACCTTAATTCAAATCACCGATTTTCAAGAACCAAAATCAAACGATTAATATATTGCTGAAAGCGTGTACTCAGTATCTGACACATGCTACATTAAAGTTTATAAAAGTTTCTTTTCTTGCAGAGATATCTTTTTTTCCCCCTGTCATTGCTAACACGAAACAAAGCTAACGTGCTTTAAAGGGCATTTAACAACAACAACTACTACTACTACCATTATTATCACCATCGTCATCAATAGTATATCGTCATTATTATCTGGAAAAGGTAATGTTGTTGCCATAGCTCTTACTGTGGTGTTCACACAATTAATTTAAGAACGTACCCAAGATAATTTTTTAATGACAACAAGAATTAACTTGAAACTTTATGGGCTTAACATCGTGTTTAAGGGTAGAAAATCATTTTTGTTTTACTTCAGATCATGAACCTGCTCTTACATTCACTCTTTAATCGGAAATTCTAAATACAGAGAAGACATATTGAGGTTAAGCTATCGGCAAGGAATTATTGATGTAGGTGTCTTTTATAATAAACTAGCTATTAGAATAATCGACAGATGATTCACCTACAATTACAATATGGGCAAACAGCAGACAATCAAATTCTGAATTTGGTACAGAAACAAGAGTCCCTTAGAGGGACTGATGATATCCTGGGCGAAAAGAATTTCCAGGAATTCAAGATAAGACCATTTAATCCTTTTAACTGCTGAGTGTTTAAACCATCTCTGACATTCTTCAGCGATACAAAATTTTCGAATTAGCTGCTGTGGTTGACATACTGGATGTTAGATTAGCACTTCATTTAGAACAAAGTAGACATCATCAGAAGTCTTTTGGTCAAAATCGCATATCATAATGATCATCCATTCAGGTAAGAGTAGTGACAACAAGATTTTCACAATAGCCGTCATGGCAGTCATATTGGATGAACGACTGGCACCATTTTAATTTAGGACCAACTGGTATCATAAGAAGTCTATTGGTAAAAACAACATGTTGATATAGCCATCCATTTGGGAGTAGAGATAACAATATTTTCAAGAAAGCCACCACGGTGACCATATTGAGGGTTAGTCATTTTCATTTAGGACCAAGTATACACCATAAGAACTCTTCTGATAAAAACCCGATGTCAAAATGACTTTCCCTTTAAGAGGAGTAGCTAAAACAAGATTTTCAAGATGACCACATATTGGACGTCAGATCAGAACTATTTTAAGTCTTTTAGTGAAAACCTCATGATGATATGACCATTCATTCAGGAGAAGTAGTGATAACAAGATTTTAAAGCTGGCCACTGTGACAGCCATATTCGACCTCAAATCAGCACTATTTTCATATCATCATAAGAAATCTTTTGGTGAAAACCCCATGTCAGTATGACGTTCCGTTCAGGGGAAGTAGCAATAAAAATATTTTCAAGATGACCATTGTGTGGCAGTCATATTGGATGTCAGATCGGCACAATGTTCATTTAAGACCAACTGGACATCGTAGGAAGTATTTTAGTGAATACTCCACATTAACATAACTTTCTGTTCAAGAGGAGTTGCAATAAGAAGATGTTCAAGATGGCTGCCATGACGGCCATATTGGACATCAAAGTGGCACCATTGTTATAGAAGAAGTATTCTAGTGAAAACCCCATGTTGATATGACCAGCCATATAGGAGGAGTCGCGATAGCAAGATTTTAAAGATGGTTGGCATATTGGACTCCAGATCAGCACAATTTTCATTTGGGACTAACTAGACATCGCAAGAAGTCTTTCAGAGGAAACCCCATGTTGATACGACCATCCATTCAAGAGTATTAGCGATAACAAGATTTTCAAGATGACTGCTGTGGTGGCCATATTGGATTTCAGATCGGCACCATTCTTATTTAGTAAAATGTAGACATCATCAGAAGTCTTTAGTGAAAACCCCATGTTGATATGACCATCCATTCGGGAAAAGTAGTGATAAGAAGATTTTCAAGATGGCTGCCGTGGCTGCCATATTGGATGTCAGATCTGCACCATGTTCATTTAGGACCAACTAGGCCTCGGGAGGAGTAAAGATAACAAGATTTTCGAGATGGGATAAATGTGTGTGTAAAGTTTCATGGCAATATTCCAAGTATTTTAGGTGGAGTAACGAAAACAAACTTGTGCTAACGGACGCACGGACGACGTACTACGGACAACAGATCATCCCATAAACTCTTCTGGTCCATGACCAGTAGAGCTAAAACAAAAAATGATCAATCTATGGCGAAACTGGTTTTTTTTTTGCACTTCAGATTTTTGTATATATATATATTTAACAAAAAGAGAGAAAAAAACAAAACCTTGTGTCTTGATATTGATTAGGGCGACGTATTCGTGCATTTTTCTGGATGTTTCTTACACTAACGAGCATCACTAATGATTGATGCCTCATTTACAGCAGCAAAGAATAATAGCGGGCACTGAAAATGAAGGAAAACAACATCCTGACTTTATATAGTGGGAAAGAAGCAATTACTTTCTACATCTGGTCTTCATTTAGGATTTAATGCTTTCTTTTCTAAACATCAATTATAAGCAAAGTAAAGCTTCAGAAATGATATGAAAATACATTTTTCATCCGTCATTTGTATAAAAAGTACATTTGGTACGAGTTTGGTCATAACGTAAAGTATTCACTAAACCATATTAAAGTTACAAAACATTAAATAGAACTTTCCTCTTTCACAAGTCTCACATCATATACATTTTAATTGCCCACTGAATTCCAGAAAATATTATCTAGTCCAAGTGTATTTAACCATGGTGTTTTAAATATAATATCAGTAGTGTATAAGGCTTAGACGCTAGCCCATCCACCATCCTATCCTCTGTTTATATTTTTTTTAAAACTAACACGATAGCCCCATTACCATCACTCCCACAATACAAAAATCTGATTGCATATTTTCCTGGATGACCCCATACATTTTTGTTAAAGCCAACTCTTCTATCCTCCAATTTCTTTTTTAAAAATCCAACCTACCCTCATATCTTCCAAATTTGTAAAAACAACAACAACAACAAACTAGGCCACCATTGTCCTATCCTCAAAATTAGTTTTTAAAAAATCTGGGCCAACCACCCTCCCATCCCTTAATTTAAAAAAAATTCTTTTTTTAAATACCATCACTCTACGATTCAAAGAAATGTTTTTTATTAATACAAAATCTCATGCCACCAATGGCCTATTCTTTTATATTTTATTCAAACACAACGCTCGCCACCATAATTTTCAAAAAAATCACAATCAAAATAAAACCATCATCCCTACAAGTTCTAAAAATACCCATTAGTTAAACACATTAAATTAGTTAATTCATTTTAAACAAGTTAATATAGCAAATTAATTTCATGAGATATATTGCACATAATACAAGTATGTTACATACAAGCCACTAAACATTTAAAATAATTATACTTTAAAATTTGATAATGATGATTCAGTTAATATATAAAGAGCACAGTGTTATATGAAATCATGGCAAAATCAATTAAATTGGGCAGTATGGATGCGGAATATCTATTTGGTATTTATTATGTAAAAGTATACCAGAGTTAGTAAAATCAATAAGAAGGTTTCATATATACTTTCAGATAAGGATACTGTTGTGTGATTACTCAGTACCCTTACCTGATGAACACATTTTTATTATAACAAATATCAACATTAATCTAAAGCAATTTAACTTAATTTGCAATAACTTTATTATTCCTCCTCGTCATGACTGGAAATATATTAATAATCTTATTATTAGATCCTATGCAGTTGTTGGTGATTGTATATTTTTGTTGCCCAGTGACATGGTGATGAAAATAGGTAGCATAGTAAACTATAATAACAATTGACAAAAGCCATCAGATACAATTAATTTAGGATTAAATACTGCTACAAATACCGACGTGGTAACAAATATAATACCAGCAGATAATAAACAGTCTGGAACAATTCCTCAAAAGATTGATTACGAAATAAAACAAGAAAACGTTAGTAATAATTATGCAGACAAGAATGATATCAATGGTGAAAATTTTGTAATCAGGACGGTAGTACCTGCAATCACAAAGACAGTAGCTACAATCAAGGCACCCATAACCACAGCTAACATATCTTATGATTTAAAAGATATATATCATGAAACAAATAAACAAGCATATATTGTGCTGATGGTTGTACGAGCTAGCTTAATTTACTTTTTTTAAAGTAGATTAACTATATTGTTAATATATGTAATGACTAAGCAAGAGATTATCTGAGTAGAGTTCATAGATTAACTAAATAGTTTATAGGTTATTGACTAGGTAGTTACGTTTTTTATTTACTTATTTATTTATTTATTTATTTATTTATTTATTTATTTATTATGTAATTGTTGTTTTTCCTCTTCATTTTATTCTTTTTTTTACCAAAGTAAACATTTTAGAACAATTGCAAAGAACAAGCTAATCAATGCAAAAATAAAAGAAATGGTACTATCAGTCAATACAGTTTTCAGCTAATGTAAAAGCCAGTTTATTGCACTAGCATGTATGAAAGGGAATGCCGCTGCTCCTTTTTACTTAGCTAAGTGAAACAAATAGTTGGCAATATTTTTCATAACTCTTTTAAATTTATCAATTAATGAATAACCACCGCTACCAGTACCTCCACTACTAAAACCTTTTTCCATGAAACGTTTTTCAATGTTTGCTATTATTAGACCAAAAGTTTCTGTTATCATATCAATAGCTGCAAAAACAGTAGTAATTTTTACACCTTTCTATTCAAACAGTTGCTTTAACATTCGACATTAGGTAACTTTTCTTTCACTTAGACTCAATCTTGTTTATACTTTCGCTAAAGTTATTTTTATATATGTTAAATATCCAACTAATTGAGCTCCTTTTCTTGCAGTATTTCGCAAAAGTTCATACATTTTAGCTCTTTTGGTAGCATCTTTTACTTTACCAATGTCTATTTTTTATGTCCCCAACATTGGATTTTATTACTAATATTTTTGAATTAAATAATTCCACTGTGTCAACATAGTCCATTAATTCTCTTTTTTCTTGATCACTAAACAATCTATTAACACTTCCATCTTGAGTATAACCTCCTTCTAAATGTCTTTTAGAAAGTTTTTTAATATAATTTTAAAAAATCAATATTCCATTTTTTAAATCATTACGTAATTATATTGCATCGTAACATTTATTCTTAAAGATCTGTTTCTTCATAACTTTTTATTGGCTGTCTAGTTTCATATGTTGGCTCTAATTGCTCATTTGTTTTAAATTACTCATTTCTACTTCCTCAGTATTATTAGTTGGTTGAGCACTAGCTTTAGTTAACTGCTCAGTAGATTGTTGTAAAGGTTAATAATTTGGTTGATACATATATTTTCTTCTATTGTCAACATAATGAATACAACAAATTACTTCCGTCTCTTTGCGTAGCTATGTAGTTAGGCGGTAACATTAAATTTGGTAAACCCTTTTTTTGGAAACTTTTACCATATATTTGCATATTGCTTGGTAAAATGCCCTTCTTTCCCTAATAATTAAATTAGGTTTAATTAGATTATATTGTGTTTTATCTATCTAAAAAACTATGTTTAGTAAATTCTGTTTATTCATCAGCTACTTGTGTATTTAATTGTTGAGCTGTTTGTTAAGGAGTTTCAAATCCCTCGTTTGATAACGTTTCTATAACAGGATTTTCTCTAACAGGATTTACTATAACAGGATTTTCTCTAACAGGATTTCCATTTATTATTTCATCATTATGAAAATAATAATCATCGTAAATAGGATTATCAAACTCTTCATCCATTTTTCCCGCTATTTAAATGGATCAAAAATAACTTGAAAAAGAATCAGGTTTTTCATAATAGATAAGCAAAGCGATCAAAGACAGAATTGAAGAGGATTAAACCTATTTATACGGCAAGGCCTACTTACGTGATGACGAAGAAGAATTCAAACATGAATTAAATGTTAGTATAGCAAATGTCACACAAACGGATAACTGGCAAATATATAACTGACAAGAAGTTGGATAAAATGAATTCAAAAGAAATATAAAAAACAGCATATTACATTTTTTTTAAATGCTAGATCAGTTAAAATCTCGAAATTAATGTCGATTGTAGTAATACTAGGAATAACATCTTTTATGCGTAATTTTCTTCCAATTGATAATTTCAATGAATTGCAAAGTTGAAAAAGCTAACTTAACAACAAACGGAATTTCTTGAACACATTTATACCTTTAAGTTTGTCGCATCTAAAGCATGTCTTTTTCCATTTATTATTGTAATATTTATTTACAATAAATTTTGCAATCCTTACATTTCACTAATAAAATTATACTACTGTCTTTTTACAACAATATATTAAAATGTCTTTAAATCGAGAAAAACTGTATTTAAAACAAGACTTGAATAACTTGAAACTTATCCATAAAGCATATTCATGTAATTAATCTTTGTTGTTACGAACATGTTCCCTTATCTCACGTAATGAAACGCTGTTTAATAAAACTAATTTCCTTGCGAAATAAATGGAAGGTGGTGAGGGTAAAACATAAGAAAATTCAAAGATTCATGAATCGGAGAAGGTAACGTTACAAAAGATTAAAGATCCACGTAAATTTCGAAGCAGAAAAGCTAAAAAAAAGAGAAGTAGCGAAGCAAAGACTAAAAACAAAGCAAGCGGAGCAAAGACTGGAGCAAGATAAAACTACGTTTGTTAAAGAAGAACAGTGCTGAAGCAAAATGTATTACTTGACAGATGTTGTGTAATTGTAGTTTTCGGATTAATGATGTATTTTAAAACACGGTTAACTAGCCATGATATAAAAACTAATATCCATGATAAACAATCACAAAATGAGACGGTTAAAGTAAATGTATTTCCAGAAATGTTGTAAGATAAATAATATAAAACTTACATTAATGAATGACAAGCGAAACGAACAATACAATTAACACTATTTACCATCCACCATAAAATTCAACTCTTACAGTATGTTACAGTATGCTTCTGATGAGGATATGTATATTAAAATAGATTCACAAACTAAAATGGGTTTAGAAGAAGTCGTGAAATTGGTTATGCCGATATCGTGAAGTCAGTTTACGGTTGAGATGATAGCACAAGGGATACTACCAAACAAAATAATGAAGTCAATAAATAAACAGGAAGTGGAATTAGCCATGCAGAGTAAGCAATCTTGCATGAGATGCACATCCAAAGTAAGGCCTAGCCGTGTACTCTCAAACCCAAATTATTCAGATATCAAAGTAAAGACAATTTTAGGTTCTTTAAATCTACCCTATGATATACATATTTCTCATTTAATAACAAGGATTGTAATTGGGGACAATCAGTAGGATAGTTTTTATTTCAACAATTAACCCTGTGTAAAAATACGAAACTCAAGAACGGAACCTAATGTCTCTAAACATCAACATCTGTTTCAAATAGAAGACTATGGTTTTAGATACTTTAAATCTCGGCACTCTATCCACCCGTGACTTTTACTCCTGTTTTTAAATTTTTTCTAAACATACTGTTTCGAAGATATCAATGTAACTTGTTCATTAAGTTAACATGACACGTCGGCACAGCAAGCCGAGGGTAGTTTTAAGTGATTTACTGCCGACTCTCCTCATATATATATATATATATATATATATATATATATATATATATATATATATATATATATATATATATATATATATATATTAATATATATATATATATATATATATATATATATATATATATATATATATATATATGAGAGAGAGAGAGAGAGAGAGAGAGAGAGACTAGTAAGCTACAGCTTGTCTGATTGTCTGATATGGTATCGAATACTTTGAACTGTATTTAACATTAGAATACAAAGGGGAATAATATGATCCTGAAATAAAATAAATAAGTGACACCATATATAATAAGTTCAATTTACTTACTAGCATAAAGGAAACTCCATTTCTGAAGAAGGAATCTCGCAGCATTTGCATTACTCCAAATTTCGTTCCTCTTCGTTTGCTACTGCCAAACGCATTTAGAAGTGAACCTCGTGATGTCATTTGAATAGCACAGGATAAAGCTTATCCATCTGTTGGATTTTAATGTCATGATCGATTTAAAAGAGACGATTGAAAGTAATATTGCAGTGATTCAATAAGTAAATGTCCAAAGATTTTATCAAAAATATCAGTTTCGAGGAGAAACGTTCCAGCGATTGTCAATCTTCGCTGGAAGTATCCCGGGAAATGTTACTGGGAAAAATTACATATGTTAAAGCAGATGTTGGGAGGTCGTGGAAATGAGAATTTACCCCTCATAGATTTTCCACGTCCTGGTACAGGAATAACTACGATATCGTAACCTTAAATGACATTTGGATAGGTCAAGAAAAGAGGTAGGGTGTACTAATATTAATGGATCTACTAGCAGAGGAATAGATTCGTTGTCCCACTAAACCTCGTTTACATCGCTCAACCCATGCCCTTGTCAATTTTCGATGTTTATCATTGTCAGGAAAACATATTAAAAAAAAAAACAACAACAACAACAACAAAACAGATCTCTCCTTTGACGGGTCGATTGGAACAATTCAGTGCTACATACTGGACCATGCTGACCTCAGTTATAGCAAAGAAATATCATGATAAATTATTGCCTTATGGCAGCTATGTCGTCACAAACACGTTCTATGCGCCAGAATATAACGAAGACTCCCGATTCGGCTGTGATAAAGTACTGACTGAAACTTGTTCGACTGGCTACATCGTTCCATGAATCGCACCATATCATGAGAAGAAAAAAAAAGCACAGTCGAATGAGCTAATACGGCATAGGTTTTATATGCATTGAACTTGCCAAGGTCATATCAAGGTTGTTTAGGTAGAATAGTGTGGATTACAGACTCATCGAATCAAGAATACAAGATGAAACAGGTTTTTTTCATACGCGGGCTAGGTTTTACTTCAATGTCACTTCACAATATAAATAAAATGGTCGGGAAAAAGCCATAGCGCTCCTGCAAGTTGTTTTTTTTACATTTAATGTTGCATTACTACCCTTGCATTGTGGAAAGTATTACGTTAAATCTCTGTATACATCTGTATTCTTGTAGGCGTATCTCATGTTTGCTGCGATACATATATACTTCTATGATGCGAGTTCATAAAACATTTGTTTAAATTTACATTCACTCAGTCGATTGAACGGATAAATGAGCATGTGCGTAAACGTATAGTTGTGAGAAAAAAAGTTTTAAAAAATAGTAGGTTTTGAGAAAACGTTCATACGCAACAATGACAAAGATATATACAAATTAAACGATACTAAGAAATCCATTGTGTTTGAAGGTTGTCCAGCTGTGTCAATCTGGACAGTATGCACTACATTCGGAGAGTTTTATTTATTTTACAAAATACCAACAGTACTACACCACGTATCTTGAAATACTACGATCTCCACTTCTTGGATGAAAAAAGTCTTGGACATCGCAAGATCACAAATGAAAACCCATTTCTTTGCGCAAAATACGAATACCATGTAGTTGTCAGATCAGGGTTCAAGATTTAAATGATACAAATATATAATGTAATCAGCTACAAAGTACTATTAAACTCCTACATACATACATACATACATACATACATACATACATACATACATACATACATATATACATACATACGTATCTTTCTGAAGCGGAGATATATTGTACATATAGGTCTAATTATTACTTTTATACGCCATACTCTTTTATTTGTGTCTTTTATCCATCTTTGATTAGCAACAAGTCTTTCAGTAACATAATACTTACCATTACATTACCATCGACCAGACAAAATGGATTTTTCGGTCACTATTATTTTTTTGCCACAGTGTGATTAACACTCGAGTCTATATGTAGATATTTGTTGATATATCGGCATGTATGTATGTATATATGTATGAATGCATACACACATAAACATCTCTATGAACACGTCAAGAATTTTACGGCTACTCAATGTTAAGCAAGAGTTATGAAGTTGTATAGGATATCTCCAGTGGAAAAAGTTGCAAAAAATTATAAAAAAAATTGCATTTCCATATACATTTAACGCAGTGAAATATATCTACACTTAACCAGCTTTGTGAAGAAATAAGTGAATCCAGCATTAATGTTCGCGAAAAAGCTTTTCAATTACGCTTCGTTGGTAGAAGAAAGTTCGGGATTTCGCAGGAATAATAGGCAAATGAACGCGAGTGAGTTCTTCCATATGAATAACCTCTATTGTTGTGATTTTATTACTCGGCAGGTATAGATATAATCCTGCGTAAATAACGACTAATTGCCAGTAACTTCTGAGTCGTTGACAATGTTTGACCTCGTACCAATGCTAAAGACATCTAGTATATATGTTGAGAATGGTATAACAAAAACACGAGGTGAAAGGTACAAAGTCTATACGTTGTCAGCACGCTCCTTGTCTCAATGTCATTAAATACGTACGTGCCTGACTGAGTGTGAAATATCACATTATCTCTCAAGGTTGGAACAAGACCTAATGCAATCACGGTACTACATTTTTAACATAGGTTAAACATACTGCAATAGCATTGGCTGCATATATTTGGGGGTATTTAAATTGCTAAACCATAATTGAACCTTCCACTACCTTATTTGTCAAAGTTTTGGAGCAAGATAGTTTTGTACATGTTACTGAAGAAAGAGACCCCGAACTGTGAACATGTTTAAGTGACACGGAGTAGATAGACTCGTTTTGCAGATACAAGAATGTCTCGGTCTAAATATTGTTCTTCCTAAGGTTTTGATGTAGGTTTATACTTGCCAAACTCTATTCTCTTCAATATGCGTAGAACTGGCAACATGTATTTAATTCTTTCAAACTCCTTTGTTGTGAAACAGGCTATTTCAACTTTGAGATGTTCATCTCAAAGCCAGCGCTTTTTTATGGTTAGAAAAGTATAAAGTGATGCCACTGGAATCACCGTGGAGTTCATAACTAATGCATAACACATTTTCTGGAAATGTAGAGGAATAAAAGTCAGTATATCGCTGCCGGAATAAACATCTATCTGAATAGAAGAGAAATCTGTCTGTACGTTCGAATCCTAGACTTGTGTACAACGAACACTCTTTTGATCGCACGCAATCTCTGGGAAACAATATTGAACCTGACAGCTTTGGACATTTGCCAGTATCTCTCTGTATGATCTTAAAAATGTATGTTTTTGCCTTTTCTTCTCGTGGAGATGAGATACCATACAGTTTGTTTTTCTTCATCTTCCGTGACTTATACTTGACATAATCTTTCCCGCATCCTATGATTTAAAGGTATCTCTTTGTATTTCTTGACAACTCCTGTTTTTCCCATGATTATCTTACATAGTGAATTAACTTAGCTTTACCAATTAAAAAACAAATAATTTACTCGGTTCTGTATCATATATTACTATTACTTGGTTTCTGGAAATAGATTCAAGAGCTGGAAGGTATGTATTTGTTACATATTATCTGAACATCCTATAATATACTTCAATAATATCTACATCATAAAATCCATACTAGTCATGGTGAAAGCAAATGTTCAGGTCCGAATACTATCCACATTATGTTTTACACATATCTGTCCAAATAATCCGCTTGGTTTTTCCACTATCCATTCGTTGGCATTAGAATGCTTGATGTTGATTCCAAACATAATGTACACGGGAAACCATGCAGTTGTATCATCTGTCATTCAGTAAATCTGTGTGTTCCTTGCCTGACTGACCATGACATTTTATGATTTTGCTCTTGTAAAAATGGTTTGACTAAATTAATTTGCTGGCAAGATTTTGTAGCAACCGCTAGTTCTAAACTCCTATAGTATCTATCAGCATAATTTCTTTGGCTGCATTCTTTTAGCTGTACTCTATGTCATCAAGCTGAGTGCCCTAGCCATTCGCGGTATCATGAATACAGGCGGAAAGTAAACAGCAAAAAAAAAAAAATGTTAATTACCAAGTCATTATAAGGAAATCGGTAGAAAGCCTGAAAAGATTTCAAGCTTGACTATGTCAGATAAGGAAACAAATATCTAGTAATTATACTGTTTAACTGCTCTCGGTTGTTAGTACAAGTGGATTAAGAGCTTTGCGCTTTCATTCATTTATTACTTTCAACTTGTGATATCCACACATTTCCTTCTCTTTCAAATCCTAATGAATTTAGAAATTCACTTCCACCTTTATTCCCAGCTATAGTGCTAGGTAATAAGATTTGTCCTGGATCACCTTTTACCGAAATATATAATTTATATGTATCTATATCATACTACATCGATGTTACATTCTCCATTTTTAGATGATGTTTAATTAATTTATAGTGATCTGCATCTATATCTAAACCATGCTTACTATATTCTTGATATTCATTGATAATTTTACTCATAACTACCCTTCCATGAGTCTGAAATCCCTCATTAGATAAATTATCAGTATAAGGCTCATTAATTACTATCACTATAAAAGTTATTGTAATTCTCCTCGTAAAGAGGATTATTGAATTCCAATTTACCAGATTTTGCCCTTTTATCTCTGTTTAAACGGACATAAGATTAGAAAAAAGTAAGTAAGATTTAAATTTTACCAAATCAAATTACATGAATTAAGTTTACAAGGCTTGAGTAAAGTGCTAACTATGATGAAATGCACATGTATATCATCTGTCAGATTGTCAAAAGTAATACGTATTCTTTCAGTAACAAATCGTCTTTCCATATAGGTGGAAGCAGCTCAATGATTGGTGAATATTTTAGTTTTTATAATCATGCGGTAATCAGTCTATCCTTTCATTTCAAAATTGCCTCGAACAGTTTTCTCTAGTAAATACATGTCTGTTCTCGAGAAACTGTAATATCATGACGATGGGCTAAAAAGTTCTTGTCTCTACAGAACGGTTGGTTTACTAGAAAAAAAAGACGTAAAAACTCAACTTTTACAGTAATGTGGTCTCTGCGTATTTAGCTTTTATGCATGTTATTTCGCTTTGAGATTCAACAGTGTTATTACACGACAGTTGACAGAAACCATGTCGGATGTGGAAGCTATTAGAAACATTTGGTCGCCAATAACACAACAAAAAAATATGCATGCTGCAGGCAGATCAGAGATATTGTCTTGAACTTTAATGAGGTGTAAGTGCGCCATGAATGCCAAAATGCCATGTGCCAGTAATAACATTACTTGAATAGTTGTGAGGAGAGTGAGCCAGATTTGTAATATACTTTAATGATTATCACTTTAAGAATCAATTATTTTGGAGATAAAATCTAATCTGAAGCTTTGTCAATTCCATCACCTAAAAAGATTACTTGATCGTCAGTCAAAGGGACCAAGTTGTGTAAATAAAACGGAATTATGGCCTGATATTATGTCCCATGGACTTAATTTTGAATGGTGATATGCTTGTACGTGTGTATGTAATTAAGTCTATTGGACTCGGAATATTAGCTACTTATGAGCACCTGAATGTTTTCCATTGGCTACGATACTATTTAAGAATAGGTACAAATATCCATAACAATGCCCATGGTAAGTGGCGTTTTAAGAGTGCGTGTCTATGTGTGCTTATGCATGTCTGGAAGTCCACCTTCAGCGACCTTACATGGATAATATCGTAATAAATCCATGGAACTTATGTAATTTCTGATCACAAATATGAACTAAAACTGTCAACAACGTTTTCAGCTGACTTTTCGTTACAAATGACTGTGTGTGTGTGTGTGTATGAGGAGGGTGCTGGGGTGACCCTCGTAACCATTTTTTGTTGCTCTTGTTCAGTAGAAATATCTACATGGTGTCTGGGTCATATCAAGGTCATTTAGGCTGTAAGTTGCACTATAGACTCAACTTAGTATTAACTCTAAGATCTGAATACTTCCCCCTTGACAAAAGTGGGTCAGATAAGAATCTTAGCATAATCATGGTTAAGTAAATGCAGCAATCAACGCCCACTCCTATAACTTTCATAATCCTCATTGCACAAATGTTTTCTCTGGAGAAAACATCTCATGCTAGTCGAGATATGAAGCAATTAAGATGGGGTGCACCTGACTACTCTATATTGCATACGGTCAGGACTTGTGCGCGCTATCGCCATTTTTGTAAGACAAAATAGCAGTACAAATATTAAATATTATTATTATCTTAGCATCACACTCATATAAAATATTAGTTTGTCATATTGTGACAGCCTTCTTTCTGCTTAGTGCATGGTTAACGATAGTGTTATTAAAATTGTTTTGGTAAAATGTTCACTTGTGTTCTACTTGACACTAACACAACTTGTATAGGTTTAACCACTTAAACATTAATTGAGTCAATCAGCTATTATAGCATCCTATTGTAGTCCCTAACAAAATATTTTATATTTTTCCTCTGAAGTTTCCTGGAAATTAGCTAACCAGTGAACAATGTTACTTCCATTCAACAGAAAGCAGCATTAAAGCCTAAACAGACAATATAATGTTTATTGAGTTCAGCCTCTTGACTATTGCGTAGGATGACAAGGTACACAGGTCGATTCTGGAAAGGTCATTTGTACAAAACATTTCAGTCATTTCATTCAAATGCAACTGTTTCCTGAAAATGCAACATAACCTAAATTGATTTTTGAATAGATTGGGTCAAATGTAGTGCCGAACATAAATAAGATAGTCTTTTCATACAACCCGTGTGAATAGATTCACTTAAAGAACACTAGTATGTGAATGTACACTAGTATGTTAATGAACACTAGTATGTTAATGTACAAAAGGAAGAAAAATAGGTTGATTTATCAAGTTAAGACCGCATTAACACGATACATGTGTACTAATGATCTGCAAGCTGATTTATGTGTCGATTTATTCCTTGACAACAAATCTTACAAATCGGTGAAAAGAAAGATCAGTGGTATATAGACTTGTGCATACACAATACCATCCCCAATTTTGTTCGTTTCGTTGTGTGTATGTATGATTGTTTGCTGACTTGCTTGCTTCTTTGTTGACTTTGAAGTCAATCGATCAGTTGGAGGAATCAGCATATAGAATACACCTAAAATTCTTATAGGCAATACAAAAGTAACGCTTTCGCCATCTACAACTTACATCTTGTTCAGTTTTGCAATGGAAAGCGAATGGGACCTTGCAAGATAAACGTATAGAAGATCACGTTTTTCATTTAAGAGACTCTCAGTAGATGTACGGTAGGTACAGCCAGATAATACTATATATCAGGTCATTTTCGCAGTGCTAAAATATCGCGCTTCTGGATGCAATATTAGGTTTTTATGAAATTTGTAATGATGTTTTATTTTCGCGGAAATCTTGTTCACAAATATATCCAAGAAAAAAAATCTCCAGTGGAACTAACTTGTTTAGTATTCGATCCAGATTTATCGATACAAATGTAATAAATATTCTATAAGATAGTATTTTTATTACATTTTTATTTATAAATATAATTTTAAAAATATCACATTTATTTCCTGGGTGAGTGTTATACACGTATATGTAAATGATCATTGCAAGATTATTTCCTCATCAAAAAGAGAAAAGTCCATGTATTTAACTGAATATATTTACGAAGTATCAACATCTTAGCAGAAAAAAAAGAAAAAAAAGAAAATGCATTTATCACAACAGAACCGTATTTCGACAGAAAAATATAAAGAATATTAAAATATTTTGAATGCAATTTATGAGTCGACCCATGCAAATTATGATTACGTGTTCTGGAATTGTAGTCCGCTAGCGTGTAGAGCCTGCTTAAACTTGTATTAATTTTTAATTTCTACTTCTTATGTGGCAAATTTAAAAGATGCTACATGTCTACAAGTAAGTTTATAACAGTTTGTATCTCCCTTTACTTTTATTTGTTTGTTGATTCTATAATGAGCTATAAAATCTGCATTTCAGCTGTAATAACGGAAGTAGTTGAAGCATGCCAAGTTTCAATTTTGGTGAGTTCTTTATTTCAGGTATACCATAAGTGAATTTTGGTAAATTAGTATTACAGTTTTTAGTCATCATGCATGAGTAAATGGTTCATCACGAATCAAGGACATTAACAATTACTCTACAACCTTTACAGGACTCAGTAAGATTGCCTTACATTAGATGGTGTTCCAAGAGGGTCAAACTACTGGTACTTTTGCAACGGTATCTAACTATGTTTGCAACGATATCCAATGGTATTTATATCTTGTAACGATATTCAGTTCGCGTTGCAACAATGTTTAAATACCTATGCAACATTTGTTTTTGTTGTTGCAATGGTATCTGTTATGTTATGTTATGCAACGGTAATTTTAGCATTGCATTTCATTTTTAAACATTACCGTTACAACGGCGATGTTACCATTGCAACGAGAAAATGTACTATTTGCAACATGAAAAAATACCGCCACACGTGTATTTGAATATGTTTCAATAGTAGGCGAATGTGGTTGCAAGTGTACATAAATACCGTTGCAATGTTACAGTGCATTTTGTTGTTACAAAGGGCAACAAAATTGCTGCCGTTGCATGGACAAAATTTAGCGTTGCAACGATGATTCGATACGGTAGCGAGAGATTTGGATATCGTTGCAATTACTGGTAATTTGACCTTTTGGGACACCATGAACTTACTTGATTTATCTGACATGCAACATCTGGCCTCTTTGTTTCCTTTTTACGTATTTCTAACATATGTCAGAAACTTAGCTTCTAATGCTGTGTAACTTCCGAAGACTGTGTACCAGCGACAATTGGAAAGACATCGGTCCTTGCACACCAGAGTTGTGCATCGTTTGATCAGTTCTTGGTCTGTTAGCCTTTCACGTTAGGGAGGATATGAACATGCCAAATTATACTGAGTTGATGCCTAATATAAAAACATACAGTGCAACCTCCCTTTAAGGCCCACTCTCCATCACCTTCTACAAAATCCTTTCCTATCCAGCCAGGGTATGAGTTTTCCTAGTCTTAATTTCACCTACAAATTAAACCTCTCCTAAACAGCTGCTTCTCTTACCATGTCCAAATGTATCCATCCCACCAGGAAACTAGAGGTGTTCCGAGATAAAACATACAATTGTAATCCTAGATCCTGGTCACTAAGGAAACAAAGTGCATCTAGGCTAAACAATACTGTATGTATACCAAATGCTGCAGAAAACGTGCACTAAAGACGGAATCAGAAGCAATGTTGCAAAATAACAAGTTTAATGTATACACCGATGCAGCTGTTGATGATAACTTTCTAATAGCTCACAGCTTTTTGCCTCATCGAGTCCTGATAGCAATAAAGGCAGTATCCATAACCATTACTGCATACATCCCTGTGGGAATTGTGAAAGTATAATTAGAGCTGTCAGGATTGAAAGAAAGTTACAATCTATATTTGCAATTGATCGAGTTGTTTTTTATATGTATCGCCCTGTCGTACTGTTGATACCCAATCGTATTGCAGCGTGTCTCTCTCTCTCTCTCTCTCTCTCTCTCTCTCTCTCTCTCTCTCTCTCTCTCTCTCTCTCTGCGCATGATATAGTATATAATATTATTATGTTTCTTTTCGTTAAGAATTCTTCTGTTTCATTTACTGCATTTAAGTAAGATCTTTATTTTGGTTAACTCTTTTCTTCGTGAGCTGTGCGTTCTAAACGAGAAAACCTTTTGTTCGAATCTAATTAGAGTCCAGAATTTAAATTCTGTTTATGAAAATCAGTCTGGATACTTTGATCTGTTTCTGCCCGTCAAGAGTAGTATATGGGTCCGTTATAGGCAAAAATGGACTGGTATAACCACAAGGAGAATTTGACATTACGCTGCCATTTTTATTTGAGCTGGGGAATAATAATGTTGAAAATTTCCATAGGTTTAACCTTGGGAGACGGTATGGAGTCTAAAAGGAATTTAATGTTAATAAAGTTCATGGGACTAAAATTGTGTTAGTATGGGAATTTAATATTGTGGAGTCAATACAGATATCCCATCATGAAATAATATGCTAAAAATGTATATGGTTCCGCTCTACAGTTATTACGTACTTTTGAGAGAGGGACTGCTATCAAGTGAAGTTGTTTGCATTGACAACATGCACAGTGGTGATAATGTTGGCATACCTCTATGCTTCTTTCATGTACTGTGACTTAAATTTCTTTACTGGGGTAATTATGGAAACAATGCAGGAATTTAAAGCAGACAGCTGATCAAAATGGTTGCTCCCATATGCTCGAAAGTAAGCCTGAACTAGTCCAAAATGTACTAACTTTAGCAGTTATTAAAATAGGGTAAATTAATTTTGCCAGATTAGACAAATAGATTAGACAATACCAGCTTCTGAAAGTGCAATAAATGAATTATAAAATACATAAAAAGTAAAATAAAACGTTACCGGCTATTGTTTTCCAATTTACCTTTGAAGTCCAAGAAATGAAAATGACCAAGCGGAGTTAGCAGTCTTTTGAGAGGTGCACGTCTGAAGTAAGGCCAAGCAGTATACTCTATAACCCAAATTACACCTATTAATCATATACCAAAATAAAGGGAATTAACAATTATTTTAACAATACCTAAGACATACGAGGTATTTTTTACGTGCACTTCAATTTAAAAAATTTGCGCATGCATAGTTAATTTTTTTTATCAGTTTTGCGCATGCGCACTTTTGAAAAATATTTTAAAATCGTCAACAATGTTCAATACAAATTTCAACATTGAAAACAATGTTTATAGAAGACGAATCACTATTGCCAAAAATACTTCTCTGTTTTATGTTTGTATTTGACTGTCTATGTTTATGTTTGTTTAAAAATAAAAACAAAAACAACTTAAAACCCTTCCCCCTCTGGGTCTATGTAATGGTATGTGTGATGGCATATAGTTCTGTGTGTGTGTGTGTGTGTGTGTGTGTGTGTGTGTTACTAAGGATGTGTGTTTGTTTGCTTGTAAGGATGTGTTTGTTTCTTGTTAATAAAAATGTCTTTGTTTCTTTGTTACTAAGGATGTGTGTTGGTTTGCCTATAAGTAGATGTAAGTGACCCTCAACTAATACCTTTCCTTCACTCCTCTGTTTTGTTTTTATATGTGGTGTTAGTAAGGGTGTGTGTGTATTTGTTTGGTCCATAAGTAGGCGTGAGTGACTCTCAACTATCCCATTTCCCTTCACTACTTTGTAGGTGTGTGTTTCATTGTAATAGTGTGCAATTGTTTGCACATAAGTAGCTGTGAGTAACCCTTACATATCCCTTCGCTGTATTGTTTGTAAAGGTGGGTGTTGAATTGATAATATGTGTATAAGTAACCATCAAATTACTTCCGTTTCCCTCTTCTATTTTGTTTGCAGGTATCGGTGTTGAATGGTAAATAGGTGTGTTATTGGCCATGACATATACCCTGCCTTCACTCGTCTATTTTGTTTGTAAGGGTAAGGTTTGGATTGTAATTATGTATGTTAGTGAACAACACATATCTCCTCTTTCGATCGTCCGATCAGTTTGTATTGTGGATGGTAAAGGTGTGTTGATAGTAATTATGTGTGTTAGTTACCATCATATAACTCTTCTTTCCCTCATCCGTGTGTTTGTATGTGTGGATGTTTGTCTTTAATAATATAAGTGAGTCTGTAGGAATATGTGTTAGTCCTCATAACTCTCCACATACTTTACATACCCCATACACATGGGTTTCTATGTGTGCGTGTGAGTGTTGGTCAGTAAGGGCGTGTATTGGTAAGTATTGATGTATGTTTGTCAAAAAGGATAACTATTGGTCAGTACAAATCTGTGTTGGTCAGTATGACTCTGCTAGTCAGTAATGATGTGTGTTGGTCAGTAAGTTCATGTTTTAAATTTTTTGGTATTGATTTGATAAATAAAATATTTGTACATGAATAGAAGGGACTACAATATCCATCAATCCCTCTCATCCATTTCTATATTCATTCTTTGTTGATGATTGATTAAGTGGGGCTTATGTTTTTTTAAATGTTGATTTAGAAAAAATGGTGTTGGTTATTATTTTATGAATCATGTTTTTCATACTTAATGCTCTTTCATTCTCTCTCTCTCCTTGATTTTCTAGGGAAATGTTTTCCTTACGTCCGTGCCTCTGATATAAACATCGACGCATTTGACCGTCTTACCATTGATCATAGTCCAGACAACAACCATTTTAGAGTGGCAAAATAAATAGTAATGGGTGTCGTAAACGAAGAAAAGGAAACGGAAAAAAAGGACTGAGATACCATGAGAGACTTGGAACTACAACAATAACTAGAACAGTAGTAAAGGGAGCAGCAGTAACTCTGTGAGGAGCTGTGGCAGCTGTTCCAATAGTGGAACATGCAGCATCAACAACAGTCACCACCAAAAGAGTTAATCCCTAGGGTGGAGGATTGAAGAGTGAAGATAATCCGCGGGTGGGGGGGGGGCGTAATGGTCAGCGGGGGGAGTGGGGAGGGGGCGGAATGGGGGGGGGGGGCGCAACAACTAACAACAGTTGTGGGCGACTCAAAGCATGAGATACACGAGTGGCTATTTATTCGAATTCATTGGGGGAAAATCCTAGCCTATTTCAACTGATTGCAATTTTCCAAATTCCACGGGCCTGCGATCGACTTACAAAGACAGAAAAATCTTTGAAGGACACCTACACCGACGATGATATGGATAAGAAGGAGAAAGGTCAAGATATGGCTGTTTTTAGACTCATAATTACTCATGTTTTCAGCGGTAATCGTGTGCCATCACAGGACCCAGCCATATGGTGACAGATACATACATTTTGATCTTAACCATCGACTCTGTTAATTTCAAATAAACAGGATCTACATTTGGTCTGGCTTTAAAAATTCATTTAAGAGAAACAACTACCTCTTGTAATCCAAGGAAAGATCAACAGCATTTATTCTCTAGGCACCAACAATCTACATACCAGTGGCGGTATTAACCCAACCAATGTACCTTAAGTATATCTGAAACCAATGGAATATCACATGTGTTCGATTGAATTTTCATTTAGACGCTATACACCGTCTGTCTTTTTCCTAAAGAGAATATATAAAACACCTGCAACGTTTGACCATATAATAATTTAAAAAATGTACCAAACCTTATTAACAGACAGTTAGATTGATCAAAAATCGCATTAGGTGACGCAAAAAAAAAAAAAAAAACGAGATATTATTAGTTCATAACACCAGAGAAGAATTAGTTATGTATTTATACGCCCTTCTTGTGTGATTTGACAATATTTGTAAACAATGGTTAAAGTATAGTTGTCTTATTTCTTTCTTGAGATTCGTTATTATTTTTATAACTATTTGAAATTATAAGAATTTGACTTCATATTGTACATGATTAACTAAATCTTGAAGCTGTTGACATGCTACATGAAGGTCTTTCGCTACAGCCATTCATGCAATGTGTAATCGATTTTCGCAAGAGCCAATCATGCAGTATGTAATCGATTTTCGCTACAGCCATTCCTGCAGTGTGTAATCGATTTTCGCTACAGCCATTCCTGCAGTGTGTAATCGATTTTCAAGTTTCATAACTTCATGAATCCTGTAAAATATGAAGTTCAGTTCTTATCTGATCTTTGATTTTAAGACCAAAATATGAATACTTTATGCAGTATTCTTGATCTTGACCTTTGATCTGACACACAAACAGCATATATGACCCACAAAACGAATGTTCTACAAAAATTGCATAAAAAGTAAAGTGTTAATACAAGATTCCCTTACTGGTAAATTGTTCATCGGAAATTCTGTGATGAATGCATATCCTATACATTGACCCTTAAACCTGCCAACACTCCCTAGTTTCGATAATGAAACACGTCATAGCCATATTCTCAAACTTCCTGTGGTCCATGGAATCAAATTATACTGAGCTACAAGTTGACTGATCCCATATTTATTATGTCTGTAAGAAATCTCTGTCGATGAGCTTTAGCTATTACCATATCGATCACAATAAAACACTTTCTTGTAAAAGTTGGACATTTTACATTCAGTACGTTTTCTTATCCAAATTGCTTGCCTATATTACCTTATTTAATTCCAAATGTATTTTTCTCAGTTATGTTGTTGCTTCATAGAACCATCGTTATACATATATTACGGAGTTTCAGGTTTCTTGTGTTTTCGCGGTAAACGAACTTTTATTGCTCGTGTCAAGCTCTTATGGACGACGTTTTTTATATTGTGATCTGTGAATAATAATAATAATAATAATAATAATAATAATAATAATGAGGACTTAGTACCGCGCTTAATTTTTAGAAGCTCTATGCGCTTTACAATATGAGTTAACACATAAGGACATATATATGGACACGATTACAAAAACAAACACCATGAAATTACAAATAAAAAACATGCTGAAAATAATTAAGATAATGAAACATTGCTAAGTGTTAAGTCTGTTCTTGCAGTCGAAATAGGTGAGTTTTAAGAGCACTCTTGAATGAGATCACAGTGTCATTCTGTCTAAGTTCAACAGGCAATTCGTTCCAGGCAGCTGGGCCCTGGTACGCAAAAGAACGTTGTCCGTACGACTTCGTTTTGATAGTAGGATTAATGAAAATACGAGTGCCGGAAGAGGAGCGTAAGTATCTAGAAGGGGTGTACATGTTGGTGAGGTCCGATAGGTATTTTGGGCTGGAGGCAGTCAACGAAATGTAGCATAGAGAACAGATTTTGTGTTTGATTCTGGATCGAACAGGTAACCAGCGGAGGGTACATAGCAGGGGGGAAAGTGTGCTCGGTTCTTGGTACTCTAAGGATGATCCGAGCAGCTGTATTTTGAACTTTTTGAAGTTTCTGTAGAAGATACTGAGACGAACCAGATAAAAGAGAATTGCAATAATTAAGTCTAGAGAGTACTAAGGGACACACAGGTGTTGTCGTGGCATCAACTGAAAGAAAATTACGAATGGAGCTGATATTTCTCAGCTCCAGGTATGCAGCCTTGCATATATTCATGTAATGAGAGAGTACTGTCGAGAGCGACACCTAGGTTTCGTACTGATTGTGTGAATTTAATGCTGGTGTTGCTGCTACTTATTGTTTGAGGTAATGGATGGGAATGAGAAAGTCTTAGTGCGATGATCAGAATGGCTTCAGTTTTATCATCATTCATCTGTAGCTTGTTACATGTCATCCATGACTTTACGTTGGAAATGCACCTCTCTACGTTTTGGATGGTAGCATCAACTTCAGTTTGGTGGCTAGATTCGTATATTTGGGTGTCATCAGCGTACAATTGGTGAGACACCGGATGACAATACTTGAGAGGGGCTGAGTGTCTAGAATGAAGAGAATGGGTTCAAGAACATACCGCTGTGGAACACCAAAACATATATCAACTGGGCTTGAATGTTTTCCATTTACAGACACAATTTGTGTCCTGTCGACTAAGAATGACTTGAACCATATTAAAGATGAATCGCGAATGTCAAATACATGCTGGAGACGGTGAAGTAATATATCATGGTCTATTGTGTCAAATGCTGCAGACAAGTCAAGGAGGGTGAGGACTGTAATCTTTCCACTATCCAAAGCAGAGAGAAGGTCGTTAACTACATTCAAAAGGGCAGTTTCGGTACTGTGGCGAGGGCGATATGCAGACTGTAAATTGCAATAAAAAAAACTATTTAAATTCAGATAAGATACCAGTTGGGACAGAAAAACTTTTTCTAAGATTTTTGACATAAATGAGAGATTAGAAACAGGGCGGTATTTTTTTTTTTTTAATCGTTAGGGTCAAGTGTTGGTTTCTTCAACAGGGGCTTTACGATGGCAGTTTTGAAAAATGACGAGAATTCCCCAGATAAGAGAGAAGTATTGATAACATCGGTTTGTGAAGGCAGAATTGAATCTAAGCTCTCAGGCAGCAGTGATATCGGATTCGGATCAAGTTCACATGACTCTGGGGCACTCTTCATCAGGATTGTAGGTAAGAAATCCGTAGAGATAGGCTCAAATGCTGATAAAGGCTGCCTTTGAAATTCTGTTACACAGCTGTATGGTGACAATGAGTGGACTGAAATTGTCCTGTCAATCTGATCTGTAATGGTTTGCACTTAGGCACGGAAGATCTTTGCAAACAGATCCGGAAGTTCGACCGGGGAGAAGGTTGTTGGAAGTGGTGTACATTTGTTCCTTGACATTAGCTTGTTAGTAATATCAAAGAGCTGTTTGCAGCTGGAGCTTTCAGTGATCTTAATACTGAAATAGGTTGATTTTGCTACATGAACTATGTTTGTGACATTCTTCTCAGCAACTTGATAGAATTGCTTATGAATAGTAAGACCGGATGAAAGCCAAAGCCTCTCAGCATTACGGCGTTCTCTTTTAGCAGTGCGAATCTGGTCCCTAACACTACTATACCATGGAGAACACTTCTGAATGGATACTCTGCACTCGGTTGCTGAGGCATGATTGTCAAGGAATGAATGCAAGCACTTATCAAGTTGTTCTGTTGTAGGAGGTAACAAAGGTCTTAGGTTTGCATGGATGTCGTGCATTAGTTCGGTTCTATTAATCATATGGAGGTTTCTCTTTGTAGCAAACAAAGATGGATGATTAGGAATTGATATGGCAAGATGGCATATGACACAGAGGTGATCTGATGCAAGTTCGTGGGACTCCAATGAAGACTGTAGAATATTAGCATCAGGTCTATGAAGAATCCAGTCTAAAATGTGACCATGTTTATGAGTGGGTTGGCTAAACATCGATGTTTAAATACAACAGGTATATGATTTCTATACATTTACACTCAAATGAAGTCACAGTAAACTTCTTGCCATCAATAGTATGTGAAACATGCAGACTCTGTATAAACTCTGTTTGATTCATTGACCAATAATAGGACCACACTATTTTGTGCCTAATTGCAACCTCCATAGCAACCGCATCTCGTTTAGTACCGTTATACCATGTCATTGGTATGCCGCAATTTATCCACTGTAGAACTGTTGCTTTGCCGCTGAAAACTATAAAGTCAAGTTACCATATAGAGTTTGAGTCTCAGAGTGTTTATACCGAGTAAGAAATCGCATGTGCACATTTTGTATGTATTAAAATATACTGAAACTTATTCATGTACAGTCGCTAACGTAAGAATAAAGGCAGACACAGGTTTGCCAGTTTGCCTCATTTGATTGGTTGGTGGATTCAGTCTGCCAAATCAGATTTGTCCAGTACTGTCACGTGGTTAAAAACTCAATGTGATATATAGAGGCGACTGACAGTACTTGCCAGATAGCTGCTGAACGCGGTCAAGTTCAAAACTTAAAGCAAAATTGAGTCAAAGCACATTTCTGTCACATAATCATTATCAGTGAATGTTTTAAGTCCACCACCCTTTTAGGAAATGAAACTTCCAAGAAATTCAAGTAAATAAATTGGAATTTCTCCTTATAATAATAACAATAATCGAGATCATTAGACTGGCAATGTAATAATAATACTATAATTGTTTGGACATTTATGCCTTATTTATGTGAAAAGCTAGGAAATAATCAATATTGCATAATTTGAACGTCAGTATTTTGAACTGTGCAGATGCAGACATTTTGGTAATTATATAGCTTATATCAATCAGGAAATACTTGAGCACGACAATTCGTCTTCCAAATTTTGTTTAGTTATCTCAGCTTTTGTATAATAGAGTAAGTGTATGATTTTCAAACATTATTTCACTTTTTTTAACACTGAAAAGACCTGTTCGTTCTGAAATATTTTACTGAAACGATTTCGTCACAAGCCATTGAAAATTAACGTAGTTTCTATTTCTTGGTAAAAAAGAGCGCAAGCAAAGAGTGTTTACTTCTTGGAGTCATATATGTATGTTTGAACCAAACGAATATTTTGTACTGATTACATCTTTGCATCTTCTTCCTTGTGTATCTTTTATTAAACAATTTGGTTGACTTTATTCTTGAGTTTAACTTCTTCAATGAACTCTCCTTAGCAGACAGGAAGTAGAGGTCGTTTACTATATATATATATATATATATATATATATATATATATATATATATATATATATATATATATATATATATATATATATATATATATATATATATCTGCCAAAAGTATAGGGCACTAGGTTTAAAGCCGTATCTTGGTGAATTCTGCAATAAACGTAGGTGATATATCACTATATGCTTTAAAGTTTTATTAATTTTTTCTGAATTAGTTTAACTTATATGGTTATTAAGTTTAACTGATATGGTCATTAATGATAAGGGTTTAGTGTTTTCATTAGATGGATCCATAAAGCAACTATATTAGCTTGTCGCCCTTGGCTGTATACAATAAACTTTGAGCATAGCTGACAAGCCACTAATCTTCCCTAATTAGAGTACTTGAGACAATAAGACAAGTGTTCATTGTATTTAATCTGCAACATCTGGTATTTTCTTTTTTTTTTTTTTTGCTTCATCTGGTGTTTATTTTATCCTTGTGTCTCTTTTGTAAACATTGCAGTATAAAATAGTGCAAAGATATCAAGAGTGTGGATATGATCTCAATAGTATTAGTTTATTGAGAGTATTAAACTGGACTGAATAAACTACCTTGATTTAATTCAGACAAGCTGTTGCCTACTACTTCTCTCTCTCTCTCGAATATCGCTTAAAACATCCATCGGTTCGCTGCTGCAGGATCGTGTTTCATTTTAATTTAATGAACAAGTTATAGATTGCTTTTTTTAACAGTATGTTCTGTGTTTTGATAGCAAATAGTTATAAAAAAAAATTTAAAAAAAAAACAACAACAAAATACAATAGTAAATGGCAAGGAAAAAAGAGTGGATAGACTATGTTTACATTTGGGATGCGTTTAATAAGATACTGTTAATGGTATTTTATAGCAAACTTTTCTTTCTGAAATTTGCCCAAATGTGGCCTTTAAGCAACAAATTCACAACTGAACTTTACATTTTCTGACATTTTTGACGGTCGCCATTTCGATCTTCCTTGTTTTTCTAAATCAAGATCAGAAAAAGAGCCTGCAACTTATCAAATTCTTTAAAACTTTGCAGCTAAATTTTAGACACATTCGTTTCTTAATAGATAAAAGCCCTTTTTATTCCGATGAAAATGTTTGTCCTGTAAGGACTGGGTACACATTTATTATGAAATTAGTCCCTATCTAGTATTCGATAATTTTTAACATATTTTATGTGGATTTGGACACACTGGAAAGTTCAGAACTAGGAAAAATATGTAGAGAACATATGTCGAAAGGAAAGGCTGCCCTAATTTGTTACAAAATCTTTAAACTTACAGATATTTTGTACACTTTTTCACTACCATCCTTTCTTGGAAATATCTCTTATTTAAAACGCTTCAAAAACAAATTTAGCCAGTATACATTTGTTTTCTTATTGCTAGAGGTTAACTTTTGAACGCATTTATAAATGGATGGTTTCTTTCAGAAGTACTTTTTAATTAAACTTTACACGTAAGTTAGTATATACCGGACACGCTAAAAGAAAACGATATTGATCATCAATATTGTGGTCGTCATGTAGTATACATTACATAGCATACAATATCTGTCACTTCCATCGATTCTAGTGATTCCATATCTCCCTGTTTCATTTCTCGAATTATGAGAAGATACACCCAACGTTTCGTCAGAGCTGATCTATGTTTATAGTTCCACAAGATTTTGAAATAATCTTCGCGGCCGAACTTAGTTTTGACGTGTTTTCATATAGACAGTTTATCAGAATTTTGTAATTTATTGTTCAAGTCTGATAGAAAAGCATAAGTAACCCATTGTTCACAAATTGGAATAAAATTTAAGCTATTTACGGAATCGGGAAACAACAGTATCGCTGATTTGACGGCATGGCACATAGCATGGAATTAAACATCTATAAATCACGATGATATATAATCAGTTTAGCGCGCTACAGTTAGTACTATCCGGAAGTTGGGTCTCTTCTCCTACTCATGCGCACTGACCTTGAAGAACTCCCTAAAAGGGGGAGATAACATACCTTTTCTGGAAGGACTATAGCTGCTACTGTTTTAGGGCTACAAATAAATTTGCCAAGACATTGCGAAACGTTGTTAGATTCTGCTGTGCTTCTCATTTTTGTAGATAATTTTGTTATATATTTTTTTAAGTAATCCCGAAGAACCAGTCATATTTTCCACACGTACATGCGTCTTTCATTTCCTTACAAAGTTCTTGAAAAAGGTGTACGCGTGTTTGAACTATACTAAGTGATGTTTATTGAAAATGCTTGCGATATTGGAAAAGATGTACGCGTATTAGGACTGTACTAAATGATGTCGACTAAAAAAGCCTGCGGTGTTGGAAAAGGTGTATATGATAAGAAATGCTTCAAGTCAGTAATCACAGAAACATCGGGCCTAATCTTTGTATTTACTGGCATAACAGGCTACGCACTAAAAGAGACGGTTCTCTGACAAAACGCTCTTTACTGGTAATGATGAATATACTATGCCCGTATTCAAGTCAAGGTTAGATATGATTTGTCGTCTCCAAGAGAGAATGCACATACCATCTGACCTTGCAGTCATGCGTGTTGACATTGCGTATTTGTTAACTGGCAAAGCCTATGATTCACATTGCTGATTATACAGGAATGAGTCTGCCTTCATATCAATTCATTTTGTGGGTGAAAATGAACCTAAAGACGGTGATGTAGAGTAAAGTCCTATCCCTTCCCCCTAAAACTTTGCTCAACATTTCGGATAATGAATTTTACTCCAGACTTGGAAATCTTCCTTGAATTGTACAAAATGCAGCTTTTCGATTGGTTAAACTGTTTTCGAGTCATATTTGGAGTCGAGTTAAGTTTATGACGGAGAGACAATCCCGCTGCAACATAAGTTATTTAAAGACGAGAAAGTATTTTGTTACGTCCCATCTACCCCCCTCTTGAAATTTCTGAATGTTCGATTCCATAAGGTCTTATAGAAAAATCTCAAATGTGGTGGTTAGCCTGTTGACTAATTCATCACATGCTATTGCCCATGTGGTGGCTAGCATGTTGACTAATTCATGATATAACCCATGTGGTGGCGGCAAGCATGTTGACTAATTCAGGATATTACCGATGTGGTGGCTAGCATGTTGACTAATTCATGCTATTACCCATGTGGTGGCTAGCATGTTGACTAATTCATGATATTACCCATGTGGTGGCAAGCATATTGACTAATTCATGCTATTACCCATGTGGTGGTTAGTTTGTTGACTAATTCATGATATTACCCATGTGGTGGTTAGCATGTTGACTAATTCATGCTATTACACATGTGGTGGTTAGCATGTTGACTAATTCATCTTCTTGAAGCTGCTATCAAAAGCGATTTGTACACGCATCTTTATATTTTGAGAAAATAAACTACTTATAAAAGTGAACGCCTTGTTGAACAATACGACTACGTTATAATCATTTGAACAAACCTCTTGTGTAGTAGTAGAAGGTGTGTATAGCTGTGATATGAATCACCGCAAGGCAAAGTTGCAGAACCGTCTGGGAAGTCTATGCTTTGTATATCATATGTTGTGGAGAGAGAGAGAGAGAGAGAGAGAGAGAGAGAGAGTTCTCTGACAACGCTCTTACTCCTTGTAATGATTGATGTTGTATACCATATTCGGGACCGTATCATCTACAAACAAAATATTATCAGCAGTGCTTTTGGGCGCTTGTAACCTTAAATATGGTTCGGCCTAAGTCATCGAATCACTTGTTTTGGTGTCCTTAGTTCAGCTGAATTTTAACTACGAATCCCCATTTTACAATAAATAAAGTCAACAACACACATGGACAACCAATAAAGGTGACAGTTTGTTTGTTACAGCGCCAGAAGACACATCAGTATGTATGTATGTACGTATGTATTAGCGTTTTACGGCACTTCAGCACAATAGTGGCTATATGGTGGTAACTAAAAGTAAACACTAGGAACGCACGTGCCGTTTGATATTGCAGCCAGTCAAGTTAGGCTTTACCCCGCTATTTATTAAAATAGCGAAACATATAGTTCACATTTCTGATCAAAAAGGTTTAACTTTGCCTCTAATGGATTTCATATTCATTGAAAATGCACTTGAAGACATTGATGCACAGTCTATATAACATGGGGATTTGAAATTCCAGAGAGCTGGCAGATATCAGACGTTTCCTTTCGATATGCAAATGAGGTTCGCAGTGGTCACCTTGGCAGTATGTTCAAAGACAGCAAGGATGAATATGCCCTCACAGTTAGAAACCAATCTGTTCTTATCTAGGTCACAAGCTGATATTAGCTGTAACAGTGTTCTGTTGGGAATCAATTTATATTTCTACCTTTCCTGTTTTAAATTCAGATTTAATGTGTTTGTACACACCAACTTTCCCCCCTCCATTCTGAAAGATTGTTGGTATTGTTATGATAAATAGCGACAAAGTTAATATCCGTGAATAGACCTCTTTCTGACACTCTTGATTTTTAATCAGAAAGGATAAAAATGGGTATATTAAATAAATTACTGAGTTAAAATTAGTAGAAATGCATTTGCCAATTTACTGACATGTAACTTTTCTTCACGAATCTTGCAAGAAAATTCTGTAAAGCGGTTTATTGAGAAAAAAAAGGGTGCAAATATTATATACAGTTCAAAATTCATCTGTACCTCTAATTTTTCCAAAGTTTTGCTTGATCTTAAAATGAATTACACCTATGCGCTCTCATATCTTTTGCCAATATAAATATACCTTTATTTCTTATGCCAATTTTGAAATACAGGAGCATTGTTTTAAAAAAAAAATACACTATGAATGAGCTTCTCTGGCCAATCAACAAATCCATCTTATGATCTTACAGTGCACTGAGAACCTCATTTTTGCACAGCACTAGCGAATAGGTGATGTTTTGTGGGCTAGGTCGGGAGTTTCGTATCCCCCTGTATGTCAGTCTCAGATAGTATAGATCACACTTGGAAAATCCGACATTCTTACACGATTTCACTATGAGAAATGTTTCGTGACGGGCGTTACCCCTAAATCTTCTACTGTCTGATTCATAACCTTACGTAGTAGTTCGATAATTAAGAGAAATTTGGGAATTTTCCAACCCATGAACTGTGACAACTTTCAAGAATATATACAGACTGTAAGTCATTTGTCTTATGGAATATCTGACATTCATTGGACACTGGCACACGGTTTTATCACAACTGTTAATGTTAAGTAAAGCGATGCACACTTTTGAAGTGGTTTAGCAGAATTCAAAGTTTTTTGCCGATTCCTGTTCTGAAACAATTAATAATTTAGGCTATTTTGTGCATTAACTTGACTTGCAAAATCAAATACATATTAAAACCCTGCAAATGTCACATAAATGGACTTGGTACAAATTACACTTCATTGTTTGTACGTGCGGATCTTCATAGCTATGCGTAAAATACAGGGAAATCTGTGATAATCATTAATTCCTGCAGCCTTAACGTGCTGCTTTCATACTTGTGTACAATTCCTTGATTTTCTACTTGAGTGTAAACGTTATTATGTCTCCACGGCATCCACAAGAGACGGTTGCCGTTGGTACGCGCAAACCATCTCAATAACCACCTCTCTTTGGTTTTCTTCACTTTGGTTTATTAAACCAAATGATCGATTTACTTTTTCTTGTGGGATACATACGTTTAAGAACTGTTTCCTGTCCTTGAAAGAGCTTACCGTATGTTGTCTTCTGACATCAAAAACATGTATGAAATACTTACAGTTTTTGTCTGTTGTGTTGTCATCATAACTTCCCGTCTCTGGTCTTCCACTTCTGGAAGCTCTGTCTCATCCTCTGTGACCTCGTGGCCCTCACGTGCCTCCACTACAGGGGCCAGCCTTGGCCCTGTTTTGTCCTTATAGGTCTGATGGGCCTGTTGGGTTGTCACCGCTCTGACTTGAGTCCCTCCTGGACCCGGCCATGTTCCCGTGCCAGTCGGAGGACGTCGTATGGGAAATTCAACGTTATCATAAGGTTGGTTATCCATTAGATGTCGTTGTGTCCGCTACTACAACAAAGTAAAATAATCAGGTTGTCCGATTGGATGCCAAGGAAACGTATCCGTTACACTACAAGATTTAACACGGGCGTGGAATATAAGTCTGACCTAACTTATACGAAACAATCATGTAAATGCTGCAACAGAGAAATATGCAACTGGTGAGATTGGCAGGCATAATTTGCCTCTCTCTCCTGAAGTAATTTGGGTTCTGCGCAACTCGATATCTCCCCTTCACCAACGTGTGCTTTGGGAGGCTGGGAACACAGCATTGGCTCCGACATTTTTAAAGTCTATTTCTTCTCTCTCAGCGCAGTTCATCAGCCCTCTCGGGAGACATACTTAGAGAAATCCCGATTCCTCCCCACATAAACTTAGCACTTTGACATTTCTGCCTCATCTCATCATAGATAGAATCTAATCAGCAAGGCGTCGGTCAACAAATGGCAGTCGATGGGTGCAGGGACGAGATCGGTATAAATCTGAATAAGTAATCGATTTTCCTGAAATTCATATATCCATAGATACAAGACCTCTAATCGATGGACAAGTGAATTGAGTGTTAACTCTCAGAGAGAGAGAGAGAGAGAGAGAGAGAGAGAGAGAGAGAGAGAGAGAGAGAGAGAGAGAGAGAGAGAGAGAGAGATTAGCTTTTATGGAAGAGGGGAAATTCTACAATTGTACCATAATACGTTCATTTAGACGATGAAACTCAGTTTACAACTTAGCTGAATACATACAATTACATGTATTTGAAAGTATTTTGTGTCGCCTGTGTATATTTTTGTTTGACAGCGTCATTGGCAACGTGAAAATTTTGTTCGAGACTGTACGGTCGCTGAATTCGACTGAAACTTTCTTAAAATATTACTATATGCTAAAAGGTTGTACCTAATATACTAGGTATTTCTGTCTCGCCTGCTTAAGCAGAAATCTACATCATTATGACGCTATTCACAGGTTACACACCTCTTTCTGCGGAATCTATTTTGTTAGAATGATATCAGTGGTGCTACTCAGTATACTGTATTTTAACAACTGAATTCATTGTATATTCGATAATAGGATTTCCATTTTATACGTCGTTGGTAGTAAGATATAGTTTCCTTTTTTAGGTATGGGGCCGTTACTTTAATACCTGTACATCTATTAACTTTGATACGTCCTTTTAACCAAGTTGTGACAATCACAACACACTTGAAATGGGTGAACGTGTCCTATAATTTCAGTCCTTTTGAAAAACTTGGTTTTGATATCTATTACAATCTGGTTAAAATGTCCACACACCAGTCTCTCTCCCCTTCCAACGCCCTCCTCAACACACACACACACACGATGAAGGTTCATGTAACAGGATACGCAATATTTCGTTTTACAACATTTATGCATATCCGTTCATTGTCCTCTAAAAAGCTCCGTATCCTGCTTCGACTGGAAACAAGGCATAAAACAAAATTTATGGATATCATTTGTTATTTAGGCCTCATTCTTTGCAAAAAAAAAAAAAAAATGATGCTTTTACTGCACTATCAAAGGCAGTCAAGGTTGGAAAAAATTCGGACAGTACGTCCTTAATCAATCCTTAAAGAGAGCCTAAATTGGTCCACAACAAGGACAAAGGGCTTCCTACTCCATTAGAAGGACGTAAATAAATCCACAGGATGCAGTTAGGGCGTAATGCAGGTCCCACTGCAAACCTACCGTCTATACTCGCGTATAAGTCCATACCAACTGCAAACTGCATAGACCCAGATCAGATGTCGCAAAATGCGCCGGCAGATCTGGGTCTACGCAGTTTGTAAGGACTAATCAGTAGAACAAATAACATAGACCCTGATCTGCCGGCTCATTATGCGACGGCAGATCAGGGTCTATGTTGTTTGCATTTGGACTTAAATTATACGCGAGAATATACGGTATGTATCTTATTTTTTCCCTCTTTTTTAAATAGGCAAAGAAAAATATTAAATGTCAGTAAAAACAACTGACGCCCTTTGAAAAGAATGTATCCAGTGATATTTTACACCAAATTTCTACTGTCTTGGGACGACACTTCTAGTTATTTGGTTATTAATGTGCACATTTTTTTTATAACCTAACTAGCCGAACAATAACAACCGAAAAACCAGGACAGAGAAGGACCTACTAGACGGACCATGGACAGAAAAAAGTCCTTCTAAATTACTGCTAGTTGCCAGTCTCATGAATAGGAGATGGTGATAACTGAAAATATTTTGAATATTTTCATGCAGACAATATATGAGCAATCCTTATCGCAAGGTTATCTTGCAAATAAGGAAATAAACAACTGGTCAAACTATGTTAGATAATGAAACAAAACTCATGATCTAATAAGTAACCAAATGTCGATTGTACAGCATCATTGCGGGAAATCAGAATGCATAAATCAATACTTTGCAAGGGTAAAAAATTATCGTGTAATTCATAATTTTATTAACACTTCCAGTCAGCTCCTCCACTCTATGTTTCAGCAAACGGTACTAAATCCATAACCACGCCCAATACCTACAAATTACCCATAATTAGTCTTTACTTTCGTCTTATGTCTGTATTACTTATTTATTATTCATCCATCTAGGAAACTCATTCGTTTTGAACTGTCCATTTTTGTTTACCATAGAATAGTAACTTATTTTAGTCCACAACATATGACTGAATTCTAAATAGTAAAATTAATGAAATGCACAACTCGCAATTTGTCAAACTTGCTATGACACAAACAGCTGGTTCTGCTGTGTAATATTTCTCGAAAATAGACAAGGTGAAAGTTCAGTACAGCTTTCCAAAGTCAACCCGTTGAGATGTGCTTAATAAAGCGTAATTTCATAATTTATCATTATTAAACATCTTACATAATAACTGAGTTTACTTTCCTTTACGTACATTTTCGGTTGAAATTCGTTCAACTTCGGTTCGTTCATTTTTGCTCATTATTATTCTTTTTAAGGTAATTATGAATATCCCATTGCTGTCATACCATTACATCCTCCATATCAAATACCTTTAGCTTATTCAATATGATCATGTATGCAATCTCTGAAAAGTTCGATCCGATGCAATCATCAGTTATTGAGATATTTAGTTTAAATATACATGTCATGAATATTCCCCCTAGGACATGTTCAACTTCGACAGTTTCCGTGACACTGTACTAACGACAGCTGAAGACATGTAAATCCGTACTCATATTTTCACAATATATGCAACCCCCCACCAAAAAAAAAAAAAAAAAAAAAAAACTGTATAAACAATACCGTATATTGGACGAAGACGTTTCATATGCAGTCGCTATTTAAAACACACACCCAAAAATGTGTGATAAAATTCTCTTAGAAAAACTTGGTTCTCTTCATAATCATATCTTGGGAAAACATAATTACCTTCACAAGCATATCTGTCTGAAGCAGACGCATCAATATTATAGTCCCATTGTTGGCGAAGATGTTCTTAGCTACACGTATATTAACATGCTTACACGGATATTTAAAAAACAAAAAAACAAAAAAAACGTAGGTTCACGTCACAATATGGAAAGTGAGAGATAGTAGGTTGTGAGCGGTTGCTGAAAAATGCGCTGAAGCACACAGCGTTATAGCTAAAAGTGAATTTCTTTATTTTAAATTAACCATGATTGGGGAAAGATGTAAAATTAAACCGCGAGAATAACAGAGAGAAGGAGGGGGAGGGGGGAACAAATAGCGATTGAAAAGGATCAAAGTAGAGTGCTAAACAAGTGGGTGCGCGGAGTCTCAACATCGCGAAAATAGAATATCAAAAACTATAGATGTTAATATCAGCTAGTTTTTATGGACAATGATCAATCAATTATCACACTTCCGCCGGTAATTGTTGGGCTACAAATTGGGGCTGTTAAATAAGGCACCCCAAGTCAGATGGCTTCGTGTAAAATAAATGACGCCTTTCCCCTGTGATATGAAATTATCAATTGTCAAATGTCCAATTATCAAACTTCCGCTGTTAATTAATCGCTGGGCTACAATTGGGGCTGTTAAATACTGCGCTCCATGTCAGATAGTTTCGTGTAATATGGTTGCTTGGTAGTTTCACATTGACGCGGTGCATCCTGGGGAAAAAAAGTACGGAGATTCAATCTTCTCATAAGATGGAGGATGAGAGTTATCTGTATTCGGAACTTCCTCGTCTCTTTCCGATGCGAGACGAATAATTCGACTCTCTGAAAGAGACTAGGAGGTAATCGGAGATATACTTCCCAAATTGTAAGTTTTGGCGGACGAACATTCGGGTAGATGTGCAAGAAAAGATTCCTATACAATTTTGTGTTGAAAATAATACCCAACGACGGTTCAAAAGTCAATGAAATACCTGCACTTTTTATTTTAATATTATTCATGCAACTCTGTAATCAGTTGCTGCGCGAGGGGGAATTGAGGCGCCCGGGGCAATGATCTTGAATGGCGCCCCTACTTTGCCACAGAGAACAGTTTTTATGTCAGTTGCCAACCTCAACCCTCCTCCCAAGCCCTGAAACCGGGGGCTAAGACGGGGGTGGGGGTGCGGGTGTTGGCAAACCAAAAAAAAAGCTCCCGACGGCGCCCCCTTCCCATTTCACCCTCAGCCCAGGGGCAATTGGCCCTCCCCGACCCCCCTCGCGCCACCACTGTCTGTAATTAAAAAATTGACGAAATCATTTGGTTTCATTAGCCCAAAAATTGCATCTTATCTTACTGTTAGTCATGACACGTCATCTAAAACGTACGTCAACGTGGTCATGTAGGCGCCTTTTACAGATCTCAAATAAAATATTAATTGTTGTTCTCAAATTTAATACAAAAGTAGTTATGGCACCGTCTGTTTTACTTTATTCCTGATTGTTGAGTGATCTACACCTTGGTTGTCATCACACAATTTCCAAACGAAAATTTATCGATCGCTATGTGCTTTTACAATGGCGACCTAACACTAAATATCGCGAAGAAAAGCGGACATCGGATCTAATCATTACCAGTGCAGGGGGTAGTTAAAAATGTATCCCAGTACATAATGCTTTAATTGTGACATCATATCGCGCGCCATTCAATTACACTGCGTCACACCTCTTGGCTGGCCTCGTCTGAAAATGTCGACATACTTGAACATTGATTTGGTATATATATTTCTCAGGGCGTTCATATAATGATCTTCCAAGGTATATTGATAGGCGAATAATCGCCATTTATATACAGAGTAATCAAATTCTCAAAAATGACACCTATACCTGAAACAGTCGGTTCCGAATGCCTGCATGACCTGTATGACTTGTACTTTAGTCAATGTTACGTTCATGAAATTATTATGACGTAAAAAAAAAACGATGGGGCTCAGTGGTGTATTGGCCATTAGGCATACCGGGACAAATCCCGGTGGGCCGCCGCAAATAAATCCGTTTTTACCGGTGTTTTACTGGTGTGAGCAAAACCCCGGGCCTGTCCCGGCCGACCGCCGCATCGGTGGGCCGGTGGGCCGTCAAAAAAATCCGTTTTTACTGGTGTGAGCAAAACCCCGGGCCTGTCCCGGCAGATAAGTCCAGGGCCGAGTTGCTTACCCAGTACACTTCTGATGGGGCTTGAGAATGTTTCAAAATGGCCATTATTTACATCCGAGCATTCGCTACTTCGAGGTCAGTCCTACCTCGAATGTGTGCCGATAGCTGCCATTTGTGGGCCACCTCGGCTATTTACGAAATAAGGATTTACCGAGAAGTTGCGAATGCATCAAGCTGCCTTTTCATTCGCAACTTCTCGGTAATCCTACGGTCAGTCCAATGGTAGAAATAGCCGAGGTGGTTCGAATTGATTGCGGTTTCTATTTTGCGAAGAAATTTCCGACGAATAAAATGTATGATATTTCTGTAAATTGCTCCACCGACATATATCCGAGGGATATTTTTGTCTCGCATAAATAGCCGAAGTGGTCCGAATGACATCCGATGTTTTTTCTAACAGGCGATGGAAAAGGCTGATAACGTTCCGACTCAGTTATATGTGTTCAATCGGAATATCCTCGACCTTTTCCGTAAAATAGAGAAAGAAACCTCTGAGGTAATTGCCGCCACTGAGAACTATATTCGGAACTACTTTTGTTCACCTGGTACAACGTGGCAGCGGAAGGAGACAAAGTCACAATCGGAACATTGTCGGCCTTTTCTCTTGCGGCATATGTGGTGCAATCCGCCCTGGGCGAATCACCAAACCCATCAAATGTATATGCATTCCTACAACAACATCCGATGTTATTTCTGGATTTGATCGAAATGGCCGAGCGATAATCCGATCTCACAAGTACTGGAAGTCAGTCATATTTTTCTTATGGAGCCCTCGAGCATAACCTGTCTTTTAAAAACAAAATGAAAATCAACAAAAAAAGAAAGGACTTGTAGGTAGATCACCCAGTTTTTTCAAATTCTGGTTATAGATCAGAAGAATGTATGGGAGCTTATGGTCTGTTATCAGTCATCCGTCGTTCGTCCGTCCGTTAGCACAAGTTTGTTATAGCTACTCATCCTAAACTACTTGAAGGATTGCCAAGAAACTTTACGCACACATTCATTCTATGGGCTACTCCGTCCTAAATGAAAATGGTGCCACTCAGACAGCCAATATGGCCACTATAGTACTACATTAGCTACTGTAGCCATCTTGAAAATCTTGTTATTGCTACTCCTTCTGAACGAAAAGTCATATTGACATAGACTTTCACTGCAAAATTTCTTATGCTGTCTCGTTGGTCCTAAATTAAATGGTACCGCTCGGACATCCAATATAACGCCACAGCAGACATCTTAGAATCTTGTTATCGCTACTCCTCATGAATGGAAAGTCTTCTTGACATGGTTTTCACCAAAAGATTTTTGATGCTGTGTAATTGGTCCTAAATGAAAATGGTGCCAATCTGGCATCCAATATGGCCACCATGACAGCCATCTTGAAAATATTGTTATCACTACTCCTTGTAAATGGAAAGTCATATCGACATGGGGATTTCACCAGAAGACTTCTTATGGCGTCAAGTTGGTCCTGGATGAAAATGATACCGATCTGACATCCAACATGGCCACCATAGCGGCCATCTTGGAAATCTTGTTATCGTTACTCCTCCAGAATTTATGGACATTGACATTGTGTTTTCACCAAAAGACTTCTTAAGATTTCTGGTTGGTCCTAAATGCAATTGGTGCCAATCTTATATAAAATAATTCTGCCACGACGGACATCTTGAATATCTTATTGCTACTCTTTTTGAATGGATGGTCATATTGGTATGGGGCTTTGGGCAAAAGTCTTCTAATGATGTAAAGTTTGTCCTAAATGAAAATGGTGCCAATCTTGCATCCAAAATGACCAGCACAGCAGCTAATTTGAAAATCTCCTCACTCAAGAATATCAAAGATGGTTTCAACGCTCAGCAGTTAAAAAGAAGAAATGGTTTTATTTTGAAGTCCTGAAAATTTTTTTCGGACAGCAGAGACTTAAAGCGACTCTTGTTTTAACTAGGACATTATAAATCATAGGAAGTTTAGAAAACAAACACTAATAGTAGTCAAGGCCAATCCACAATTAGCTAGCACTTGCGAATTTTTATCGCAGGATTTGTCTCCCCTCTTATTGACAACAAATCAAGTCCAGCAGTCCCATCCAAAGTTTTTCTAGGTAGAAGAATTTTTACTTTATTGGAGTATTTTCGGCTTCATACTGTTTGTTGCAGCATTTTTCCCAAAAATAAAGAGATTTCCAAATACTTGGCTGTTTACATGTCGAAGGACGATATCTTTACATTGATAAAATAGCCAATCTGATCTACAAAAGCTATTGCAATAGCAAATAGGCCCTACTTTAGAACATATTTAGAAATAGTCTTTTTCAAAATTTCTAACCTTTATAAAATTGATGGAAAAAATGATGATGCAAGAAATAAAAAAGTAATTTTAGTGAATCAATAACATTTGTAAGCAACCATCTAGATGATTTTTTTCTTGATATCCACTTTATGCTTTACTGAAAAGTTGAAAAATCTAGATGTAGAAGTTTTAAATACACCCTCTTATGAGTGTTGACTGTTGTCGGGGGGTTTGTGATTTTTGGGGTATGATAGGCCATACATGGCGGCCAGTATATCTGGTAGAGGAAGAGCCAAGGAAGACCCCGAGAAGAACCATCGACCCACGGGAACCTTCTGGCAAGCTTTCTCACATATCCACAATGGTCAAGCCAAGACTCGAACGCAAGCGGACAGAATTAAGATGCGAGTGATACGTAAAGGTGAGCGCCTGAAACTACTTGGCTACCCGTGGCCCAGTTGTCGTGGGGAAAAGAAAAGCTTGGCATCAATTTCTGATAACGATATTGCGCATGCATTTTAGCCGCATTCGACTGAAAATACCCCAGTAACTCATTTGTAAAGTGCCTTAATATATCTAAGACTCCCTAGAATAAAATAATATTGTAAAATTTGTGCAAAAGGGACAAATATCAATGTTGTATTTTGGTGAGATATTCGAGTCATCTCCAGCACAAAGCTAATTAGCAGCCCTGCCATACACTTGCTACATGAGGAAATGCATTTGTTCTAAAGCTATTGTTCATCAGTCAATTTATTTTTTGCGTGAATGATTTTATAAATATACCATATCACTGCAATTGTCAGTAATGCTTCCTCTTTGAGCATAGGCAGAACATATCCCACTTACCCTCATGCAACATTACTTGAAATTAAAAACATATCTACATACAATTATTTAATTTTTAACAAATATTTTTCCAGGTCCTTGTCACTCTGAGGCACCTTGTAAAGGAAGATTTATTTTCTGAGATGGGTGATCTCCATTGTGTAGCCAATGTTTCGATGTTAAGATCTGTTGAAGCAGTGGTGGTTTCGATAGCGAGGACAGAAGACAATATCCAGTTTCCATCAAATCCTGATGAACTCGATAAAATTAAGATGAGCTTTAATAGGGTTGGTAGAATTCCCAATGTAGTTGGTGTAGTTTACTGCACTTTTATTCCAATTGTTGTTTCTTCCTGTGTTGATTAGAATGAGCTTGTATGCAGAAAGGGGTACCATGCCACTGAAAATTTAGGCTGTTGCAGATGTGGATATGAAGTATTTTTAGTGCTTGATATAATTTATAATGTATTGTACCTACCAAATTAAGCGTCGATAAAGTTTATAATATGACCTCTTGAGCCTACGGTGTCACCCCACTTAATTTTCTTGCCATCTTACATTTGTTATCTATTACAAATCATTAGTCATAACTCATTTATGTGGTTTTATTGAATAAAATTATTTTGTCTTTTGAAAAAATATAGTCTTGATTTTTGAATAATTTCAAATAAAAATTTTAATAATCATTGAATTAGTTCAATAGTTGCACACCAATCTTGCAAAAAGTGTACATTATTCCACTTATCATCTGTACTCCCTTTTAAGTCGGGTCCGACTGCAAACTGCATAGTGCGCGGGCAGATCTGGGTCTATGCAGTTTGTTAGGAGTAATCAGTAGAACAAACAACGTAGACTTTGATCTGCCAGCATATTATGCGACGGCAGATCAGGATCTATGTTGTTTGCAGTTGGATCCGACTTATAAGCTAGTATAGACGGTGTTTCATAAATTTCATGTGCAATGCACACTGATGTAAGATTGTATTTTCATTAATTACAAAAGAAATTATCATGTAGGTTTAATTCATATGTCTCTTTAGAAGAAATCATAATAACATAAACCAGAATCCCTTTTTTTCAACCCCGCCTTTTATATATAGAAGTTATAAAAAAAAAAAAATTACGATTAACCTTCAAAACTTTCACACTAATTCATATCTATGTTATGGATGTACATATTGATGGATGAAAACACACACATATGCCAAAGTGATTGCTGAATCGAGCTTAAGCTAAGGCCCGCTTGACAAAAATTATAACAGCAACTTTACAAATCAATAAAAATAACTTTAGTCTCCATCATTGTAAAACGAAAAATTACATAATTACAACATAAAATCTACATATATTGTATGAGTACAGATGCGTGTACCAAATTAAATTAATGTAATTTTTGAAAACCAATACTCATAATTGATGCTCAATTGAGTTTAGCCTTCTTTGATACTACTGAATCAGTACGAGAGATCCTCTTGCTTGCTCTATAAATAGATAGATAAATATCACGTTGCAGACTAAACCTTGTTGTATTTGATAAGTCAATGCAAGATACTATCACGCTGTAAATCCCCCAGTCTGTGGATATAATATTTTGTATGACACGGCAAATCCCCCAGTCTGGTGATATAATATATTTGAATCAGATTAAGTAGCGTCAAAATTTAAAATAAGGTAATTTCATACTTTATATCTGCAAATTTAGATGCATGGAGATACAGATAGATGATCGAAAAAAAAAAAAAAAAGTATCACATATAATGTATTAATGTTTCTGAGGGAAATATGACTTCATTATTTCCTGTTGTGTTAATGTTATATTTTTCTTTAATTCCAGTGTTTATATTCAATTAATAATGTTGTCAACGGATACGTCTTATAGGCAAGTATAATCATTGTAATTTTCTAATATATACATATCCATATACATATATACACATGCACACACACACACACACACACACACACACACACTATAATTAATGTCTAATGAATTTGCAGGTTTACAGATGCAGTTGCAAAGTGGTTGGGATCAAAACATGATGCGTTCATATCTGATGATTGTGCATTAAAGGAGAAGCTTGCTAGTTGCACCATGGGATAGCTGCTTGGGGATTCGCGTTATCCGTTAAGGAATCACCTGATTACACGCATGCTTAATCCGTAATCCCAGACAGAAATCAACTTCAAAACAGACCATTTGAAAACAATAAATATCATTGTGAGGGCATTTGGTGTATTGAAATCTTAATTCATGTACTTGTCTTTTAGTTAGGTAATTATCCACTTTTATTTTTGTAGAAGAGGTGTGGATTACATGATTCTGCCTGTCTGTGTACGTGTACATGTCTTGGAAATGTTCCGCAACTCCTCCTACACCGTTCGATATTTACTTGGGTAATGATTGAGGTTGTCAATATTTTAGGAATTTTGTGCAGCATTGGGTGTTGGAGTTAAAAGGTTGGAATTTTTTTTTTTAAATAAGAAACTCCCAAATTATGAGACTAACGTGTCTGACAATTGACCCTTCATCAAAATATTTATTTTTAAAGAAAATCTCAAATGAACCTTTTTAAATGTAAATTGAAATATAATTTTTTTTGGTCATTTTGTATGTGAAATTGTCCTGATGCTTCTCTTCCCCTTCAATCCATACACGTAACAAATGCTTTGTTACACAGCAGCTTTAGTAAAGTATTATTTAATATGAATTATGAAATTGGAAAAAGCTATTATATGTTATTTTATACATAAGCTTTTTTATGTTATTGTATACATATGTTTTAATATTTTATATTTTATATTTTATAATATTATACCTAATCTGTTATACGCTTTTTATTCTAATTTACCACAGTGAAGACAAGTTTGAGTAATATAACCATCTGACTTCAAAGGTGCTGCAAACTTTTTATTTAAAATTTTGTATTGACTTTCATTCTTTTATAATTAAAAATAACCTGTTATAAGTTTAAGTAAAAGGAACACATAGCAAAGATTAATACACCAATACAAGCATGCAAGGACAGAGGCACATACAAAAGTAATAAAGTAATTTATTTGTTTGCATCTTTGTTTCCTGTTGGCATATGAAGAAGTGAAACTCTGAAAGAAGGTATTTATCTCTTTTAATAGCTACTACCTCTTTCAAACTGATTATTTCGTAATTAAAAACTTACTTATAATCAACTCAATGACTATTGTTACATCTATGACAAAGCTTTCAAAATGCAGTTATTGTGTATAATAATAAAAGTTGACATCTAAAAAAAAGTATTTAACATTAAGATTCCATTACCACATTATTGTCATATGTTAATAATATAAATTCTTGACTCTATATTAATTAATTAAAACAACTGGAATTAATTTATGTTTGATTTTTTTCTAGGTTTTATTAACAGATCGTTGCATAAAGTTGGTGGGTGCTTGACTTTCAAAGCTGGAATATATCCACAAGTACCGTATATACTCGCTTATACGTCATATTCAGCTGCAAATTGCATAGGCGCAGATCTGACTTCGCATAATGCGCTGATAGATCAGTAGAACAAACAACATAGACCATGATCTGCCGACGCATTTTGTCTATTTTTTTTTGCAGTTCGACCTGACTTAAAAACGAGTATATATATATATATATATATATATATATATATATATATATATATATATATATATATATATATATATACACGGTAATTGTGGCATATATGAAACCACACAATAAACGCATGACTAAAAAAACAACTCCAGAACCAGATAGATCTTTGTCCCCAGGCTCTGGTGTTGGGATATCAGTGTGGAGTTGTCTATCCTTCAGTTATCTCATCTAATTCCTATTGGGTTTGTTAGAAATTCGCGAATTTTGTTACTTTTTTTGGCCATACGGTACCATTAATGTGCAAAAGGGATCTTTTTCCTGACTCTGCAAATGTACACAAATTTATATTACAATGATGTTTTGTTTTCTTGACATTCTGTAGCCGTTGTCCTAGCAGTAATACACACAATACATACATTCTATTTGGATACAGACACCTGGGTTATTGATAAAATTGGGGTTAAGCGCAGGATGAGTTTAAGTAATGATGGTGACCAAATGAAGCTGTGAGCTAATGAATATGCTCCTTTAAAATACAAACTACTTAAATCCTTCACTCATTGTTACCATAATAAAATATTGCAGCAATGGGTATCTATGTCTGTGTTTGGATAAGTGTATTTGTAGTCCCTTAATATAAAACCCCTAAGTATATCACTGCCCTTCTTACGACACTTACAATTTCTCATCCATTAATTCATGAAAAGTACAAAACCTATTCACCACAAGCAATCTAGTGTTAGCCATATTTTTCCTTTGAACAATTTAGGAAAAGTTTTGCATTAAAATGAGTTTCCTGTGCTGTTATCTTCGGACTGACTCGTGTTTATGTCTATATGAGTACTTGCGAGTACAACACTTATGCCTAAAGTTGGTCACTGTGACACACACACACACACAAACACACATATATATATATATATATATATATATATATATATATATATATATATATATATATATATATATATATATATAACGACACAAAAATTTATAACGGCGCAAATACAAAGCAGTTTCCCAACGTTTCGAGCAAAACAAGCTCTTCGTCAGGGGAAGAAACAATTTACATCCACAAAACAAACACTAAACACAAAAGCCAAGAAGAATTCTTGACTCCTACATCTTTCAATGACGGGGAAATAAACAAACAAAGGATACACGATAGAAGTTAGAAAGAAGACAAAATTAAAAAACGGTCTAAAACGGGTAAATTATATATCTATGTTATGCTGCCATCAGCCCAACAAAGTTGTGTACAAAAATTCAAAAAGAAGTGTTTATTGTGCGTATCACGCTAATTCCAGGCTGGGAACAAACGACTGACACCATGCACGGCGAAAAATCAACGCCATCATCGAAATGTGCAAAAGAGCATGGTATAGCGGGATAAGCGACAAGAGTTCAAATAATAATAATAATAATAATAATGATGATGCTGATGCTGATAATAATAATAATAATAATAATAATAATAAGAAGAAGAAGAAGAAGAAGAATACCAATAATATATGTAAATAGTTACGGAATATTTACTTGGGTAAATATTATCGCAAAAATTGCGTACATCTGATAAACTGATGCCTGGCTGTAGTTTTGATAAGATTGCATTAGGAAGGTTAGACTTTTTCATTTACGCCGAACTCCCCACGAGTTTTAAATTTGAAGTATCCAGTATCGTTCCTTACGTGTGCGTTCTGTATTGGTCCACCCAAGGTTATATATATGTGTGTGTGTGTGTGTGTGTGTGTGTGTGTGTGTGTGTGTGTGTGTTTGTGTGTGTGTGGGATGTATTCTTACGAGTTAAAGGTTGCATAATCGACGTCTTACCGCTTGAATAAACGGTACTGTGTAGCGTGTTCCGGGGTCGACCCCAGAACTACAGGCCACATTTTCGAGAAATTCTCACATATTTGGCAGCCCATATTGACGCTGTTGTGCAGATTAAAGTCTAATTGCAGTAGTCGTACTAACTATACATATTGTAATGAACGGAAAATCATATTGACATGGGATTTTCACCAGAAGACTTTTTATGATGTCTAGTTGATTGTAAATGAAAAATGGTGCCGATCTGATGGTCAATATGGCCACCACAGCCGCCATTTTGAAAATCTTCTTATTGCTACTCCTCCTGAATGGATGGTTATATCAACATGGGGTTTTCACCAAATGACTTCTCATAATGTATAGTTGATCTTGAATGAAAATGGTGCCGATCTTAAGTCCAATATGGCAATCACAGCGGCCATCTTGAAAATCTTTTGATCGCTACTCCTCCTGAATGTAAAATCGCATTGACATGGGGGCTTCACCAGAAGACTTACTATGTTCTCTAGTTGACTCTAAATGAAAATGGTGATGATCTGATGTCCAGTATGGCCGCCACAACGGCCATCTTGAAAATATTGTTATCGCTACTCCTAATGAATGGATGTTCATATCAACATGGGGTTTTCACTAAAAGACTTCCTATGACGTCTAGTTGGTTATAAATGTAAATGATGGTGATTTGATGACCAATATGGCCGCCACAGTGTTGAAAATCTTTTTATAGCTGCTCCTCATGAACGAAAAGTAATATTGCCATGGGATTTTCACCAGAAGACTTCTTACGATGTCTACTTGGTCGTAAATGAAAATGGTGCTGATCTGATGTCCAATATGGCCGCCACAGGGCCCATCTTGTAAATCTTTTTATCACTACTCCTCCTGAATGAAAAGTAAAAATTTTCACCATAATACTTCTTGTGATGTTTGGTTGGTCCTAAATGAAAAATGGAGCCGATCTGATGCCTAATAATGCCATCACAGCGGCTATCTTGAAAATCTTGTTATCACTATTTCTCCTGAATGAATGTCATATTAGCACGGGGGTTTCAATGAAAGACTTCTTTTGATGTCAAGTTGACCCTAAAAGAAAATGGTGCTGATCTGATGTCCAGTATAACCTCCACAATGGCCATCTTGAAAATCGTGTTATCGCTCGCTACTCCTCCTGAATGGATGTTCATATCAACATGGTGTTTCCACCAAAAGACTTCTTATGATGCCTTGTTGGTTCTAAATGAAAATAATGCAAAGCTGACATCCACTATGTCCACCACAGCATATAATTTGAAAATCTTGTTATCGCTGAAGAATATCAAAGATGGTTTCAACACTCAGCAGTTAAAAGGAAGAAATGGTATTATCTTTAATTCCTGGGGAGAAAAAAAAATTCAGCCTGTAGAGCATCAGTCCCTTCGAGGGACTCTTATGTTTCATAACCCCCTTATACAATTCACATTATTTGTTTAAAAGGAGGCAACGCTTGAAAAACGGCCAATAATCAAGATTGTCATCCTTTTCAATATAGTTCCTCTTTACACTGTAATTTCAATAACCAGGTGGTGTATGGGATTTACTTTGTCCGTCTGTGTGTCCACCTGTCTAACTTGTCCATGGTATAATTCCTATACTGCTTCAAATTTGCACTATGGATGGACTTGGATTGAGCATGTGTTGTGCATGAAAACTGGGTCACTGTGACCCACTTTCCAGTATTTATTAAGAAGACAAAAATGGTTAAAATTTGTGTCGGGGCTCTCATTCCACTATATTTGTACCTATTGGCACCAAACTTAGACAAAACTTGCATCTTATGCTGGATGTGTGTTACTTACCAGAGCCCAATCGCTGTGACCTAAATTCCAGTATATATTAAAATTGCTAAACAAAATCGTGTCCATCCTTCCTGTCTGGGCTGCAACTCCGGTATATTATAACATATTTACATAAAACTTGCACTGTGTGTGCATATCGGAATGCACATGTTACAAAACTGGGTCACTGTACGCTATTTCCCAGAATTTAATAATAAGTGCTTACATTTGCATCCATGCTATATTGCTAACACCTACTTAAATTTCTATCCATGCTATAATGCCAACACCTAACCTGTTGTAACCAAACTTCTCCTGAGAGTTTTATTTAAGATGGGCATGTTTCAAACCAAAATTGGGTCACTTTGATGTACTTTTCAAGATTTGTTTCAAATTGCTATAAAACAATTGCCCTACCTCCCTGTCAGAGCTGCATTTTTTGCACCGCCACATCTATTGTAAAAAGAAACTTACCCTTCTTGTGTATCTTGGGATGGTATGGGTATGTGGTGCACACCAACACTGGGTCACTGTGACCTACTATCTAGTACAAAAAAGTGGTGACAGTTATTTCTTGGCTTAGATTCCAAGACCTCTTCACCTATTGCTATAAAAATTACACCAAGAATGCATTTTAGAATTAAAACATTTCTCAAAATTCCAGGATTTTTAATACTACTTAAAGATGGCGCATGTGCTTAAATTATAAAACCTTTTTGTCCTTAGAATTAAACTAAGAATTCATCTTAGAATGAAAACATCTTGCATTAAAATTAGATCACTGTGACCTCTTCTGCAGGATTTTTAACACTACATAAAAACTGAGTCATAAAAATGGCATCTGTGTTCAAATTGTAACACTCTTTAACTTATTACCATCAAACATGCATATCATGTGCATATGGGAAATCAGTTATGTCACAAACCAAAACTGTGTTGTTATGACCTATAGTCTTTGGTTAGTTGGCAACTGTCAAACATACTGACTGCTGTCACAGAAATGGAGGTTGTCCTGTGAAATATGCTCACTAACAATTCTAGTTTATATGAGTTAAAGGCATACAAATAGTCGTGGGAGGTGTAGTAGTTGCAATGGCACTCATACAGTTTCATAAAAGTCAATTTTTAAAAGCTAGAAAAAAAATGTTGAATAACACAACTAGCTGGCAAAAATAATGAGTCTAAACTCTTTAGGATCATTTGCTTACACCATTCTCTTCAGATTTCACAACTAATGAGTATAAACTGTCTTGGATCCTTTGCTGACACAATTCCCTTTAAATATTAACGCATTTATTAATTTGATTTAGAGATAAAGACAACTTTATTAATTTTGACATAAATGTTCAACAAAAAATTTTTTTAATAAAATCTAGTCTAAATGGGATTGTATTTCATGGCCCTATTTTTGTACCGAGTTTAGTGTCAGGTTCCATTCCATCTATACATTTTTAGCATGCTTTATAATTTTCAAGGAATGAAATGTTTAATAATGTTCTGAAACTTAATAAATTTTTAATTTCTATCTCGAGTTTATTTTAGTTGTCTCAGAAAACATAGAGGGAAAATACTTATTATTTGAAAAAAACTGACGTGTGTTTGGTTTTCCTTATAAAAGAAACTAAAAATAATTTAAAAGCATTACTCTCAGCAAATCAAGCACAAGAAGCCTCTTAATGGATCTCATACTGTTTATTTTACTCAATAGAAACTAATACACCTAACAAATTTGATATTGAAGAGTCTTATCTTATTGAAGTCGAAAACGGTCATTTTTCCTCTTACTATACATTCTTGTTTTGCACTGTCTTCGTAGATAATATTCATCTTTTAATTGTTATGTTTTACGAAAGAGAGAGAGAGAGAGAGAGAGAGAGAGAGAGAGAGAGAGAGAGAGAGAGTATGTGTGTGTGTGTGTGTGTGTTACAACGTAAACTTTCACTGTGCAACACCTTGAGATGACCCCTTCAATCCTATTAGGCAACAAATGGCTTGCTTTATCTATTGCGCTAAAACGCGCATCAAAACTGCTTTTCTAATGGGACAAAACATTACCGTGTATTAAAACTAGTTCATCTCATCGGCGACAGCAGCAGATAATCTTTAATTAACACGGAATTTTACGTGAAAGCATCAAGATACACTCTCTGTGGGGCTAACTGCCATTTACTGTTGAATTACCACTTCCATGCGTCATGTGGTCATATTACGCGTAGTCAATCTCTATTTTTAGACGAGGAAACCCTTACTTACGTCGAAGCTTTACCTTTTTTAAACGCGAGTTTCAGCCTTTTAGCATTGAAAAGAAGCTTAATTCTACAAGTTTTCAATATTCTGAATCAAGCAGAAAAAAAAAGATGCAAAGTAAAATTTATTAAAGTTTGTAGGGGATTTGCTTATACTGCTCCGATGACAATGGTGAACCAGTCTGAAACATATTCAAGATGGTGGGTTTATTGCATCCGTGTTGAAACTTGATGTGAAAATATTTAACACCTTATTTATTCTCAATGTTTAAGCAATCTTGAAGGATTAAAAATGTGACAGGAAAGAAAGGTGGACCTAAATTGATGAAATGGGGTCCCACATCCTGGATATTCTCCGTCAGGGGATCTGGGCATCGATCACTGGGGGATGGTTTTACGACCCTCACTTGAGCTTGTTTTGCAACACTTTTCATATGTATATATGGCTATCGTTACTCGCTTTCCCGTTTATACTACACATGGTAAGTATGATGTATATATATTTTTTTAAATGATCTTTAACGCTTTATCGTCGAAGTATTGTTATTGCAAGAGATTATCTTTGCATTTGTTTCTGTTTCCCCTTCCTAGCCATACAATGTCGACCCGGTACCTGGACGTTTCGGCCCAAGACATTTCGCCCCACTTCGTGGACGTACCTGGACGTTTCGCCCCATGGACGTTTCGGCCCAAGACATTTGAGTGGACATTTCTACATTTCTTAACTATCTACAACGACCTCTTCATTCCTAACAACTATGATTACCCTTCATCATAAAGTTCAGTTTTCGAAACGGCGAAAATAAAAGTATCGCAGTATAGAAAATAATGATAACTGTAAATGATAGATTAATTTTCTGATCAGTCTTATTACATAAACGAAGAAAAAGGGAAAATATTGTCAGATATAATGACAGGCTGAATGTAAATCAAACAAATTGAAATTGGTCCGTAAATCGAATAGTCTAAGTATAAGCCTATTCTTCTTCTTATTATTTTTACTATCTCCTTCTGATAAGAGGATAACTTGTCTTACTATCTCTTTTCTTTTCTATACTCTTCATCAATAATTTGCAGTCGTTGGGTCCATACACTAGAGGGTGACGATACATGGAGAAAAAAAAAACATTTTCTCAAAGACTTGTTTCAAAAATAATTATAATTTCAAAAGAACACCGTTTATAAACGAACATGATTATCTAGCAAGTGTTCTTTGGGCTTAATTACAACCAGGTAGCTTGTTTGATCTTCGTAGTTAGAGAATCCACTCTATGTGGTATCAATGTATTTAAGCTGAGGTAAGGTTTTAAGTAAGTCATGAAAGCTTTATTGCAAAGGAAATAAAATATTAGCACATATGTTTTGAATAAAAAAAAAAAATTTAATTGAATTTAAACATTTAAATGTATTAAACAATGTCAGAACATACAATGTCATGGTCCGAAACGTCCAGTAAAGTGGGGCGAAATGTCCATTGAAGTGGGGCGAAATGTCCATTTGAAGTGGGGCGAAATGTCCATTGAAGCGGGTCAAAACATCCATTGAAGTGGGGCTAAGTGTCTTGGGCCGAAACGTCCATTGGGCGAAATGTCCCTAATTCTGTCGACCCCCATCATACATATCAGGGTTGACATCTCGTATTCTTGGACTATCCCTCCCACATGTCATCATCCGTTAGCGCTGGTGTTCTTTTTAATTTTCAGCAATCAGAGTTGTTGGAAAACGATATAAACTATGTAAAACCAAGGGAGATAATGCTTCTGAAATGTGTGTCTATCAGGTAACGGGTCATGTCGCACCCTGGTCATGTCGCACCCAGGTCAAGTCACACACTAATAAAGTTATGTCGCACCCAATGCTGTAGTCGTGTTGCACCCAATGCTAAAGTCTTGTCGTACCCAGTATAAACCAATACCAAAGTCATCCTCATTTAAGATATTATTGACCTTATTAGAATATGTTATCAAACTGAAAGAGAGTGACATAGAATTAAAAAAAACGATTGCTTGAAGGCACCAGCAATTCACACATAACACAGTGTATGGTGAAAAATAACTAAGAGTGTATTATATCCAGGTTAACAATATAACATTATTTCGCAAATAAAAATCATTTTTTAGGAAATACATTCACTGTGAGGTAAATGACAATATTTTCGCTAGCATGGGTTACAAAAAGTATTCTTAAAGACAATTAATGCCATGTATGATATTGAATCCTGCTATTTACCATGCATACATCAATTATCATGATGACGGGTGGCAAACAATAGAAGCCTGGGTGGTGAATAAACACACCTGGTAGAGAGTAATAAACACATTGTTTCAACAAATACAAAGATTATTTTATTGCATTTAGCAAGTCAACCCCGGAAGCCGACTTTGGATTCTTTAAAGTGTGCAGATTTATTATGTTCAAAGTAGGCTGACCTAGAAAAGCCGACTTTGGTTTCTTTTTATCGGTATTCACGGGAATTTCGAAAATAAATTAAAACTTAGGAAATATTACTTTGGGAATTAGATCTGGCTTATGAAAATGGCAAGTATAAATCAAATCAAAACTTTTATTGCATGAAACACAAAACAGTGTTTATACAGCAAAACACAAAATATAATACAAATATGGGTTGTTTAGACTTGCACGAAAATGAAAGCAATATGCTTACCAGTAAACACTCGAGGGTAAACATCATTGATGAACACTTCACTTTGCGGTGAGTAATATTTAATTTAATATTTTCAAATCATTAAAATTCAAATATAGATACAAGTATTGTGTAATGAATACCGTAATGAAACGAATAAATACAGTGCATATAATACAGGCATTTCTAAACGGTAATAGTGGGATGAAAACGTAAAGATATATGAATTTACAGTATTTTGTATGTATTGCAAACATCTAGAGTTTCCAACATTGCTCATAGATTGATCAACTTTTGTTCTTCAAAAGTTTGCAGTTAGGAAGAAAAGTTTAAACAAACAACACTGACCAATTTTCATTGTTTTCGTTATTGCCCTGAACCACAAATTTAGATACCCGACGAAAAATTATTCACGTATGATGATGCCCCCCCCTTTTTTTTTACTGTGTTTCATTCCTACAGATTAATAAAACTACTAGTATTTCAAAAATCAACGTCAGTACTGTAATCTGGTAATAAAATATGACCTTTTATGCGTGTTTGTTTTATTTTAACCCTTTGAACAAAGAATTATAAAGTATTGTATATTGTTTCAATGCAAACATATTGATAAGGTATCTGATAGCTGTGATTTTCACTCACTGCCTTAAATTGATATGTCAAATAAGTAAGGGTAGAGAGAAACCAGAAAATGCATAAGGTATTCAAAAAAAGTAATACTTAAAATGAAAGAAAGAATAATAAAAAGGTAGTATATGAAAATTAAATTTAATACTTATTCAAATCGATCCTTCATTCTAGTACATGTACAACTATTACTGAAAAATGTAAATCCTCCTGAAAGCACATTTTCATTTTATCCATGCATTTCTAATCCAAAAGAACAACAAGCCTGTAAAATACTAGAACTGTTGCTTAAAGTACTGTTATTAATAAACAACTATGTACATGTATATACACTAATTACAGCAGAGTATTAATGCTCATACTTCACGGATTCACTGATAAGTCCATCTTTCTCAAAGTTACTGCAAAACAGGCCCATATTAAATTGCTGCAAGCAGACAACGAATTACTGTTTCTGCTTTAATATGCTTATAGAAATAAAGCGAACTTAAATAATATCATGATCTGGGACATCAGTAATAAATTTGTCTTGTTTGGGTTACACATTTTAGTCCCCAGAAAACACATTATTCCAGGTAAAATATGATAACAAATTAAATAGATATATATTTTCTTGAACATGACACATGTAATGGTATTCCTACCAGATATAATATGTTTTATGATTAATTACCAGATTTATCTACGATAATGTATTTTGGGTACAGGGATTTTTGGTACCGGTACGTGTTACACTTTTTAGTCCACACCGCAAAGGGTTTTCTTTTGTAAAATTTGCTGAAAATAATATGGTTATTCGTGAAATTAACAGTGATTTACATTAATTTTCATTGTATTTTCTTTAATAAGTGCTTTGATGACTACTTAGTGCTTGTTAGTACCTTTGACCAGGACCGCTAATAAAGCACACTAATAAAGGCTAATGCAATGGAAAACATATAACTTGGTAACAGTAATTTCATTTCTGATATATTACAGATGGGTGCGACTTGATTATATATTTGGGTGCGACATAACTTTATATTTGGGTGCAACATAACTTTTTTAGTGTGCTACTTTGCGAGTGTGAGATAGCAGGGTGCGAGATGACTGTGATTCCGTCTATCTTACTTGTATGGCCATAACATTTCTTCATATTGTAGAGGAGTGTCTGATGACAGCACCAAGAATAATGTCTGACATCATCTATGGCTATTTTCAGGTGGTAAGACATCCACCCTGATATGGATGATTTGGGGGTGCGATGTCTTACTGCCAGCACAAACGATATTGTGTAGTGTGTTCCCAGGTCACTCTGGATCTAGAATCCAAATTATCAAGAATAAGTCGGACTATACTTACTCTGATGTCTTTTTCCTGATGGAATCAAATCCTGCCACAAGCAAGTGGATGCATTTTCAAGTTCTGTTGACATATTTAAGTTGGTTGAAATGCAGTGGTAGCTGAGGAATGTCAAAGTCTGTTTAAGCAGGGGTACGTTTATTTAACGAAACAAAGCTATCTAATCACATTTGTCAACATTAGTGTGCATTTCTTTGTTTTGTTAAAGAAACTCGCCCCAACTTGAACTGACTTTGGCATTCCTTGGCTACCATTGCATGTCAGCCATCACGAAAAAGACATTAGAGTAAGTATAGTCTGACTTAAGCAATTTGACTTTAATATGTTCAACAGTGTCAATATGTGCTGCCAAGTGTGTGAGATATTCTTAAAAATTTGACTTCTCGTTCCCTGGTCAGTTGACTGGGAAACAGGCTACACAATATTGTTAGTGCTGGCAGTAAGACGTCACACCCCCACATCATAAATATCTGGGTTGGTCGTCTTACATTGTAGGACTAAGATGGTATTATGAATGGTAACTAGTGCTGCATCACACAATGTATATCTGTTAATATCCTGACAAATAGATAAAGAAAATGCCTGTTTCAGGGTCTTCAGTAATTTTATCCATTTCTTTTCACCATTATTGTGGACACTATGCATTCTGTTCACCAGTCAGGAACATGGCTTGTAACTGTTACTGAATGAAATAATCTGTACATGTTATATTTTGCTGCTGTTTATAAATGTGGAATAAGCACCAATAGGACACTTTTCATTTGATGTTTACTTTGGATTTCCCATGATCAGGGTTCTCGGGGATGCCAAAATCAGCATAAAAGTACACATACTTTTCATTTTGGATGCATACAAATTCCAATAGCAGAATCCTCAGTGCACAAGTTGTTTTGTCGGCAAAATTCTCGTTTATTAGATCCATGTATACAAAGCAAGTATCAATCATCTAGTGTGCGAGTTATCAAACAAACTTCAAGTAATTGTAATGTAATTAGGTGAAGCCGCATAGGTAAGAACTTAGCACACAAGATTAATACACCTGTTAATCTATTGTCAGTGCCTAGTAATCATTTTGATCAAAAGACTAATTACATGCACGTGTGTTTTGACACCTCTCTTTGATGAGCTTCACTCAGCACAGTTTGAATCTATCATATTATAAATCCTTACGCAGTGTTAGGAACACTTGCATTTTATCGTATACTGTATTTAGAAAAACGGTGCCAAGATTTTGGGACTTATTTTGTTTTTCGGAGCCTTCAGAAAAATGCGAGCTGCCATGTTAATCGGCATAAATCATCATAAATCAGCTGTTTTTCAGTGTCATGTGCAGGTATGCTTTTGTTTTTCTGGTGGCAACTTTACATAATTTCTTTGGCGTCAAGCACAAGGCTACAGATGAGCCAGATTCTCGCAAGGCTGGTTGACAGAAATGAGTAGATTCGTCACTTAGTGTTGATAAAGAAAACAGAACACCAAAGAGACTTAGAGAATCGTGGAATGAATCATGGAATATGACATTCCCACGTGCTGAAAAATGAGAAAACAATGGAACATTATTAGCTCTATGGATATGGTGTCACAATTGGGAAGGAAAAATGTAATGGCAACCCAAGGAACACTGAACTTGCAAAGTTTAGCATTTACTAGGCATGAGGTTACAAAGGATTATTTATTTGCCATTTAAGCTCATCGGAGTACTGATGTGACAGTGCATACGAAGTTAAATGTATCTATCAAGCATTTGTCAGCAGACACTAAAGAGCCAGTCGTTCACTTTCTTGATTGTGTTGTTGTTCTGTATGAGAAGGCTGTTGAGAAATTTGTTAAAGTTTGTGCAAGAAAGAAGTCAATGTAAAGATGAAATGAAAAAAGCGAATGGAATATGGTCATTTTTTCTTCTTCCAGTATCTTGGCAAATTTATTGATCTGAAATGGAATTAAGCTAATTAAACAATTTAATATAGAAAAGAAAGTGTAATCTTATCCTTGATTCCTTCTAGCTGCACAAAATTAAATGTAATTTAAAAAAAGAAAAGAAAGTTTAAAAACTTTTTTTAATTATAAAAGCATAATAAAGACAAAATTAGGTTGGTGAATTAGTACATGACACTGGTAGGAATTGGAATGAGTTGTGTCCCTTTGCATAGGTGGCACTGGAATCAGACCAACAATGCAGATGGCTAACCTAGCTCACACTTGATGTACCGGTACCATGAGTTGTGTATGCAATAACAAATGTAAATGTGACCTGCTTCATAGTAGCAGGGTGAAAGTGTTAAAGGGAGATGAAAACAAGGATATTTTTAAGGCTTGTGACAAGATATTGCACTAGCAGAAACATGCTTAGATGTTTTTGGCCTGAAATGAAATTCCTACTGTAACAAATGGAACTCACCCTTTGTCCCTGGAATGAAAACCATAACTGACAGCTTCTGTGTTGCCTGTGTTATGCACTCATTTAAATAATCCCATGCTATCTATAAGAAAAATCAGCATGGAGAAGGATCAGAAAGTGGAATTTCTACACAGCATTTCAGACCACATGCATGTATCAATTGGTCACCAAAGAACTGACCATTTTATGGGAAGGAGGGGAGTACTGAGAATTGTTTTCAAGGCGAACTTTGATAAAGACATGTTTGCTTCCATAGTTCCATTGTTTTTTTTATTATGCCCTACATCATTAATATTAGTTATTGGTGAAAGAATCCTGTACCTAATGTTCTAGAATTAAATGATATTCCGTATCATTCATTGAAAAAATGGTCAGTTCCTAATTGCAACACTAACAACAAGATAACGTGTTGTCTACAGCTGACTTCTTTAAGATTCAGTGTTGTGTGATATCTTTAGCAGTGACCTAAACACAATTGGATTTCTAACCATGCTTACTGGCATTTGGATTTCTTACCATGCTTACTGGCATTTCTTTAAAACTTTGTTTTACAAGCATTATGTTCAATAGCATCATTGAAGGAGGTTGTCGATTTCATGAGAAATTTGTCTTACATATGAGGAGAAGCCATCCAACTTTGCTGCATATAATGTCTACTATAAGAAGCTATAACTTTCCATCAAATCCTGAATTTGATTAATAAATGTGTGTACAATGAATATGAAATAAACAGGTTTCAGAGTCCAGGGTATTTGTTATTATTTCAAATATCGATCTCTCACTTGCCATGATGCATATCCTAAGATGATATATATTCACTTTGGTGTACTGAATTCTCATTGTTTGATATCTTTGAATTTTGAATTTTAGTTTTTACTGATAAAAGACATTTTGGACCATGAATATCTTTATTGACCACATATATATGCTATCAATATTTATGAAATATAATATTCAGGTTGTGAAATTTTCTGACATTTTCAAGACAAAGATGTGGAAACATAAACAAGTAGAGTTCATGCAGGAAAGGAAATTTAACATTCTTTCTCTCCTGCTCATGTGAGAGCAGCACTTATTTGGGGTTCAGATTCTGGTATTCTATGAAAACAAAAAGGCATACACCAGTGATCTACCCAGGAATTTTTGTATAGCATCATGGTAAGTGTGCAGACGCATCACAAAAATGCTTATCATCGTCATAAAAGCATCAAAAAATCAATGAAATATACACGAAAGCACATACATTTACATTGTATTTTGTAATGTCCCTAATTTACATCATGTTTTCATGGCAAAACTCATTAGTCTTTTAATTCAAATGATAGATACATGTATCTTTATTTTCTTCACTACTCCATATCACTTTACTGTCACATTAAAGTCAAAGTCCTTAAGGGAAAGTCCTGCTGGGTTGATGATTACAAGGTACAGTAAAACCTGTTTTGAAAGATTTTTTTAATTATATAGTGTTATGACCTGCCATGAGATACCACCAGTTTTGAGAGACCATGATATTTTGGCAGAAGCGGTGGTCTTTCAAGACAAGTTTTATTTAATTGAGCACCCTCTGTGACAGCTTGATCCTCAACACACTCTTGATCATGTTCATGGTTTAAAAGGACCTTTCACATTCTGAAAAAAAACATGGTTCAAAAAGTTTATTATTGGATGTAAGAAAAGACAAAACTACCTGGTTCTTAAGTGGACATCCAAGGATGAATTCTTCAAGGGTAAAGACAGTGATGTGTTTTTAATTAATAATGAGAGAATAACTAATATAAGACATTTTTTTCCATTATGAACAATATATCATTATTTTTTTTATGGTATAATTACTTCAGTGTCAGGGAGCTAGAATATTGTTCAAAAGTTTATAGTGCTTTATTTACATGCCATAGACACAGTACTAGTCGTTCATTGTTGGAGAAATATTTCAAATATAAATGAAGGAAAAATCCAAAACATTTTCTTCACATGTTTTCAAAAAAGGTAAATTTTAAGATAAAATTTTTTCTTTTCTTACTTTTTTTTTTTTTATTTTTTTTTTTTTGCCCCGTAAATTGTTGATCACTGGGTCACTTTGTTTCTTATTTGGATAGACAGATAAAAAGAAATTCCATGGGCAACAACCACAAGAATTATATTTTATTTTATGTATTGCCCAAACTATTTTTTTTTCTTGCTTAGAGTATACTCTGTAAATGTAAGAGCAACTTGTGCAATTTTCATTCAGTCTAGTGAATTTCATGAAATTTTACTTGTTCCAGAAAATAACAACAATCACAACAGCTACAACAACAGTATGAAATATTACTACTACTACTACTACCAACTGCTACTATAAAAACCAAAATAGATTGAAATAGTGCCCAAGGAATTTTACACTATCCCACTCCAACCCCACTTCACCCATTGGCAAGTAAATCTAAACAACAAATTAGCAGTATGGAAGACTTCCATTCATTGTTAAACCATTCCATTACTTTCATTTCTTATGATTTTTGTTTTCCTTCAGGTGACAAATTTTGCTATCTGAATCTGAATCTGCAAACTCTACAGCTGATCTTCTTAGCTAGATCAGCTTAATTGTATGGGGTTTTTTATGGTGGTATGTCCATTTTACTGAACGAGCACTAAGGATTTGACTAACTTGAAAAGTAATATGTGCCACAGCTATCGAGCTGGTACTGGAAATAATTGAACTATAACCAACCAGTAGACTCCATCATCTCAAGCTGATCATGTGACTATTTCAGTGCAAAAATACTGAGACAGCATCATAGGTCACAAACTGGCAATCGGGTCAAACCAAGTACAAAATATAATGTCTAAGAGCATAGCATATTGACGGGTTCAAAAGCATTGCGGGTTGTAATGAGAGTGTATTGGGGCCACAATGGTGAAAGGTCCTGGGGAGAACACTGATATGCATGCATACACATGCTTACAAGTTGTAACAGTTGGTACAAAATCCGGTATTGGGGACCAACCATTTAATTGTTTTGGAAGGGGCAGGGGAGTGCCTGGGATATTTTTAGAAAAAAAAGTTTAAAGCTCCCAAATAGATTGAAAAATATATTCATGTTCTGATTTGCAGAGAAAAAGAACTGATTGTATTACTGTATCCATTATATTAGTTTAAAAAAAAGTATTATTTTGAGGTTAAAGAAAAACAAATATCCTGGTTTTAATATAATATCCCAAGCTCCTCCCACCCCCACCCCCACCCAACCCCTGAAAATTAAATGATCAGTCCCATACCTTAGATGCACCAGTGGAGTGCTTAATGATGCCCCTCTTTCATAGAGAGGGTGCCCTCAGAAGTCACTTTGCTTTGCTTAAAAAGCATTGACAGGCAACCACATCACCTTGCCATGATTAGAGACAAGGGAACAACACTGCTGCATGCTGAATTTCATGCTGGACTAAAATTTTTAGGTGAAGTAAATAAAAATCAGGGTTAGAATTAAACATGAAGTAGCAGGTAGAAAATTTGTGCTATGTATTTTTTAAACTTGTAGCAAAATGGCCTACCTAGTAGCGGAAGATTTTACTTTGCACAAGTTAGTTCCTTTGAATTATTGTTGCACACTTATGTGGATCAAATTATCTGCAGTTACCATTGAGTGGAAATGACACTGAATTGTGCGTGAATTCCACTGACATGTATCTTATGGATGCTTTAAAAATTATTTTCATTAGTACATGCTCATTTTCCTCTTCATTGTGAACGTGCTTGCTAGAAAATTCCAGGGAGTTACCGAAAACACAATTGGATTTAAATTTGAGATCTCTGACATAACGAAGATGTGACAGGCACCAATAAAAGTTATTATTCTGCTGATCTTTTGAATTTGTGGCCCACATGGTTTTAGTAGCCTATCAGATAAAACATTGCATTTTTAGTTTGGGAGTTTCAGGGTTAGTAATGATATGTTCTGAATTATTTTTTTTCACTTTGATAAATATGAAAGCTGTAATCTGATTACTGAGCCAGAAGGTCAACAGAACATGGCATAGTATCTGTATTAATCAGATCAACATATACTTATAATTTTAATTAGATTGACCAAAAACATAGATTTATTTTTGTTTTGATGTAAGAGTCCGCAGTTTTGACATTTATCCTCATTAGCATAAAGGTGTCAACTAGGCTCTTCATGATCAGTAAGATTCAAACCTTGTGTCACCAAGAGATATTTGTTTTTTAAATTCTTGATACGACATTTTCTACCTGACTTATAACCAGATAGTTAAACATTAAAACAGGTAGCAAATTTGCTACTCGCTAATGATTATTTGAAACCCTGAGAATCAAGAATATGTAATGATCGTGTGGTTATTGGTGCCATGCAGCAACTGGTGCAGACCCTTTTTTGGTAATCAGTTCATAATTCTGTTCAGATCATTGGTATTTATTTAAACTTTGATGTGTATGATAGTCCCTGAACACAAAGCTTTTGACATTGACAATCTCATACAGAATCATGAATTAAGAGTTTGTCTTTGACCCCATAAGAAGAACCCTTACTCTCTGAAATTTTTGAAAATCTGCCTGGGACTCCTCACACTTTAGAAAGTACTGTAGATGTATATGATCTGTTTTTCGCTTTTATATGGTCATCATCTTATGTTTTGTGAAAATTCTGAAGAACTGATCAGTGTAATTTATTTTGACAAAAAAGGTGTTTACCGTATTATACTTGCATAGAAGCCCATTGGCGTATAAGCCAACCCCCCAAACTGAATAACTAAAAACATTAAAAAGTGCATGATTCACAGATAAGCCAACCCAGAAAACGTCATCCATTTTTGTCTAACCTGATCCCCTAGGTCTTCCTGTACCAAGGTTTCCTAGCTAACGGCTTCTGTCTAAACTGAATCCCCAGGACCTCCTGTACAAAGGTTTCCTGGCTAACAGCAATATATACTGGTAATCAACAAGAAAACTAAAAATGTTCAAGTTTAGACCTTGTCATGTTGATAAGCAGACGCCCCTTGTTCCAGGCTTTTATTTTGTCCTAAATTATTCGGCTTATACACAAGTATATACAGTATGTTTCATTTTGTGTTAATGTTAGTCAGTGCATGGTAATATTTCCTACAAACTAACATGCAAAACAAGCTCTCTGTTGAATACAAAACAAAGTTGTTGTTTATTTTTTCAGACAGTTTCTGCCTCTCTTTTCTCCTGGGGTATCTACTGTGGCATCGTATGTGTATTCTTTGTAGTGGTAAAACTCTTCAACTACAAACTTCATCACATGTTTGATACTAGTGAAGTGGTAGAGGAGGAGGAGGATAAAGGTGGAGGAAAGAAGACTGGGGACACGAGCGAGTCAGACAGCAAAACCATAGAAGTTGGGTAGGATACATAATTCAGCTCAGATCATTGTTATTTATTTAAAATTTGGCATGTATGTTAGTCCCTAGACACAGAGTGTTTGACATTCAGAATCCCATACAGAATTGAGAATAAAAAGTTTGTCTTTGGAAGGTAAGGAATAACCCTAACTTTCTAAAATGTGTAAAAGTCTGTTTGGGACTTTTTAAAAGTGCTATATAGATATGTAACAGTGGAATTCTTGATGGAACTCTTAGTACTGAAATCAGACAAAAAAATCACTGAGAATAAGTTTACATCATAAAAATTCAAACCTTGATTACACAGACTTATTGTTGAGTAATAGCTGTCCAACTTACTTATGACATAACAGGATGACAATATGACTTCATCTGTACTTTAAACTGGGTTTCTCTTTCACCATCCAAGAAGAATCTCTGACACTCAGAAATGACTAGAAATCTAAATAGGATTTTATTTTGTTTGAAAAGTGTTACACCACTCCCTTGTTATTTCATGCCTGAATAACTTATGAACCTACTCACAATACAATAAGATTTGTGACTTCTTTTTTTTTGTCTGAAGATTGTATGACCAAAAATGATGAACTGGGTGATGACAGAGTTAGACTTCCATTTGCAAAATTCCTCACATTGGGATATCAAACTTGCACTAAACATTTTAAAAATTTTGTATTCCGATTATTTACGTGTATTCCTGGGGAGTAAAATAGAAATAACTAAGAGGAGATTATAATGGCAAACGAGTGCTTAGTCTCATATCTCTTAGGACATTGAGTTCATTGTGACAGCAAAAGTATCACGAATTGTCCTAAGTTCCAAAAGAGTGCTTCTCATTGGACATATCAAATCACTAAATTGAGGAATATATCAGCTCAAACATGTCCTCCCCCCCACCCCCGTCCCCTAAGCCCTCCCCCATCCTTCCTAACTGTTAACTTTAAATTTTAGTGTCTCTCGCTTATGCTGCAGACAATGTATTTTGACCCCATTACTCAAGACTTATTGAGGGAGTGGTGTGTATAGATTACAGCGGGACTCTGATGAGACTCAGCAATAAAGTTTATAGAAAAATAATTATTTTTTAGGATATACCATGTTAGAAGTTTCAGCACTGGATTAGAAGAAACTTAGTGTCGAGATTTTTAGGTTTTGTAGAAATGAATTTAAGTTGATCTATTATGTACAAGTTTTATGTGAATTCTTTAATATTAAGTAGAACACCATTAAGTAAAACCAAAAAATGGCTGATTCATGCTATAGTTATCAACTATTGGAAAATGTATACTTACGGTTTCACAATAGCAGATTGTTTATACATAATTTGTTAAGTACAGTGACATTTTTTCTGTATTAAACTTCTGAATTTATTTTCATTACAAAGGAAAATCAGTGAATATGAACACTTTCTTTCATTCTGTGAAAAAATGTGTGAAAAGCTATATAATATCTGTGAAAGGATATATTTAATTTAGTACATTTTTTAATTTATGGAAGACACTAAAACTACTTTAGAGATGAAATATTTATATGCCCTTGGTTAAAAAAAATGGAATAATTGATCCTTGTTCTAGAACTGAAAACGGTATACAGTCCATTGAGATGATTTCTCTTGCTCGCCCTGTGACTGTGTCAGCCCAGACAAGCCCCATCATTGATGGCATCAACAAGGAACAGGGAATCGCTGAAGTTGAGAAAACACTTGCATCAACAGCAGTGGAACACAGACAAGATACTACCAAGTCAGAAAGGAAATATACAGGTAAAACTGAAGGGTATGGTCGACTGAAAATAAATGTTCAGTATGTAATTGATTTTGAGTTATTTCCCTTGAATGCAGATTTCGTGTTCAGTTGTTCCTGTTGATACTTTTTTGACAGGTCACAAAGGTAAATATGTTTCTGAGCCACATAACTGACAGACATCATATACTTGAGCTGCATGGATATCCAGAGGATCATTTAATAATAATAACAACAACAGATAGTTATCAAGCGAAATTGAAAAAAGCTACTTCAGAAGTAAAAAAAAAAAAAAAAAAGATAAAATTTACCTATACTTGTTTCAAGAAGAGCCTTGCAGAAATATATTTTTCTGCTTCTTGAAAGGTTTACTGTCACTTATTAGGATATAATTGTTTTAGACTTTTACAAAAGGATGTATTTACTGCCTGTTGTCAATGTATCCATTTGCTTAGTTTCATATGAATATTGAGATTTTTTTTAAAAAGCAGAAGCATTTTTGGTAATGCCTTAAGTGGGTTTACAGGATGCTCGAATCTGTTAAAATACTTGCGATTTTCCCCTTTTTTATATATTAGGGGTCACACTGCAGGGATCACTTTAGGCTGTGTACTTGCATCATTGGCACCATAAAATCGCATAAGGCACATTGAAAATATATATGTGGGACAAATTGGTGCATTAGAATAGCTGTTGATCCAATGCAGTTAAGTCTGTGCAACTTTAGTGAGTTGCCTGTTTTGGATTGTATTTGTTAGTTACTGAATTAGACAGTGTCTAATCTTGATCAATGTGATGCTATACTACAAGTAAAACCACTTTTTCAAGCACTTTTTGATTGAGATAAGTCACGCTGTTAGACTCTGTTTAATTGCTTTACAAGCACTTATTCAGCCAATGGCATGTTCCATACTGTTTACATTGATGTTTCAAGCATGGCTTCAGTGAAGAAAAAGGAAAAACTAATACATGAAAGCAGAGGTAAACAGAAAATTATGTCCTTTGTAAGTCTTGAATTCTACAGTGGTAAAGTCAATAATGGTGTCAAATTGAATCATGACAAACCAGATAGTGGTGCTTCCAAACATAGCAAAGTTGACTACTTTGGCACTGACACACCCGATTGATACCGACATGCCCCATTCATACTGCAGATTGTGAGCAAGCATTAGTAGCCAGAATATTACTATAACTCTTGCTATAACATAATTTCATCAGAACATTGTGAGCAGTGATTGAAGGGCCATAGATTTCTAAATTTAACTTTATGTGTTGCCTTGAGGACTGGAGAAAATCTAAGTTGAGAGAAGTTTTCCATCAAACCCAAGTTTAAGACAGTATTGATTCAAACCAGGGGTACCATTAATTTTTCATTTTTGGAAGTCATAGACTTTAAAGGATTAGCAATCATGGGCACACATAGGTAGTTCAGAAGTTTGTATTACCTGTTGGGAAAACCTGCACAGTGCCAATAGTGTCGTGATGAAAAGTCTTCTCACCCTGCTTTCACTGTGGTCACTGTGTCTAAAAGAAGACAATTGGTTTCCACACAATAACTTGAGTTCTCCACAATATATAGTTACTAATGGTTGTGGCTGGCTTGTATCTATGGTAAGGAAGAACTCAATCGATTTTGAGGTCAAAAGGTCATAGGTCAATGTCAGTGTGACTGAATGGAGAAAAATAGTTTCTAGACAATAAATTGAGTTCTCCACCATCTACAGTTACAAAACTTTGTGGATGGTTTGCACTTATGGTAAGTAAGAATCCAATCGATTTCACTGTCAAAACGTCAGTGGTCAGGGTCACTGTAACTGAAATGAGAAAAATAGTTTCCTCACAAGAACATCAGTTTTACATCACCTACTTGAACCAAACTGGGACTGTTGTTTTTGTTCTAGACGTCCAATTACTAATTGGAGGAGGGAATTTTCACCTTGGACTGGGGACTAGCATCAGGAAAAAGCTGAGCAATGTAATAATAACAAGTAAGGGATTACATGCATGTAATTACAATTAGTTTTACCCTCCAAAACCATATTTTTTGAGAACTGTTCAACAAAATTTGACCAGATTTGAAAGAAAGGATCCTTTCATGAAGCTCTTTAAAATTGGTTCAAATGTTGCTGATCCACTATCAAATATGGCCACAATTACTAAAAATAAAAAAACTTTAAATGACTTCTCAAGGACTGCTTAACTGAATTTGACCAAATTTGAAAGAAGCATCCTGGCATGAAGCTCTTTCAGATTTGTTCAAATGATGCCAATCTGCCATCAAGCTTCTCAAGTTCAATTGGTCACAGAGTTATATATGTGGATACATCTTGATGTGTACAAGTGTACAACACGAATTTACCATAAGCTCAAGAGTGGGCTCAACATTCAGACCATGGCTGGCTTCATGTAATTATGAATGTTACTTTGACTCCTAATTTTAAGAAAATGTCCCCCAAATGTACTTTTTAGGAATCATTTGTTTCCAAGCTTTGTTTCTCTTTACTGGTATAGGTGTGTATTTTCAATACTTGTAACAATAATTATATGCTTTTTCTCAGAGAGGAGTGAAATTTGCCATTATTGATTTCTTTAAATAAGAATTCTATTGATTTGATGTCATACTGGTATTGCATTGTACAGGTGAAGTCATGGACACACAATATAAAGAGAATGTAAAGTTGAGTTACAGTGCGGTGAGTTATTTATGGATAAATTTCTTTGTATTATCAGACACTGACATGATCCGACCAGCCCCATTGGCAGAGCTAGAGATAGATGATCTGATTGGTGCTGTGGGAGGAAGTGATATCAGTCTTCTTGTTAAACCCATACCAATGGACCAGGAAGATGAAGAAGGTTAATATTTGAATAATTTCTTGCAGACTTTTCTCAGAGAAAAGAGAAATATTAAAAATTAACTTTCAATCCTCTAGCTTAGACATTTTATAAAAGTAAATTTTTTAAGATTTGTCTAAAATTGTATATTAGGGAACAGAAAATGAAATTGTGGTCTGAAAAGTTAGTTAAAATCTAGTCTACTATAGTGGTCACCTTATAGTTGCTACCTGTACATTCAAGTTGGGTACATGTGGTCCCATATACTGTAGTATCATTTATTTTCGTGGGGCTCAATTTTAGTGGTTTTGTAAAAAAAAGACATTTTCGTGGATGGATACTTAAATTCGTGGTTTTGCCTGTCAAAGTTTGCATATTACTAAGTGTTTAATTTTGTGGTTTAACCTCTAGAAATACCCAAAATAAGGAATACAAAAGAATAAAACTCTGCCGACGCAAACGGCTGTCACTTGAATGTTTATAACAATACTTTCACATGTATGAGCACAAATCAAAAACCTGACAAGTTCAATACTGACACCGTGTTTTTGTCCAAGTGAATAACATCAATGGAAGCCGACGCAGCCAACAACACAGCTGGACTTGTTTAATTCTGTAATTTGGGATTATTTATCTGACAAGCATTTGTGTGTACATTGAGACTTGATTGACATGATGTTGATACAGTGACTTTGTCCGAAAATCAGTGAAGTGTGAGCTTTAATACTCTGCTGTAATTAGTGTAAATACATAGTGTTTCATTAATAATAGTGCTTCAAGCAATAGTTCTAGTATTTGACAGGCTTGTTGTTCTTTTGGATTAAAAATGCATGGCTAAAATGAAATGTGGTTTCAGGAGGATTTAAATTATGTACATTGAGACTTGATTGACACAATGTTGATGCAATGGCTTTGTCCGAAAATCAGTGAAGTGTGAGCTTTAATACTCTGCTGTAATTAGTGTATATACATAGTGTTTCATTAATAATAGTGCTTCAAGCAATAGTTCTAGTATTTTACAGGCTTGTTGTACTTTAGGATTAAAATGCATGGATAAAATGCAATGTTGTTTCAGGATGATTTAAATTGTTTAACAACAGTCGTACTCGAGTGAAGGATCGATTTGAACAAGTATTTAATTTAATTTTCATATACTATTATTTTGTATTATTCTTTCTTTAATTTTCAGCATTACTAGTGTTTGAATACCTTATGCTTTTTCTCGTTTCTCACTATCCTTATCTCGCATATCGATTTAAGGCAGTGAGTGGAAATTACAGATATCGGATATCTTATCGACACGTGTGCATTGAATCAATATAAAATGCTTTATAATTCTTTTTTCAAAGGTTTAAAATAAGGTTTTCGTTGTTGCCCCGAACCACGAATTTAAATACCCAATGAAAAATTAGCCATGTATGATGATGATGGCCGCCCCCCCCCCCCCCCCCCGCTCATTTTCTTACTGTGTGTCGTTCCTAGAGATTAAGGAACCTACTAGTATTTAATAAATCAATGTCAATACTGTAATTTGGTAATAAAATATTAGCTTTTACACGTGTTTATTTTATTTTAAACCTTTGAAAAAAGAATTATAAAGCATTTTATATTGATTCAATGCACACGTGTCGATAAGATATCCGATATCTGTAATTTCCACTCACTGCCTTAAATCGATATGCGAGATAAGTAAGGATAGAGAGAAACGAGAAAAAGCATAAGGTATTCAAACACTAGTAATGTTGAAAATGAAAGAAAGAATAATACAAAATAATAGTATATGAAAATTAAATTAAATACTTATTCAAATCGATCCTTCACTCGAGTGCAACTGTTGTTGAACAATTTAAATCCTCCTGAAACCACATTTCATTTTAGCCATGCATTTTTTTCCAAAAGAACAACAAACCTGTAAAATACTAGAACTATTGCTCGAAGCACTATTATTACTGAAACACTACGTATATACACTAATTACAGCAGAGTATTAAAGCTCACACTTCGGTGATTTTCAGACAAAGCCACTGTATCAACATCGTGTCATACAAGGCTCAATGTACACACAAATGCTTGTCAGGTAAATAATCCCCAAATTGCAACTGTCTGCTGATTGCATTGAGCAAAGGTCAGCCAGTCACGTGTTTTGTTCTCTTTATGGATTGTGGTTTAAGTTAGAGATCATACAGGTTACTTTAATAACCGATTGACTTAGTGTTGTAGTCTGCGTATTTGTGATCATAGAGGCGGTAGTATTGTTTTAGTGCTGTTGGCTGTTTCGGCTTCCATTGATGTTATTCACTTGGACAAAAACACGGTGTCATTATTGAACTTGTCAGGTTTTTTATTTGTGCTCATACATGTGAAAGTATTGTTATAAACATTCAAGTGACCGCCGTTTACATCGGCAGAGTTTTATTCTTTTTTATTCTTTATTTTGGATATTTGTAGAGGTTAAACCACGAAATTAAACACTTAGTAATATGCAAACTTTGACAGGGAAAACCATGAATTTAAGTACCCACGAAAATGTCTTTTTTTGCAAAACCACGAAAATTGAGCCACACGAAAATAAATGATACTACAGTAACTAATGATTCCCATGTACTGAATTTATAGGATATTAAAAATACTGGTTGTTCAAGAATTCTGACAGTGGACGACTTAATAAAGGGCACTCATTACAATATTGTTTAAGAGTAATGTGTTGTAAAGGCCATTGCCCAGCTGTTACAGAACAACAGTAGATATTGTAATGACAACATGAGATCATAATCATTATATTTCTTGCCGAGAAAGATGACAATAGAAGGGTGGATCGAAGAATAAGAGTTGATTCGCAGTTAACAAAACAATTACCCTTTAAAAATGAGGTGATGAAAGGCCTTTCTGCATGATTATAATTGTGATTAGTTCTTTTATTTCTTAATATCCTGTTTCATTATTTGATGCTGAAGTTAAAAACTTACTCGAAGTTAACAAATATTTATGTTTTTCATGTGAGATTATATCCAACATATACTTTGCAAACAGTACATTGGTCATTTGATCTAGCTAAATAATATATCTGTATTTTTCAAAACCATTGATTCAAATGGTGATTTTTTAAATTTCTTAATTTCCTGTTTCATTATTTGATGCCTCAGTTAAAAACTTGCCTGAAGTTAATAAATATGTATCTTTTTTCATATGAGATTAAATGACAAATATACTTAGCAAACAATACATGGTTCATTTGACGTGTCTAAATTATACATCAGTATTTTTTCGAAGCCGTTTGAAGCAAGAACTTCCCTTCTTGATTCAAATTGTGATTCTTTTATTTCTTAATCTCTTGTTTCATTATTCGAAGCATCAGTTAAAAACTTACCCAAAGTTAATCACCATGTATAACATGTACTTGGCAAACAATACTTTGGTCATTGGACATATCTAAATCATACATAAGTATATTTTCGAAGCCATTTGAAACGTGAACTTCTCTTCTTGATATAAATTATGATATATCAAAATATGAAGTTGAAAAATAATACAAAGATAAAAAACAACAAAACAATGCCTTAATTGAATATGATTCTTTTTGCGTAAAAAAATAGCAATATCTTTTTCTCTTTTTTTTGCAATAGTAAATCTTCTCACTATAAGTTTTTTGTATGAAAATTTTATGGATTTGATGAAAAATAAGAAGTTCTGTGAATGAAAAATTATGATGCATAAAACTAATCATGATTTTTATCAATAGATGGTTATAGGGTGGTATGAAAAATTACAAGAATTACAGTAATTTTACCTGCATTTATTCTAATATTGCTTTATTAAAATGCCATGAATGGGAACAAGCTATTGAAAGTCTTTCAGATTTAAAATCATGTGTCTGGCATTAAGATTTATCTGATATTAAATTGTAATGGTTGGCATCAGATTAAAAAGACTACAGAATGATTTGTTTCAGCTCAAAACTTGAAAATTAAGAACCCACTGCGGTAGCCATAATGTAATATTATGCTTGTATGTATAAGGTTAAAGTCTTTCCAAAGCTTCCCAGGTTTCCATGGCAATATACAACTGTGAGTACATGATTCCCTCTGAATGGAATAATGCCAGTCCATTATGTAATACAGGTTAATCTCCCAGCCAATGCTTGTACCCATCTACAACTGCTGGATAGATTGGAGCAAACAAGGGTATTGCCTTGCTCAAGGGCACAGAGTATTGGTCAGGGTGGACATTCTGATTGTGAGCCTAGCATTAGTCCATGCTGTCTTGGTAATAATGCCATGCTAATTAGTCTTATTTTTCTGCAGATACTCAATCAGACACAGAGGACAACCCCAACCTGCCTAACTCCATCACCACCAAAGCCGATGTGGAGAAGGAACCATCACGATATGGACTAGGACATCCAGATTTAGGAGAGGAGTTAGCAAACTCACCCACAGCATCTAAGTGTTCTTGTGATGCAGACTCTAGTGATGTATCTCCAGAACATATTATACAGCAAAAGCAGAAGAAGAAACCAAGACGATCAAAAAGTGCACTTGAATCTACTCCCTCCTGCAAGTCATATTCAGAGATATCACTGCTTCCAAGGCCATCTTTACCAACTAGGTACAAGATGGATTCAATAATAGATAAGGATAAAGGAGTCAAAATAGTTCGTCCACAGAGTGAGCAGGTTATAAGCAGTACTAGAACTAGTAATACAAAGTTAGAATGTAGTTTAGATGAGGAAGAAAAAATCGAAAAACCTGTAGGAGTTGTTAGACCTAGATTAATGACTCCTCCTACCAAACACATGGAGGAAATAAAACCAAAATATGTGACTTCTGGTGGAGTATCAGTTGACATGCCTTCTAAGAAAGTGGAAGTACATGTTGAAAGACAGGTTTTGTCTCATTCCAATACAAATTCAGTGTCTAGTCAACCAGAATTTGAGAGTGTTTCTCTGCGATCAAGCACTAGTGATGTCTCAGACTTTAGTCTTGGAGAGGTGTTTATAGATGATGAAATCAAAGTTGAAACACCAAAATCAAAACTGGAGAAAATTCGCCCCAGTAGTGCTGATACTGCCAGGTCAAAGGCTGTACTACAAGACAAAGACAAAAGTGAAAAACTGGGTTCATTGCCAGTCCTGACTTACAAACAAGAGAGTACACAATCAAGTTCAAAACCAAAGGATTTGCCATTAATGCGTGTGAGCAGGTTTTTTAAGAAGTCCAATGATATGATGTCATCCTCTAGTCATTCACAGCAGAGCAGCACAGTGGGACTGGACTGGCTCTTCTGTATGACTGATAGTGATTCATCAGGTAATACAAATAATTTTTATGTAAAGATAAATGCCAAGTCAGCCTGTTTAATTTATCTTTTTTACTGTAATGTATCAGAATGTATCATTTTCTTAAGATGCTTTCCTAAATAGAATCTGAAAAATTAAAACCACACCCATTAAGTGTAAAAAAAATTTGATACATTATCACCGTATGTAAGAAAAATGCCAGTTATTGAGTACTTGTTTTGCTTTGGAATTTACTTCTTTGCATTTAGATTTTGTACTGAAGAGACAGTAGTTTCACTATTCAACAATTAGTTGAGCTTGAACGGTTATATTAAAGTTTTAATAAATTATCACACTTCTGCTACTCAGACAATTGGATCACTCAGAGGAGAGTTTAAGGGTTTATTTTTTTTTCCCCACTGAGAGTTCCTTACTCAAAGAAATGTGAAAATCTGCTTGGGATTCCACACTTTTTATACCCTGCCTACGACAGTTGCAGGGTATGATAATTTACCATTGTCCATCCATGCAGACATCCATTTTTGGATTCTGGGTTCTAGTGAACAAATTTAAATGCTACTTGGTACACATGTTGCCCTTAGCCCAAGGAAGAACCTCTTGATTTTGCGAGTTAGTAGCTCCAAAGTAAAGGTCACTTGCTAAAATTAGACTTTTATATCATTTCATTTCTGAATGATAAGCTCTAGTGAAAGTCTCAAAAAAACTTGGTACATGTGTTTCCCTTACCTCAAGAAAGAACCCAGTTGATTTGGGGGGGGGGGGGTCAGTAGCTCCAAGGTCACTGTTACTAAAAATAGATTTTGCTTATGCATTTCATTTCCAGATGATTACTGAAGTTTTAATGAACAAATTTATATGCAACATGGCACATGTGTTCCCATTAGTCTAAGAAAAACCCTATTTATTTGGAAGTCAGTAGCTCTGGGTCAAGGTTGGTGTCACTAAAATTAGAGTTGGCCATCTCATTTCACTTATGGACAATAATTTCAGCACTACACAATGAATTAACACAAACCTTTGTACATATTTTTCACTCTGTCCAAGAAAGACCCTTACTGATTCGGGGAAGTGTACGTTCAAAGTCAAGGTCAAAGTGCTTCTTATCCTTTTGTTTGAAATAAGGAGGGTGTACATCTTTGCTTATAATCATGATTACTACAGATGCAGTGTTTCAGATAGAAAGAAATAGAGGGGCATGCTGTCCTGCCCCACTACTGAAAAGGTCTGCCCCGACTGTGCACCCCTCTGCCCTTTTCTGTGTGCCCCTCTGCCATTTTGAACTGCAAAATTGGCATCTTTATAAACACTATGTCATTTTTCATGTGCCTTGTTAGTTAAATTGGTTGTTTTAATTGTTTTTCAAATCACTTGCTTAATTGATTGCAAATCATATTCTACTCTTATTAAACACCAAGTGGCATATGTATGTCCTTGCCTTAGCTTAACTTTAAGATCAAAGGGCATTCCGACAACCGGTCCACCTTGGAAGCCTCAATCTCATTCAAGTTCACTAACCCCAAAGATGACTTTGCTTGATATTTTTGCCATATTAAGTAATAGGTGTCAAGGCCTAAATATTCTGGGCATTAGAAAAAGGTAAATGCATCTAGATCTATAAATCTTACCATTTCACAGAGGTTGTTCAAGAGATTTATACCTATGTTACAGCCATGTTGAGTGAATAATGAGGACTTTCCCAACTTGAAAATCAGTAAATAAAGAAAGTTGCATAGCACAACCATTAAGTAACCCCATTTTCTGTCAACCAACAGCTCTTCCAGGAAAGCATTTTTTAATTAAATTTCTTTACAAAATCAATGCTATCACTGTTTATCACTACCTACCATATTACATGACACTGTATCTACATGGTGAGTACGATTTCAAATGTGGTATTTATAAATACACAGAAAAAATAGAACCATGACCATTGACATTACATCCATTGCTGCGAAACTGGAGATAAAATAAACCTATTATGAATAAGAGAATGTCACTTTAAAAAAAAAAATCACAGTCATAGTACATGTATATTGTAATTTTTGATAATAAAGTTGATGTTTTTGAGTAAAGAATACATCATGTGTGACTGTATAATGTGAATGTGTATTATGATAATGTAAAACTATTCCTGGTTTCTCAACAGAACAGCAGCACTGTATCCACCTTTTCTTTTTCTTTTTTCTTTGAGAAGTAGTCGTACTGGTCTTTTATTTCATTTTTAGATTATATGTAAATACTTTGGTAAATTGTCATTCTTAAAAGTGCCCCCCCCACACACACACACACACACATACACTAGAGTTACTGTACATATCAAAGCATATGTATAATACATGAAAAAGAGAGATACGAGGTTTTCACCAGAAGACTTCTTATGGTGCATAGTTAGTCCTGAATGAAAATAGTGCTGGTATGACATCCAGGATGGCCACCATGGCAGCCATCTTGAAAATCTTGTTATTGCTATGCCTCCAGAGTCATATCAACATAGGGTTTTCACCATAAACTTCTTATGATATCTAGTTGGTCCTAATGCAAATAGTGCCAATCTTATAACACATATGACTACCATAATGGCCATCTTGAAAAAAAATGTTTGCTACTCCTTTTGAATGGATGGTCATATTGGCTTTGGATTTCGCCAGAAGTCTTCGAACAATGTCTAGTTTGTCACAAATGGCAATGGTGCTGATCTTAAGTCCAGTATAGCCACCTAAGTGTCTAATTTGAAAATTTTATCATTCAAAAATATCAGAGATGGTTTTAGTACTTGGCAGTTGAAGAGAAGAAATGGTCTTATTGTGAATTCTTCAAATATTCCATTTGGACAATAGAGTGTTATTCCATTCAAGTGACTCTTGTTATCCATCTGCTCAACATTAAATATCAGACTGGTTCCCCTATTCAGCAAGAGAAACCGTCAGTGTCAGTGACCAAACATTGGAATCATTTTTTAGTTCTGCTGGTCATAGACCAGAAGAGCTTATGGGATGGTCCATTATCCATTGTCTGTCATCCATTGTCTGTTGTCCATCTGTCCGTTAGCACAAGTTTGTTATCACTACTCCTTCTAAACTACTTGAGGATTACCATGAAATTTTACACACATTCATCCCATGGTCTAGTTGGTCCTAAATTAAAATGGTGCTACTTGGGCATCCAATATTGCCACTACAGTGGACATCTTGAAAATCTTGTTATTGCTACTCCTCCTGAATGGATGGTCATATCAGCATGGGGTTTTCACTGAAAGATTTCTTATGCTGTCTAGTTGGTCCTAAATGTAAATGGTACCGATCTCCAGTCCTATATGGCTGCCATAGCAACTATCTTCAAAATCTTGTTATTGCTACTCCTCCTTCATGGATGGTCATATCAGTATGGGGTTTTCACTGAAAGACTTCCTATCATGTCTAGCCGGTCCTAAATAAAAATGGTGACGATTTGACATCCAATATGGCCACCATTGCAGCCATCGTAAAAATCTTATCATATCTCTACTTGAACAGAAAGTCATATTGATGTGGGGTTTTCTCCAGAAGACTTCTTATGATGTCCTGTTGAGCTTAGATGGAAATGGTGTGGATCTGATGTCCATTATGGCCACTATGGCAGCCATCTTGAAAATCTTGTTATTGCTGCTCCTCCTGAATGGAAAGTTATATCTTGAAAATATTGTTATCTCTACTCCTCTCCAAATGGACGGCTATATCAACATGGAGTTTACACCAATAGACTTCTTATGATACCTAAGGATATCAGATATGGTATCAACACTAATCAGTTAAAAATAAGAAATGGTCTTATCTTGAATTCCTGGAAATTCTTTTAGCGCAGTAGAACATCAGTCCCTTCAAGTGACTATTGTTATTCAGATGTGGTTATGTAAAATGATAATACAGAAGAACTGTCTTGAAAGACCACCCCTTCTGCCAAAAAATCATGGTATCTCAAGACAGGTGGTCTCATGATAGGTCATAACACTAAATAATCAATCTGCATTGAGAATATGCTCTCACTAGGCAGGTGATCTCTCATAGCAGTGGTCTTTAAAGACAGTTTTTAATGTACTAGTAACCTTGATGTACGCTTAAAACACCAAGATAATGACATAAACATTACATGTAAAGACAAACAGATAAGATAGGTGTCTGTATTTTGATATGCATTGTATTTCAACTCTTGTGTTGCAGTATGTGTCGCATTACCTGCTAACTGTGTGATAGTTACACCCTCACCTCTATAAAAGCTGGGGTATATAGTAATCCTTGTGTCCATCTGTTTGTCCTTTCATCTGGCCACAATCTTGTTATTGCAACTAGTCCCACACTTTTTGATGGATTGCCATGAAACATGGTAAATGTTATGGTCATCACCTGGCAATGCACATATTGACAAATCATTTTGCACCCGCCATTTTAGCTCACCTGGCCATAAGGCCAAGTAAACTCATATGGTATGGCCTTGCGTCCATTGGTCATCATCCATCATGTGTCCATCCATCAACAATTGCTTGTTACCATTCTGGAGTCCATATTTCTGATCTGATTTCAATAAAACTTGGAATATGGCTTATATCATCAAAATCTTGGACAAGTTTGATAATGCGAGATGATGCATACTAATGAGGTGATCATGCATCTGATTGGTTAACCTTGTTACCACTCTGGAGGTCATATTTCTGATCCAGTTTTAGTCAGACTTGCAATATACGCTTATATCACTAAGGTCTTGAACAAGTTTGATTTTGAGAGATTTTAGCATACTAATGAGGTGATCATGCATCTGATTAAATGAGTTTGTTACCACTCTGGAAGCCACATTTCTGATCCAGTTTTGATGAAACTTGGAATATTTGCTTATATCATTAATATCTCTTTGGAGTTCAATAATGAGGGAGATCCATGTGTACTAATCAGGTGATCTTGCATCTGATTGGCTGAGCTTGGAAGCTATATTTTAGATACAGTTTTGATTGAACTTTAACTATCTGCTTATTTCAATCAAGATCTTGGATGAGTTCAGTAATAAGCAAGATTAACACATATTAATAATCTTGCATCTGGTTGATGAACTGTTACTACTCTGGAGGCCAGATTTTTAATCCGATTTTGATCAGACTTGGAATAAGTGCTTATTTCTTCAAGATTATGTGCAAATTTAATAATGAGTGAGATGCATGCATATTAATGAATTGATCTTGCATCTGATTGGCTGAGCTTGTTGCCACTCATGAAACCATGTTTCAGATCCCATTTTGATAGATTTTATTGATTGAACTTGGAAAATATGCTTATGTAATCAAGATCTTGAACTGTGTCAGTAATGAGTGAAATCCATGCATATTTACAAGGTGATCTTGCATGTGAGTTTGATAAAAAAAATTGTAATCTGGGCTTATATCATCAAGATCTTGGACTATTTGGAAAGTAAGTACGATCCATTTATATTAATGAAGTGATCTTGCATCTGTTTGGCTGAGCTTGTTGCCACTCTTGAATCCATACTTTTTGATATGTTGGGTTTATTGTCATTTTTATCAGGATATAGTCAAATAGGTAAAATCAATATGATAGAAAGTTTGGGAGATAGTTTACTTATGATATGTTCTTACTACATTAACCTGCTTAGTGAAATGGTTGGCTGTTAGGTTATGTAAGCCTAGTGAATGATATCAGGCCCACTTGGACCTCTTGTTGTTTTGATGATTACCCATTTTGTCTTGTTGTAATCGTGTTAGCGCAACTAATCCCACAGTTTATTGCTCATCTGGCCAAAGACCAAGTGAGCTAATGGTATGGCCATTTGTCGGTCATCCATTGTGTGCTGTTCATAGTCTGCCATCCATCCATCAACACTCCAGAGGCTTCCTTTTTGTAACAGAGTTTGATCATATTTGGTATGCAAGCTTATATCATCAAGACCTTGATGAGCTTGATCATGAGCAACAACCATGTATATTAATGAGGTGACTTTGATTTTCTGAGGTCATGAACACTCTAGATGCCATATTTCTGATCAGATTTGATCTTGGATGACCTTGAATATGATTGACACCCATGCATATTAATAAGGTGGTCTCATCTGATTTGCTGAGCTGAATACTCTAGAGGCCATATTTCTGACAAGATTTGGTATGTAAACTTATATCATTAACATCTCAGGTGATTTTGATTATGAGTGACAGCCATGCATATTAATGAAGTGATCTTGCATCAAATTGGCTGAGCTTGTGAACACTCTAGAGGACATATTTCAGATCAGATTTTGAACAGATTTGGCATGTAAGCTTATATCATCAGGACCTCAGATGAATTTGATTATGAGTGACATACATGCATATTAATAAGGGAATCATGCATCTGATTGGATGAACTTGTGTACACTGTAGAGGCCATATTTTTGATCAGATTTGGTCATGGGTGGGTTGATTATGAGCAACATCCATACTTATGATTGGGGAGATCTTGCATCTGATTGGTTGAGCTCTGATTGGTATATAAGCATGTATCATAATGATCTCAGATGAGTTCGATTATGAGTGAGATCCATGCATATTAATGAGGATCCAGACTAATAGGATGGTGTCAATTGAATCTGCAACCTTCTGGTCATGAGTTCAATGCCTTAACCTCTGAACCACTATATCTTTATGGGTGGGGATCTCAATGGTTTGCAGGTTATGACTCCAGGGGTGGGGGTGGGGGGCTGGACAGATCCAGGAATCCATGCTGACAGCACAGATTAACTCTCCTTATAATGCAAAATAAGTGTGTGGACTTTAAGGAACAGAGTCGATGTAAGAATCAGGGTGTAGTACCCAGGGGCAGGAAGAGATCCAGCTGAGAAATGCTGGTTGTATAAATGACATGTCCTTTTTATGCAGATAGGAAAGACGGTAAATGACACCAACATTAACAGAATGTAGCAACCATATGCTCCAAGCTATTATTTCCCAGCTACATTTTCGATGTATGTGTGAATTTCCATTCCAAAGTTGACATATGTCAACTAACGGTGAGCACTATTGGACCCACTTGGGCCTCTTGTTGATGGATTGCCATGAACTTGGTAAATAATAAATATTATGGTCATCACTTGAAGATGTGCATATTTACAAATCCCTTTGACTTGCAGCTGAATGCAGTGTGTGTGAATCTTCTGAATGCAACTAGTCTCAGATTTCAGTGGATTGCCATGAAACTTGGAAAATGGTGTGATCATTATTTAATGATGCACATAACAATAGATCACTCTTACAATTTTTGTTGGAGCTATTGCCCTTTTGTCTTGTAGCAGTGTATGACACAAAGTCCTTAGTGCAACTAATCCTGCAGTATTTGGTGGATTGCCATGAAACTTGATAAATATTATGGTCACAACCTGAAGATGCTCATATTGTCAGATCATTGTGTTCCTGCAATTTTCATGAGAGTTATTGCCCATTTTGACTTGCAGCTATTACAGTGTATAACAGAATTATTCATGCAACTAGTCTCACAAATTTCAGTGGATCGCCATTAAACTTGGGAAATGTTATGATCATCATCTGAAGATGTGCATATTGACAAATCACATTGCTCCTGCAATTTTTGTTAGAGTTATTGCCATTTTTGTCTTGTACATGTATGAAACAATGTCCTTAGTGCAGCTAGTTCCGCGTTTTTTTGATGGATTGCCATGAAACTTGGTAAATATTTTGGTCATAACCTGAACTGTGTTTCTGTAATTTTTATAAGAGTTATTGACCTTTTTGACTTGCTGCTGAATGCAGTGTAAAAAACATCCAAATATGTTGTTGAAAAGGTAATAAAAGAATGAAATGATCAATGACCTTTCTGCATGATTATAAATGGTGGTTCTTTTATTTCTTAATCACTTGTTTTCTTTTGATGCCTCAATTATAAATGTACAGAAAGTTAACATATAGTTTATGTAAGTTTTAATTGAGTCAAAAAATAGTTACCAGTATGTTTTTTGTTTGGGATTATATCAAAGATATACCCGGCAAGCAATATATTGGTAGTTTGACGTATCTAGATCGTACATTGGTATTTTTTCAAGGCCATTTAAAACATTAACTTCTTGATTAAAATAAAAAACATCAAAGTATGTGGTTGAAAAAAAGTAATAAAAGAATGAAATGATCAGTGACATTTCTGCACGATTATAAATGGTGTTTCTTTTATTTCTTATCTCCTGTTTCATTATTCGATGCCACAGTTACAAATTTAAGTGACGTTAACATAGTTCAGGTATGTTTTTATTTTTAAGGCAACAAATAGTTATGTTTTTCATATTGGATTATATCATACATATACTCAGCAAACAATACATTGGTCACTTGACGTATCTAGATCATACATCGGTATTCTTTCGAAGCCGTTTGAAACATCAACTTCTCTTCTTGATTCAAATAAAAATATCAAAATATGTGGTTACAAAAATAATAAAAGAATGAAAATGATCAGTGATCTTTCTGCATGATTATCAATGGTGATTCTTTTATTTCTTAATCCTGTTCCATTATTTGATGCCTAAATTTAGAACTTACACAAAGTTAATCACCATTTATAGCATATGCTTAGCAAAACAATACTTTGGTCATTGGACGTATCTAAATTGCACCTCAGTATATTTTAGAAGCCATTTGAAAACAATCAAAAAAAACTCCACCTTAATTGTATACATGTATGATTTGAATCTCTCATTTGTTTTTGTAAATAAAAATGGCAATATTTTCAATTTTTTTGCAAACATAAATCTTTATAGTAGATCTTTTATGTACAAAAATTTAAAGGATTTGAAAAAAAAAATACAAAGTCCTATTATGTACGAAAAAATATAATACATTTAATTAATAATTATTTTTATAACTAGATGGTGTATGAAAAATTAAAGTGTATGTGAAAAGGGTATGAACAATTACATGAATTACGTTATGACATAATCTTCTGACTGCAACTAGTCTCACAAATTTCAGTGGAAAGTGTTATGGTCATCATCTGAAGATATACATATTGACAAATCACTATGTTCCTGTGATTTTTGTTAGAGTTATTGCCCTTGTTTACTTGGAAACTGAAGTAGTGTATGACTGAATCTTGTGATCACAACTAGTCTCACAGTTTCAATGGATCGCAGTGAAACTTGTACATGTTATAGTCATCATTTGAAGATGTGCCTACTGGCAAATCACAGGGCTCAAAATTAATGCTAATCTACTAACCTGAGGTGGGTGATTTTGCCAATGGATCAGTAAAACCCCAGCCATCACTAATCAGTTGGAGAAGTGAAAATTTTCGCCAGTCGCTGTCATAGCAGTTAACAAGTGATTTTGTGTTGGGTGTATAAAATAAAATGTGAGATGCCATTCCCTTTCATACATGTAGTTACTTTATCTATTTATTGTGTTAATTGAAAACCTACCAGCATTCTGCATGCTAACCACTGTGTCACCACATCTCTTTTTCAACTTTATTTACTATAATTATCATGGTTGGAAACCCACAGATGATTGCTTTTGCTAGCAATCACCTATGGAATTCCCACAGTGCACTGTATCATATCACAGAAAACATTTTAGAAAAGATCACACAGTGTTGTTTCAGAATTCATCCTCTTTTTGTGTGTGTACCCTTAGACACAAATTCCATTGAGGGCGAGTACTCCATCACCTCCAGTACCTTGACAAATGATGACAGTACCACAATTGACACCAGTCCTGAGCATATAATGAGATACTACAAATTGCCAGACAGTGAGAACATTACTTCGGCCAGCAGCCCTAGTACAGATGAGCTTGAGGAGATGAAAAAACAAGGTGCCATTCCAAAACATTTTAATCGACCACTTCCTCCACTTCCAGAATCTTCAGCACCTAAAGACGGTAAGATTGTTAGAATCAATTTTTTGTTGTACGTGTTAAAATCAAATTTTTGTTGTATGTGTTCAGAATCAAATTTTTGTTGTACGTATTCAGCTTTTAGGTATTTACATTTGATGTAGACTTGCTATCTGGTATTCTTGCTAGGTTTTTAGGGAACAGAATATAGTTGTTTTTTAAAAAATCAAAATGTGATTGTGTTTCATCTACATCTTTAGCTAGCAAAGTCTCCATGACACTGTATAAAATCAGTCAACTTGTTAGTGTGAAAAGTTGCTTCCCATTGTGAACATGGTAACAGTAAAAATGAGGAGCTCAAATTCATAGGTACTCAATCTATATATGCCTCACACTTCTTGTTAATGACTAATATGGATTAGTCCAATAAATCATTCTCCCAAACCTGTAATGGTATGTTGTATGGTTTGGGGTTGGATCTCAGCTATTCGTTGAGTGCACGTACAGTACAGCTCATGCAATTTTTTGATTTCCCACTCTTCGCAGTGGGGGTGGAGAGAGAATGGAGAGGATTAAGAAAAAAAAACTCCATCATCTCTCCACGCTTCCTAATGGAGTTGCCGTGGTTTCTCGCACGCTTTCTTGCAGAGTCACATCTGATGCCCACCATGGGGACATGGTCTTGAGAAAAATGGGTGTGGTTTACTTTGTATGACCCATGCAGGCATGCAATAAAGAGAGAATCAGAGCCATGCAGGCATGCAATAAAGAGAGAATCAGAGAGAGAGAGAATCAGAGAGAGAGAGAGAGAGAGAGAGAGGAGAGAGAGAGAGAGAGAGAGAAGATAGACATTTGTGGTGAGTAATATTTAATTTACCATTAATATTTTCAAATTATTAAAATTCAAATAACTGTAGATACAAGTATTGTGTAATGAATGTCATCATGAAATGGATAAACACAATGTATGCATGCATACGTGTGTGTGTGTGACACACTTTACCCACTCAGCCATAGTAACTGTAGCTGTAAAGCACTAAGGCCATGTATAGAAACCTGACCTATATTTCACATTTTACTGGTTTAGGTTAAGTTTTGGATTTAAATCATGACTACATGGGTTTTTTGCACCGTATGTAAATACTGTTATACCTTGAATCATGAAACTTGGTGAGGGGATGCATCTTGATGAGTACTACACATTCATCACAGAAGTAGTTAACAGTGACACATATTTCATGCTTCAATATAGCTCATGACCAAATAAGTTTTTTGTAACCTATATACATACTGTTGATTTTAGAGTCATATCACTTGGTGAGGGGATGCATCTTGATGAGCATTTAGCTTCTTCATAAAAGTATATCACTGTGACTAATATTTCTCACATTACTGGATTTAGTTAAATTTTGTGTTTTTTAAGTGTATTTATCAAGCTTTGTTCATGCTAGAATGATCAACCTAGATGATTATATGCATCTTTATTAGTACCACATTCTTGTAACAAAAGAAGGTCACTGTAATCAACATTGCACATTTTACTGGCTTAGGTTATTTTTTTGTGTTTAGCTCATGACCAGATAGGTTTTTGAACCCAGTATAATAATGTTATGCCTAGAGTCATGAAACATGGTGAGGGGATGCATCTTGATGAGTACTGCACCCTTATCACAAAAGTAGTTTACTGTGACCCATACTTCATTTTTCACAGACTTGGGTTTAATATGTGTTTTAAGTGTATTTCTGAAGCTCTGTTCATGCTAGAATCATCAAACTAGATGATTGTATATATCTTTTTTATGACCACACCTGTACATAAAAGGACCCAGTGTCCTACATTTCATATTTTACTGGGTTAGGTAATATTTTTGCATTTAACTCATGTTCGCATACGTTTCTTGCATGCTGTGTATATACTATCCTATCTACAATCATAAAAATTGGTGAGAGGATGCTTCTTGATGAGCACTATTCCCTCATTGCGGAAGTACATCATTATGGTCCATATTTTACACTTCACTGACTTTCATTTCTCAGGTGTTGTTCATGCTAGAAACATGAAATTGATGATGTTGTGTATCTTTGTCAGTGCCATACTACTTACAACAGAAGTTAATTGTGACCTATATTTAATCTTTTACTGGCTTTGGTTTTTGAGTTTTTGAAATGCTATATGCGTACTATCCTACCTAGAATAATGAAACTTGGTGAGGCAATGAATCTTGATGAGTATGATATTCTTATTGCTAAAAGGAAGTCACTGTGACCACTATTTCATGCTTCAGTAATTATTGAAATTTTGTGTTTAAAGTTCATGTATTGGGTGCTGTTTATGTTTGAATCATGAAACTTGCTAATTGGATACATCTCTGTTAGTACTACACCCTTACAACCAAAGAACATTATTGTGAGCTACATTTTATGCTTTACTGACATAGGTTCACTATTTGTGTTTAATTCATATGACCACAGAGAAGGCCTATTCTCACCAGTGAAGTTGGAAGTAGTTGGAAGTTGGAATAAATATGTTTATTCAGTGATAAACTTCCAATATTAATGATTATACATTGTATACTGTGATAGGTTACCCTCGACATGTGAACAGTATAGGAATTAGATGAGTGGACAGCATGCTTCTTATGTGAGGCCTCTGCTGTAGTGGCTAATCAGGGTAATTACTGAAGCATGAACTATGCTTTTAATACTGGCTGTCACTCCAAGGTTATTCAAAGATTTTCACCCAGTAAAATCTGTCTTCTAGAGGTGGATAGATATAATAACTTTTGAAGCAGACTTTTAAGAACAATGATTTGAACAAAAAGACAAAATTAATCTCTGGGTTTTTATCAACTCATTATAGTACCTCTACTTTGAAATCATTGAAAATAATGTTCTTTTTTATTGTTTTATGTTTTTCATGCCCTGTAACAGTATGTATATATGTATATGGTTTAACAGCAAGTCAGCACAATACTGGCTATATAGTGCTGATTACAAGTTAATTTCTAAAAATATGAAGATAACATATTGCAAAAGAAAAAACATAGTTTGAGAAGGGGCCAACACTTTGTTGTCAGGATCACTAGTCTGAATGTATCTTCTGCATGAAAAATGTTTACAGTGACTGCTGGAGACTTATCTTTGTGTAGGTGAGCTATGTAATTGTTGATGACTTGTTAGTTTTGATCATAGACTTATCTCCATCATAGGATAAGGGTGGGATGTGGGAGAGGCGGGGATATATTTACACATTTTAATTTTGTGCCACTATCCATGTAAATTTCTAATCGATTATATAAGAAGGGCTTATTGTGAGTTGTGAGAACTTGTAGCCTGATGCCATTTGTCAATATTTAAACTTTAAATAGTTTCTTCTCCAAAACTGCTGAACAGAATTTAATCAAATTTGACAAAGCATCATGGCGTGATGAAGACCATTTGAGTTTATACAAATGATGCCAATCTGCCACCAAGTATGACTGCTGTTGCTAAAAATATAAATTTTAAAAAAAATAACTTCACCAAAACCACTGAATAGAATTTAACCAAACTTGATACAAAACATCCTGGCATGAAGACCTTCCAAATTTATACAAATGATTGATGCCCATCTGCCATCAAATGTGGCTGCTGTTACTAAAAATAGATAAACCTTTAAACAACTTCTTCACCAAGACAGCTGAATAGAATCTGACCAAACATTACAAAAAGCATCCTGGCCAGAAGACCTTTCACTTTTGTACAAATTATGCTGCTCAGCCACCATTACTAAAAATAAAAACTTGAAACAGCTTCTTTTCAGAAATTGCTCAGCAGAATTTTACCAAATCTGGTATTAAGAGCTTTCAAATTTATACAGATGATATCTTTTTTAAATCAAATATGACTTCCATTACTAAAATTGGAAAATACTCTAAATGACTTCTCAAAAACCACTCCTCAGAATTTGACCAGATTTTACTTAAAGCATGAAGGGCTTTTAAGTTTGTATAAATGATGCCAATGTCCCATCAAATATGTCTGCAGTTACTATAAATAGAACAACCTTCAATAACTTGTTCTAAATAACCCCTTAACAGAATTTGACCAAATGTGGCAGAAATTGTCCTAGCTTGAAAGACTTTAAGATTTATATGAATGATGCCATTCTGCCATAAAATATGGCTGCTGCTACTAAAAGTTGAAAAACATTTTCTCAGCTTTATATTTAAATAACAGATGAACAGAATTTGACCAACTTTGGCTGTTAGACAGATGTTAGCAAGATGAGAGATCTCAGGCCCACATGAGCCAGTTTTTATTGTTTTGTTACAGAAGACACCAAGGCTTCCAGTCCCTCATCATTTGACCTGTCTGACCCAGAAGACATTCACCGTAAACTGGTGGAGATTCTTAGCCAGCCAGGAGGAGAGACCTCTGAGCAGCTGAAAAAATTCCTTGCAGCCATGGAGGCAAAAAGTACACATAATTTCTCTGTTCCTAATAATTTCATAACTTTGTAACTACAGTAGGTCATGGACAGGGTCATACATGTGACAGCCTAGAAAGATTCAATCAGGAGATTTGCAGAATTTAATCAGTTTTTAGTTCTGATTACAAGCATAACCAAGACCTTAATTCTAGCATGTACCAGGACAGAATAATGATTTAAAAAATTACACTTCTATATATAAATATGCATAGTAGAAACATGTACATAATTCAAGCGCATAATAAAATGATAATGTTTCCTTTCACAGTAAATCACATAACATCATTACTTTCTATTTATGAATAATTATGTTTAAAAGTATGACCCTGACAAAAATTGACACTGGTATTACCTGTCCCTGATTTGAATGCAGGAGTGACATATCACTAGAACAAAGAACTTGCAAACATAGATATATATAGTGTAGGGAATTTGTGAAAGGTTGTGAAATGAACGGTCATCTTGTGCAGGGGTAGACAGATCTCTAATATCTGTGGTAATCTGAGTGGCTACCAAAAGGGAAACTATTGTAGCCCACAAGATATTTTGGTAGCCCACATTTTTCATTGAATAAACATTTCCATTTAACGTGCCATTAAAAATATGTATACGGATAAAATTGTAAGGTGGTAAGAGGTTCAGAAAAACAAATAGGCAAACACTCCAAGTACATAAATTGGTTTATGTAATTATGTTTTTTTTAATAATTGTTTTTAACATTCAACACAATTATCTGTAATTTAAACTTGACAAACAAGCAGATGAATCTGTTTTTGCCCTATGGCTACAAGAAAGTACGCAAGCTTGAAACATTAGAAATCCATTTTTAGTTTTTGCACAATAATATAAATAAACTGTGTAGCTTCAATTATATATCAAATGAAAATAAAATGTTAAGCCTGGTTAACAATGCCTAAGCAGGTCATTATACCACAATGATGCACTGTAGGTTATACTTTCTGCCATACTGTAGTATTCAGCAACCCCTCTGGCAGTTTGTACTCCCCTTCCAATTGTAAAACGAAGAGCCAGAAGGATATACATTAATGAATGAAATGACTAAGATTTGTGCATTTTTTTATATCCTTCAAGCACATCAGATTTATCAGGTAGTCCCACGGGCTTTAGAATTTGTGATAGGTTGTGAAATGAACAGTCATCCTGTGCAGGGGTGGACAGATCTCTAATATGTGTGGTAATCTGATGGGGTACCAGAATGGAAACTATGGTAGCCCACAATATATTTGGTAGCCCACATTTTTCAATGAATAAACATTTCCATTTAACGTGCTGTCTGAAAACTATTTAACGTGCAGTCCAAAAACAACATTTGGTAGTCCTGGGCATGCTGACTACCGATTTGTCCACCCCTGCTGTGGAATTTAAGAAATTGAAACAACTAATGCTACACCTATGGTCAATATGGTGATCTATATAGATCAAGAGAAAATATAAAAAACAAATGACAATTATTGGGAAGAATTTTGAAAGTGCTCTTCATTCAAGCACAGAAGCACAATCTCCGTGTATTTTCTAACTGACATTTATATAATACACATTAAGAAAATAAATAAATCCGATCCCTATTTTTAGTCCAAATTATTAACAATAACTCTTTGAAATTAAACCAGTTTTTCAAATAAGACAAGAGGACCTTGCCCCCCCCCCCCCCCCGCATTAAATGTTGCCCCTTATCTCCTTTCATAATATTTTGCCATGTTATACTCAAGATATTTGCTGTTATTTCTCCTTCATAATCCATGAAGCAACAGTTTAATGAAGATATGTGTTTGCAGTTCAGATTTGTAAATGAAAGTCGAGCTTTGATTGGTCTCTCAGAAGTTAAAAAGAGGGATATAGTCTTCATATTTGCAAGGAGATGTTGCTGTATGTGTTTTGTTAGCAATGTATGTAAAAGCTAGAAATGTATGAGCAGAGATTTGTGCATGTTATAATTGTAATCTGTTGTCTGAATTTCAATAATATCAAATCAGTTGCAATTTTCTTGTTGTTGTAAATTGTTTGAAAAAGTAACTCCTGAACGGTCCTTAAATGGTTATATATAAATATTTGATATAAAAGGCACTATAAAATACAGCTTTCCCTCATTGTAACAAGCTTCATTATAATGCAATTCTGGATATAGTGGCAAAAATCGTTCGAATGTATAGCAATATGGGTTTAAAGAAAACAACGTGAAGCTTGGGCATTATATTTTTATTTCCTTTTTAAAACACCAATATTGAAAAAAATTTGATCATTCCGGCTATACTGTGGTTCGGTATATAATGCTGCTCTCGATGTATCGTGATTTGATACATAATGCAGTTCTCAATATAATGCGGCTTGGTACATAACACGTTTGGTGGTTATGGACTCTGATTACCGCATTATAATAAGGAAGAGCTGTACTGAAGACTCAAATGATATTGAGGTCAGAGATCAGAAGTCATGGGAGAGAGGAGAAGTGAGATTCATTTTAGCTGAGATTATAAAATTAGAAATCAGAATGTACTTTTATATGTCGGTTCATATGTAAAACTTGGCTATTGTTGCATACTCTATTGGTCTGTAATGATTGTGCAGAGAAGAGACATTCAAGTTTTGGAAAAGGAAAAAGATATATCTGAGGAGGAAACTGAGTGCATGAATCATTTCATTCATGTGTGCTATTGTATTTCACTAAATTAGTTATGCTGTTTTCCTACTTGCGATGGGAATATAATATTAATTATGCAAATTCATTGATTCATATTTACATGTATAAATGATTCAAGACTAGCATTTGACTAAAAGAACTTTGCATCCAAATTCTTGAAGCATTTGAGAAGGTTCTTATCCAAAATATCCTATATCTTATGTCCAAAATTTTCCATTCATATAGTCATTTAACTAAAAATGCTTAGTTACAAATGATAAGAGATGGTCATATCTTTAGAAATTCCACATAGTGGCCAGTACTTGTAGTTTTCAGTGATATGCACATCCAAGCTGTTTACCTCCTATCATGTATATGTTTATTTTATGTAGCCAAAGATAGGAAAAAACCTATGGGTTTAGTTACAGCAGAGGATGGAATGGAGGATCTAGATGCTCGCTCATCAAAGTCTACCACACCCACTGAGGTGTCGTCACTTTTGCCATCTACTGTTGATACAAGACCACAGCGTATACATAGACATTCCAGAAGGCAGGCGAGGTTAGTGAAAATTATTTTGAAACTTTTTGTTTTGGACTTGCCTGGTGTATATCACAAATTTTAATTAAGATGAAATTTTCTCAAACTGATCAAAGAAACTGTTAGTCGAATCAGTATAGTGCCAGATGTTTATAATGAGGCATAACATCAACAATTCATATATACAACTCTGTGAGTCTGAAATTGCAAAATATTTTGGTCAGAAAATTCTGAATTTACATTGAAATATGGAAAGGGAATCCAGACTTGCTTGCAGGGAGATTTGTTTTAGTCATCCAGATGTAGGAGGAAGGAGTGAAGCATTTTATCATTGTGCCACATTGTCTAAAGCTGATATATTTTTGGTGAAGAACCATCATCCTGTGACTATACATGTATTGTAAATCACAATATTTTAGCTTCATTAAATTTTAGTGATTCTTTAATTTTTGCATGTTAGTGACATACAATTTTAGAAAATGACTTATGGTCAAAAATATACATTTTTGGTGGTAGTAATACCCTGTCTAATGAAACGCAATATGTGCTGGCTGACTTGCTTGCTGTGTTGTGTCAACACAGATGAAATGAAGTATACATGTGGTCATTTTACTCCAGCACAAGGTATTACTAAACATCAAATACAATCACACCATAATGGGCATTTGGATCACTTCTTACTTTTTTGCACCAGCCTTAAATCTCAGCCAATACAAACAATTTCTCAAAGTGTTTGAAGCAAATAGCTGGTATTTAAAGTGTCTTTGGTGTGCTACATGTTTTGTAAAAAATTGCTTGTAGCACAATTAGAGGCAAAAATGTATCTCAGATCAAACACATTTTTCAAGATGGTGGTAACTAATTTAAAGCAAGTTTTTGCCCACAATTTTACTCTGATCAGTGGTTTGTGAAAATAATATTCTACACCAAAGACATTGAAGTAGCAGCTATTTATTTTGGCTGGTTTTCTTGTATGAGTGGACTTTGATTTCTCTGTCGAAAATACATTACCCAATCATATAAACATTAGGAAAAAAGTTCCACTACCACTTGAATCCTGCCCTCCCATAAATGTGAGAATTTTGTCTTGCTTGTCTATATACCATATAGAAATAGGGGAGAAACTCTTACCCATTACCTCCCCTTACCACTGCTAAGTGGTTGCACATGAACAATAATATTTATCAGTTTAAGCTTTGGCTGCAGAATGATTAACATCACACTGCTTTGCCTTTCAATATAAAAAAAAATCAACTTGTATTCCACCCATTCATCTTGAAAGTCAGTATAGTATTGATTATTAATGTATTTGTTACATGTTGGCATCATTATTTTGTGTATTTTGATCAGTAATTGTGTGAATTTTTCGCAGCTTGTGAACTTAAGTTTCTGACCTTGTAGTCCAGCATGGTATTGTTAGCACTCATTGTTGGTTGCCAACATTATTGTTATAAGCGAAGACTTATGGGTTGTTATTTTTTGTTTGTTTTTGTCATTGTCATTTCAGTTAAACAGTGATGACCAAATGTTTGAAGTGCAAGAGATTTAAAGTCAGCAAGGATTCACATGATACATGCCCCACTTGCACTAATGTTCATATACTTCACCGTGCAGTGTCTGCTGAGTAGTCAGAAGGAATATTGTCCACAGATTTGCACAAGAGTTTGCAAGTAAAGAGAGATCGGTGGAGTTGAAGTTATCTGAAAGCAACATCTTTAGCCTTTACTCTAAGACATCATCAATAGCATGCATAGTGGAATAGTGGGGGACGCCACGTTGGTTCCCCCACATCCCCGTCTAAGATCATGTATACCATGATTGCAGTGACAGTTATGTCAGGCCAGCTCGAATTAGAGGATCAGTGCGATTCGGAGATGCCCATATCACACTCATCCTAGAAAGAGTCACAAATTCTCATTCCTCTGTTCATCATGTCTCTTCAGTACAGTCTTAGAGATGACAGGAGATTGTCCTCCCATTATATAGCAGCACAGTGGGTGTAAATCTCCCTGCATGTCTGAGCATGGCCTTTGGGCCTTTAAGTTTGGGTGCATGGGGTATACTGACCTCAGTCATCTGTGCTGTATGCTGCTACTCTGGTTGTTGACCAGACAGACCAACTGGCTGGCAGTACCGTTTGAACAAGAGGTGTGTCGCATTGGCGACCCATGCCGCATACTGGAATGATCTATGCAGACATGGAAGTGATGCCAGATAAGGACAACCCCCACAGTGAGTGCAGGGACAACCTGAATCAGCTGACTTACTCTGACTCAACCATGTTGCATATGAAGTTTAGTTTCAAAGAGGCTGTTCAAGAAATGGACAGAATTTTATCACCATCTAAGTGCCTACTAATACCATCAGTGAGCTAGGCCTATAAAGTTAAGGCTTTAGTAGACATTAAAGATGAGGACAAACACCCCACCTTCAGTAAACTGCAGCAGTCAGTGAAGGTTAAAGAAATTGGCATTTGTCTTTCAGACGAGATCTTGGACCCAGGAATTTCAAGACTTTCTTTTTAGAGAGCCAGTCACTAGCATCAGTCTTGTACTGCTGGTACTGCATTCACTCAAATGCATAAACATTGCAGCAGTATGTCAACCCCTCTGTTTTATAAGATGGAATATGGTGGCTGCTTCATCTCTGCTTGACTTGGTGTCACTAGCAATTTTGAACCTTGCAGAAAATTGGACAGTGATCATATGTGGGAGTCCATGGTCTGCATTGCCAAGGTAATTGACAGGGTTGCACATCATTCCATGGCTAATACCCTGATGGCTTCATCCAGTTTAGACTTGGTGAGACAAGATATCCTTCTCCGCTTGTTTTCACTTAAGCTGCATCATTCCTGGGCTACACCAGCCTTGGCTGCAATGGAGAGATGATCATCGGCAAATGGAGAGAAGGCTGAACACTGCCCAACAGCAGCAGTTTTGACCAGTCTAATTTCAGGCAACAGCATGCCTCCCCAGTTTTGGAATCAGTTTAAAAAAGGGGATGTTGGCTGCAGTCTCCTTCATTTTTGGCAAGCTTGGATAGACCTTTCTCCTTTGAATACATTCTCCTATCACAGTAGTGTTAGGAACAAGCTCTGCTACTTATCGAATCCAGCAATCACGAAAAGACAAAAAATTTAGTCAACACTTCATCTTTCCCATCTATGTTCCAGAAACTCTTCCCAACCCTTCCCCTTACCTCCCTTCACCACTGCTAGGTGGCTCTGTGTGTTTACCAGTTTTTAGCTTTTGCTTGATATGACATACATCGTAGCTCGTATCTCTCACAGAGTCAAAGTTATTTACTACATGCAGCAATCATTTTGTGAAATTTTTTGTTGAGATTTATGTGAATTTCTTGCAGTTGTGTGTTTTTAATCTGACTTTTTGCTCCAACATGGTATTATTGGTACCAATTGTTCATTGTTTTTGCACACATTGCTGATATTTATTTTCTTATTTAGTAACAAGCATTGATTGTTTGTGCAGGTACACACTTTTGGTTTGTTATGTCCTGAAATATTTTTGTCGTCCTTGTCTTTCTGAAAATTGATAGACCATGTTGACGAAATGTGAACAAAAATGTCTTGTACACCACTGTCAAGTTAGTGCGAAACATGGTCACTGCCAGATTAGGCTTCACTAGCCATTTTTTGAATGTCTGAAAAAGCAGGTTGCGATAATGTGTGGGAATCCATAACCAACATTGCCAGGGTGATTAACAGGGCCGTGCATTACATGAATTACATGATAGCTAATTCTCTGACAGCTTTGGTTAACCTGGATTTCATGAGACGAGACACTTGCCTGCACTTGTCTGCCCTTAAGCTGCATCATGCCTCTTCCCTTCAGTTAGCACCTTCTAGCATGCCATTGCTGTTTGGCAGAAAAATTGAAGTATGTAATCAGGCATCACAAGAACTGCCTCTTCAACTTGCCTTGCAGCCTGAACCTACTTTCAGGCCAAACCAGTCTCAGCTGCAGCAAAACGACAGTCAGCAGCTAAAGGATAAGAGTCCAAACAACACTTAAAGGCAACAATTTTGTCCTCAGTCCAACTTAAGCAGCAGCAGGTTCCCCAGTTCAGGAGGCAGTTTAATAAAGGAGAAAGGAAACAAGGTTTCTCCTTCCCCAAGCCTCCAAACACCCCAACCACCTGCAGATGGCCTTCCAGTGGGCACCAGACTCCTTCATATTTGCATTGCGTGGATCGATCTGTTTCCCAAGAATGATTGGGTGATCCAAGTTGTTTTGGAGGGGCTTCAGATTTAAGTTATCCAACCCCTTCTGCTTCCAACTTCCCCTTCCATGATGACTTGCCATCCAATCTAGAGAAGGTGGGAATTATACAGGACATCTGGTCACTACTCAACAAGCAGGTGGTGGAGATAGTTCTCAAGCCAAACTCTCCAGGCTGTTTTTAGTACTCAAGGCCAGTGGGAATCTCAGACCAGTTGAGCTAGAAGGCCCTCCACTTTGAAGGTGTATGAGGGGAAGTGACGTGTTTTCAGGGACTGGTGCAACAGCTACAGTGTCATCCCTTTGAGTGCCTCAATCCCACAATTCGCTAAATTTCTTTGGCTCTTGGAGGAGAAAAAATAGTCCCCACTTGACCAAAGGCTACCACTCCATGATCTCAGACACATTTAGACATCACAGTAGAGCACATACAGGTCACGATAAGGATTTATCAGACTTATTAGCCAATTTTGAATTTAATAGGCCAAAATCACTCACCATATTTCCCAAGTGGAATTTGTCATGTGTGCTGAAATGGCTCAATTCAAATCAGTTTAAGCCCTTAACCTGCTTTTCCTTGACACTGTTATCATACAAAACATGTTTCATGATAGCTCTAGCTTCAGCTTGCAGAGTGAGCAAGTTGCATGCCCTTTCAGTGGACTTGAACTATCTGCAGTTCCATAAGTATTCTCAGAAAAACATAATTTACTAAAAAATTTACTTTTTTCGCAGAATAAATGGATAATTAAAGTTATTTTGGACAAGTGAGTGGTGGAGAATTTGCAGCCAAACTCATTGAGGTTCTATTGCAGGCTTTTTCTAGTGTCCAAAGTCAATGGGAATCCTAGGACAGTCATAGATCTTAGCCAGCTCAACAATTACATAGCTGCGCCGAGGTTGAAAATGGAAAAGCATGGTCATTCTGGCTTTCTTTCAAAAAAGTTGAATTTTCTATCTGTCTGGATCTAACACATATTTTCATGTCACTATCCATGAGGCTTCACGCAAATTCCTTTGGTTTGGCTTTCCAAGTAACTAGATGGATGTTCTGTGTTCTCCCATGGGCATTCACAAAGACCAAAACCGTGTCAGGTTCAGGTCAACCTCGTCAACAATGACTGGCATATTTGGACGACATCCTTCATAAACACATGGTAAGTCCATCTTTGGTGAATGGCAGGAACAACCTTTATTCCTTTCTCTCTCAGATGGGTTTTCTAGTGATTTGGTAGAAGTAAAATCTCAACCCATGCCAATATTTTATCCATCTTGTTATGGAATTTTTTACCAATCACAACCGCATTCATCTCCTTCCTGTACACATGGTGCTGATTTTTGAGCTCACATAATCAATTTCCAACAGGGAGTGGATTTTAGCGAGAGAGTTTTTGCAACTCCTCAGCTTGCTAAATGTGGTGTTGGATTTGATTCTTCTTCTAAGCCTTTTCATGCCCACTTTGCAGATGGCCATGCTGGCCCAATGGCACCTCTTTCCCAATTGACTTGATCGTTGACTTGTTTGTACAGTTGGGGAACCTACCTGTTGCCCTGCTTCGCCATGGTCATCAGCATGTGGGGGTTGGAGGAGATATCTCATCACATCAGTCTTCTGGAAATGAAGGCTGTAGTAAATGTATTTCATTTCTGGAAGGATCTACTCTGCGAAAGGGTAATTCTCATCATGACATCATGACAGACAAAAAACAAATTGCTGGTGACCTACCACCTCAATCTTTGGGGGGAGGGGAAATCACGGAGCCTATGCATTCTGGTGTGGGACTTTCTGTGCTGAAGCTCCTAAGATCAGAGTCCAGATCAGACACATTATCAGCAGGCTCAGTGTCCTAACCAACTCACTGTCAAGAATGGGCCAGAGTCTTCACACTGTGTGGTCTGTTCATCGATCTGTCTTTCAGCAGACTTGTGCACTTAGGGGGCATCCAATGATAGACCATTCTACAACAAGGTGGAACCACAAACGGCCCACCTTCATCTCACCAGTCCCATATCTGGGCTGTGAACATTCTATAAGTCAGTTGGGATGGATTTGGGGCAGTGCTCCTCTACTGTTTTTGTAATGAGTATAATGGAGAAAATAAGGGTACAGAAGTGAAAAGTGATTCTGATAGCCCTTCTCAGGTGAGAACAATCTTGGGTGAATGATCTGCTCTATCTAATGATAGACATCCATAGGAAACTCCTGAAAAGGCCCAATAGTAGGTGTTTCATCCCTGCCCAGACAGGCTTCTTCATGCCAGGCTCTAGTCAGGAGAACATTGCATAGAAAGGAATTGGAACCTTCATTCATGAGGGGAATCTCACAAGTTAAAAGCTCATCCTCTTTAAAGGTTTACAAGGAAAGGTAGTTTGTATTCAGGGACTGGTGCATAGTCAGCAACGTCATCCCTTTGAGTGCCTTAATCTCTCAGTTGGCTAATTGTTTTGTCTGGCTTTTTAAGGAGTAATGGTTAGCTCCTTTTACTATCAAAGGCTATTGCTCCATGATCTCTGACACATTCAGGTATCATGGTAGAGGGGATATAAGCCACAATAAGCATCTAACAGACTTGCTGGCAATTTTGACATGAATAGGCAGAGATCACTCACCTTGTTTCCTAAGTGGAATCTTTCATAGGTTTTGACTTGGCTCAGCTCAGATAAGTTTGAGCCTTTAGCCAGAACCTCACTGAAGCTACTATCCTATAAAACATGTTTTTTGATAGCCCTAGCTTTGGTGTGCAGGGTGAGTGAGTTGCATGCCCTTTCAGTGGACCCAGACTGTCTCCAGTTCAGATCAGATGGTTTTGTGGTCCTAATGACACAACAGGGTTTCACCGGTAAGAATTGGTTGCTGTTGGCAGGAGACCAAAAAGTGGCCATCTGCTTCCTCTTCTTGATTGATACATTGATGAATGTGGCAATGCAAGACCCAGTTCATGCTCTCAAGCACTACTTGAAATGTACAAAGAATGGTTGTAGGGCCCAACAATGTGAGGACCAGAAAAGGGGATATAACCCCTCAAGTCCTAGCATTATGGCTGAAGTGGGTAATATGCTTGGCATACTCTTAGGTCTCACAGGACCAGATATGCCACATGAACATTTCAGCTCATGGGATTATAGAAATCTCTGCAAGCCTTACAGTGGCTGGCATGCACACTCAACCTTTTTGAGTTTCTGTCTCCGAGATCTGTCTTTACAGAGATGAGAATATAATCTAGTGGGTCCACTGGCTGTGACCCAGACAACCACCAGACCCAGTTTACAATCAGCAGAACCTCCCACATGGGTTTAGTGCTTTTGTAGAACTTGCCTAGGGAATTGTAGTGCAAATAATGCTGATTGCACCTCTCAAGTTGGAAAATCATGCATATTTAACCTCCTGAACCTAGCAGTGGAGATTCCTAGGAAAATCCAGCCTTCTCCCAGCCTGCTGAAATGACCATGAATTCATGTCTTCCATATAAATCCAGAAATGTTTAACTTATATGGCTGGCTTATATCAACTAAGCACTCAGGAAGAAACAGTTTTCTGAACAAGTGTTGGAAAGAATTGCTTCGGCAAGAAGGTTAACCACTTTGAAAGCTTATGAAGGGAAATGGAAAGTTTTCTTCCAGTGGTACGAGCAGACACATATCTCCCTTGAGAGTCTTGGTACAATGAACATCCTCCTAAGGCTTTTCAAGAAGAAGTTAGCTCCAATCAAAATCAGGGGTTACCATTCCATGATCTTAGACACATTTCACCATCATGGAAGGGAGGACTTAGGCCAAAAACAAGGACCTCTCTGACTTAACCAGTTTAAATCTGTCTGAACCTGAAATGGAATCCATTGTGGGTTCTGATATAACTGAACAAGACCCCCTTCAAACCTTTGTCTGGAGTTTCTCTGACTCACCTTTCAAACAAGACCTGCTTTCTAGTCACCTTAGGTACAGCAGGCAAAATCAATGAGAGACACACCTTATTGGTCAACCCAGACTGTCTGTAGTTCCACCACAATGGTTCAGTTTCTTTTATAGTGGATCTTGCTTTCATTGCCATGAACAGGTTCCTGCTGATGGGAAATCAGTCCTTTGTCATGAAACCACCTTTTTTTTCAACCCTTCTTCCCAAGGGTCTCTGCAGGGCCCCATCAGGTCATTGAAATGGTATCTGAAGCAGGCTGCCAATCTGAAGATGGAGATCTTGCTTGTTCTTACCATTCAGAGAAAAAGGGATGATATTTCCACTCAGGATCTGTTGTCATGAATCTGTTGGGTTATCAGCTCAGCCTACAAGGAACTAACCCAAGACCAGAAGAATATCTTGTTCATATCAGCTCACTAGGTTCGGGCAGTTGCCAGCAGCATAGCATTCCAGCATAACTGTTCTTTAGCTGACATCATTCAAACCTTGGGATGGAGGTCAGAATCGACTTTCTCCAGCTTTTACGTCAGAGACTCTTTCATCGCAAAGGGCTCAATTTGACCTTATGGAACCTATAAGTAGTACAACAGGCTACCTTCCTGGGTCATTTAGCATCTTCATAATCAGACAGGTTACTCTACTTCCACTGGATATGTGGGAGCAAATAGTTTTTTCTTAACTGCATCCATGCATTAACCATATGGTAACTCTGATCGATATCTCACACAATACCCAAAGCTGCTTCACATATGTAAGGAGACCAGAGCTAGGGTCAACTCCTCTGTAATGGGATGTAACTCCCTCCATCTCAAACATGTTCTTCTATTTTATTATGATTCGATAATGCATTTGAAGATGAAACCGATTTTTGGAGTTAATACGTTTCTTTGATAATAATGGCACACCCTCCCAAGTCATCCCCACAGTTGCATCCCTGAAAGAGCATTCACATCTGCTCTAGTAGTAAATGATGATCAACATTTTTTTGGGTGCCAATCCCTCTATATAAGGGGAGACCACTATAGTCTGAATAATAAGGGGAGACCACTATAGTCTGAATAATAAGGGGAGACCACTATAGTTTGAATAATAAGGGGAGACCACTCTTGTCTGACTTCTACAAGCAGATGACTTTTAGTACCTTTGTTGCTAAATCAAAGTAAAAAATGTTGTGAATGCCTTTATTATCTTTGGCGGGCTGGATTTGCAAGGTCATTGATGTTGTCTGAACATATTATTAGTAGATCAGTATTATCAAAGAAACATACCAGTATTTTACTCCAAAAATTGGTTTAATTAAAGTAACTTCCTCAAGTCCATCTATTCACTCCTTGCCTTTACATCCTTAGTATAAAATGGCGCTGATGAAATGGAAACTACTAACATCTATCCCCAATTGCAAACTTTTAGAACTGTCCATCAAGGTAGATGTTGGCATTTCTATCATACATATATTTTCATAACATAATTTTAGCAAGCATATAATTTTAGTAAAAATTTGCTTGCTAGCTAACTTTGCTCAAATTTCATGCTAACATTTTTTGATTTACAGTATATATTTGGTTGCACACACAAAGAAATTAGTTTCTTTGAATGTTGCCACTTATTAAATTAAACGTAAGAATAGATTTTTGATGCATTATATACATGACATTGAATCCTTTAGATTTGCAATTATCATTTATTAGAGTTGTGATCATAAAAACCAGGTTGAAATTCCCATAGATAGTATTTAAAATAAATAAAAACTAATTCAGTTTTTTGCTTTCTTGATGCTAGGAAAAGACTACGTCATAGTCATCGGCAGATTATGGCTACCCCTCCTTCTTTGCGGCCCATTCCCAGTCAGCCTGTTGGTCAGATGCATGTGGCAGTGTCACACGATGACACCTCAGATGGAGCCACCCACTGGTTTCAGGATGAAAAAGGTTAAACTTTTCTGCCTAGATTGAGTGTAAGGTTATGCATTTGTGTTGTTCCTTCACACTGAAATGTGTTGGATTTCATGCTACTAATTTCTTGATATTTGTTGCACCATGGACTACTAGCCATGATGTTTCTTTTTTCTCCATCGAATTCATTACCCAATCACATTTAACATTAGGAAATTACTCTCTGTTACTTCTAAATCCAGCCTGAAAGATGGAAAAACATCTTTCTGTCTATATCATATAGATGAAGGGAAGTAACTTATACAGATTAATTGCCCTTGTTTAATCTAGGTGGCCATCCATATCCCAGATGTTACCAGTTTAAACTTTTGCTTGTAACTGTGAACAGTGCTTCAGAAGAATCCATTGCAATTTATAATCAATTATAGACCATCCAACATTTATTTTCAGTGGTATAGTAAGTCAAAAGGTTGATATATCTGGTGTATACAACTTTAACACCACATCCGTGCTACAAGATTTTTGGGTACTCCTGTCTAGCTTTGGGTTAGAAAGAATAATACAAGACTGTATAGAATAAATATTGAAATTATTTATTTGTAAATTACATTAAGTACAAGAACAGACGAACATGCAATTACTGAATTTGAATACAATTACATAGACATAAACATTTAAGATTTCATACCAGACTTATGTAAAACCAGATAATCATGGGAGACAAAGATGATTGACTCCTGCAGGGGAAAGGTACCAGGGAGCTTCAGAGATAATTGCAATTTCTCCACCTCTCCCTGAGTAGTTTAAAAAAATATATTTGAAATGATTTATAGCACTTAGAATTTAAGGTATTGAAGTATAGGACATGAGTTGCTTAAGTCAGGGTGGTGAATTAGGTGAAGATTAAGTGTTAAACTTAAGGTGCTGAAGGTGGCAAGTATCGTAAAGTGAAGGTGCAATGAGAGTGGTGAAGAGAGGTGGTGAAGTAGCAACTTAACGGTACTGAAGTAATATACTTATATACAATTTTTTGAAGGAGCATTTTCTATGCTTCCCAGAATTATCTAAACCATCATGATCTCATTTGCCTTCACTTAGATAGAGTGACCGCAGTGATAAATCACTGAAGGGGAAATCATATCAACCAATACAGTAGCAGATGTCATCGAATGAATAATAAATAGATTCCAGAATTTCCCGTAATGTCCAGCAAACATATCAAATTTCAACAGAAACTAACCATTGCAACTTTACAATGTAGATCTTATATGGCTTGAGACATTTAAAATGTGTACTATATTAATAATATAACCTAATGCTGGACTTCCGTCTGCTACAAATGCTGGACAAGATAATAGTGAACCTCATAATTACTTTTACATGGTGCTATTTATAGGAAAAGGTAATGTGACATAAATAGCCAATCAGATTGCATAGTGATCGTAGCAATGGCAGATTAATATGTATTGACAGCAACTGCATGGGAATACATTGGAATTATGGAATAAATTTATGATGTCTTGGCTACACTATACATAACATAGGGTAAATTGATCAGACTTTTATGACTGACAATATAAAATATGCACAAAATAGTAATTAAATTGTTAAGTCAATGGGTAACGGAGGTAATGTTTATTACACAACATTTGGTTTTTTCCTGATGAATTGATTTATATTTATGCATTATTTTACTGGTCATTATTGTCCATGTGATATTGATCAGTCACACTCAAGTTTTCACTGGCGTAATTGTATTGCACTCTTAAATTTTGGTTTATTACGCACTTCTGAGGTTGTCTCGGTAATGCAAGTTTGCCTATTTGAATGTTTTATATATTTATTGTATGCACTTGTTTGTCTTTTCTTCTTTCTTTCATTACAGAGATGTTAACCAAGTGTAAGAAGTGCAGACATTTTAAAGTCATGGAGGACAACCACGAGACGTGCCTTGCCTGCACAAAATGTTCTTCCTCACACCCAGTTTGGCATCCCACTGGGCACAAGTCCCTATACTCACCCATGCATGGACTTAAGAACGTTAAAGCCAGGCATGCAGTTACCTTTTGACTTAGCTGGCTGGACCGGCCTGCAAGTTATATATTATTCGCCATATGCCATCCCAGCTGCTGATCAACCAGTCCAGCTACCTGGACAATCAAAGTACGGTTTTGGCGGTCATGAATCTGTCATCTCAAACTGAAAAACAGCACATTGACAGTTCCTACAGCAACATCATCCTATTCCCAGCAGACCACCATGGCCAGCCAGCGAGCTGACCAACCAGACCAACTATATACATGATGCCAGTACATGGTGAACCAGCATCACAATTGGAGTCATCTATCCAGCCGTCTGGTCTGGCCATCCATCCTGCCATCTGGCCTGGCCCAACTGAACGTGCCATATGGGCATTCACCAGCTGGACTATACTTGATGCTGGACATGACTCGGCTGGCCCTGCCAGCATATCTTACAGGTAGAACCTTTTTTTATGCATGGTGAGGACTCAGCATCATCACTGCTGTATTTCCCCTGGATGCAGAGCATGCAAGAGGAGGACAGCAACCCAGTCAACAAGAGGGGCTGCATGGACTTGCCTGAACATTCTTAACCAACCATGGAAAGGACGAATTCGGTTTTAAGGCAGAAGGAGATGTACAGAATTTTGCATCCATTGGAATGCCCTCCTCCACTGGCAGTCAATACTATGTACATGGTTAAGGCCTTGGTGGATGTTGATGAAGATGACAAACATCTCTCCTTCAGAATTTTACAACAGTCATCGAAGATTGCAGAAATTACTGGGCAACCCTGGTATTTTGAGGGTCTTCTTTTCTGTGAGTCAGTTGCCTGCAACTTTCTCACCACACTGGTACAAATAAAATACCAATGTTTATCATTTGGATGTACCTAGCATAGACAAGGATATTACTGCCATCAACATGTGTGCTTCACTCTTTTAAAGTGAATACACAAGTGTTTTAATGCCACATCTATGTTCGTCAGCAACCGCATGCCATTTTCTTCCAGACTCGACATGGCATCTCTTGCGATCTATTACTTAGCCAAGAAGGCTGGAAGTGACCATGCCTGGGAATCGGTGTGCTGTATTGCTAAGGTAGTCAATAGGGCTGCTCATTAAGGATGGTGAATGCCCTAATGGTCTCTTATAACCTCTTTTTGATAAGAAGAGACACTCCTGTGATCTTCTTCTCTTAAACCCCACCATGTAGCGACCCTGTGCTCCCTCCCCTTCAGTTCCCTTTTCTGTTTGGGGGTTGAATTGAGGAGGTCAGAAAGCAGGCAGCATAGGTGTTGCCCCTTCAGCTTTCAGTGCAAGCCCTTATATCTGCATGACCATCAGTGGATGTGCCAGAGAAAGGATGATCATTGACAGAAAGACCATGGGTAATTCTCAGTGACAACGGCAACCTTTTCATGGCCAAGCAAATTTATAGGTAGCCACATAACCCTGAGTTCCACAGGCAGGCTGAGAGGAGGGAGAGATAACAAGGTTTCTCTTCCCCCAAGCCTTCCGCCAACCATCAGTGACTTGCCATCGTCCTGTCCGCTTGTCACCCTCCTGTGGGTGCCGGACTCTTTCTGTTCTGTCAGACTTGGATCAAGCTACTTCTGACAAACAATTGGGATATCCAAGTTATTTCAGAGGGACTCCAGATCTCATTTATCCAGCCCCCTCATCTTTCGTCATCCCCCTTCATAACAGATATTCTAAGTGATCCCACAAAAGTGGGTGTTTCACAGAAGGTGATAGAGCTTTTGCTTGAAAAGTGGGCAATGGAGGTAATCCTAAAACCAGACTCCCTGGGTTTCTATTCCAGACTTTTTCTGGTTATGAGAATCAATGAAAAATTGAGACCTGTCTTAGACTTGAGCAGACTTGATCAGTTTATTACTAGCCATGAAGTTCAAGATGGAGATGGCAATGTCTGTCTGTCTGTTTGTGTAATGTAACAAATACTTGACCTGTCTCAGCCCATCCTATTCATACAGTATCACACAAAGACCTTTGCTTCAGCTACCACTGGATAGTGTACTAATTCTGTGCCCTTCTATTTAGCCTCATTCAAAGCCATTGGGCCTTCATCAAGATTTTGGACTGCACCGTATCCCACTTCAGGATGTCCTCCACAGTGATGAAGGCACACCTGGACAATATACTTCAAAAACATTCTGTAAGTTTGGTTTTGGTTCATGATATGAACAACCTTCTCTGCCTCATTCACAGTTTATGGTGGATAGTCAATATGTAGAAGTTGGATCTTGGCCCTTCTCAACACTTTGTTCATCTAGGTATGGAGTTTTTAATTCATATCAGCCTGGTTCATCTTTCTCCCAAATGCATTGATAGCATCGTTTATGTGTTGGAGAAGGCGTGAGCTGGGACATTCATTTCAACAAGGGAGTATCTTCAACTCGTCAGCCTGCTCATTGCAGCAGCAGATCTGTTATACCTTGGCCACCTTTACATATGCCCTCTGCAAATGGCCCTTCTGTCACAGTGGCGCTGTTCTTGGGTCATTTAGATAACCAGATTATGATCTTGACCACAATCAAACACTTCATGCTTCAATGGCAAGACAGCGAGAGGCTAGCAGCTGGAATACCTTTAGAAGCCCCACAACCGGAAATCACAATCTGTACAGATGCCAGTTTGTCGGGTTAGGGGGCACACTTGCTACCAGACTTTGTGACAATAAGTGGCAAGTTGACATTGCAAGAAGAGGCTCTTCACAAAAATCTCGTGAAAATGAAGGCCATTCTCAATGCCTCTCATGCTTGGGTGGAACGCATCCAGAGGAAGATGGTTCTGATAATAATGTTGCAGTTTAGGTGACAGAGTGGTCTAAGGTTCTCACCTTTACAGATCACTCACATCTCACCTCGTTTCACGTGGGTTCACGTCTTGGCTTGACCAATGTGGGTAAGTGAGAAAACTTGCCAGTAGTTTTCTGTGGGTCGGTAGTTCTTCGTGGGGTCTTCTTGGGCGCTTCCTCCACCAAATATACTAGCTGCCGTGTATGGCCTATCAAGTGCTAAAAATGGTGTTAAACTCCAAAATCAAATCTGATAATATCTGACACTTTGGTGGTACTCTCTCTTCTAACAAAGGGGTCAAAATCACAGGACCTTTGTACTATGGTATGGGAGTATCTTCGTTTGTGTGCTCATATAAAAACATAAAAGTCCAACACATCCCAGGCAGGCTTAATGTCCTGGACGGCTCATTATCAAGGAGAGGCCAACTGTTTCACATGGAATGGTATCTCCATCTGTCCACCTTCATCTCTCCATTCCTGGACCTAGAGGCATGGGTTATCGACACTCCTTCAATCAGCTGGGAGTGAAAATGAGCATATGCCTTCCCTTCAGTGGTTCTAATACTGAAACTAATTGAGAAAATGAGGGCAGGCTTGCAAATTAGTTCTGATTGCCCCTCTCTGATGGAACAGATCCTGGATCAGCAATCTGCTCAGTCTGGCAATGGATGCACCCAGGAAAATCATAGTGACACCTATGCTACTCAAGCAGCTGAAATCGTCATTATTCCATCCATGTTCGGAGAAACTTCTCCATCACACCTGACTGTTCTCAGGGATGCCCTGCACAAAAAGGAGCTCTGTGCTTCAGGTGTGGAGAGGGAAACAACAGCTAGATAGCCCTCCACTTTGAAGGCATATGAGGGGAAGTGGTGCATTTTCAATAACTTGTGTCATGTTAACATCACACCACTCTCAGCCTCCATCCCCCAACTGGGTAACTTCTTTGTTTTCCACTTTGAAGACATGAAATTAGCCCCTGTCACAATCAAGGGATACCATTCCATGATCTCAGACACATTCAGACATCATGGAAGAGATGTTATTGGTCTTAACAAGGACCTTTCCGACTTGTTGTCCAATTTTGACATATCCAGACCATGCTCTCTCACCTTGTTCCCAAACTTGAACCTTTCTTGGGTTTTAACATGGCTCAACTCATCTAAGTTTGAGTCCTTGTTTTCCACCTTGTTAAAGCAGTTATGATACTAGACTTGCTTTCTGATAGCACTAGCATCAGCATGCAGGATGAGTGAGCTGCATGTGCTGTCCATGGAACCAAACTACATGCAGTTCCATTCCAAAAGCTCAGTCATACCAGTGTTGTAATCTAGTTTCATTTTGAAAAACAGGTTACCATTAATGGGCAACCAGCAAATAACTATCCTCTTTCTCTCCTCGATCGACCTGTCAAGAGGTGAAGTTGCAGGACCTGGTATGTGCCGTCAGATGCTATCTGAGGCACACAGAGGATGTCCACAGTGGCCATCAGAGGCTTTTCCTGCCGGTTAAGGCAGGAAAGCAAGATATAACCCCACGAGTGCTGGCGCTTGGCTGAAGAGGGTTATTAGATCAGCATACTTGGAACTCTCACAGGATCAGGTAAGATTCATGAACATTTCGGCTCACAAAATATGAGTGATTTCCATGAGCCTGGCCTTGGAATGTAATGTCTCAATTCTTCGAGACATAGCAAAGTCATTTGGCTGGCTCGCTCAGTCAATTTTCTCAAGCTTCTATTTGCATGACATGGCCTCACAAAAGAGAGAGCTGAATCTTGTCAGGTCACTGGTAGCTTCCCAGATAGTTGCCTTCCCCTATTCATGACAGCACAGTCTCAGCTCCGAGCATGACCTTGTAACTTTTGCTTGATTCGCCCATGAAACATTTGAATGTAAGGTAATAACCAGGTGCAGGATCTTCCTTGCATGTATATAAACACATAATCTTCAGTTGTGCTCACTTCACATTAGACTTTCACCCTTTAAGTAGAACAGTCATCATGCTCCTCCAGCGTGACATGGGTAGATGTTAAATGCTTAAGCATTTCTTCCCCCTCTTACCTAATGGTAATGTGATTGGGTAATGTATTTGATGGAGGAAGGAAATGTTTTAGGAAATTATGTTACTCTGAAAATACTTACCCGATCACTTTACTATCAATTGCTCCCACCCTTCCCTGCAAATGTGAGCATCTGGTTATAGGTTTTGCTCAAGCTTAAACTGGTAACATCCATGATACAGGTGGCCACATAGCGGGAACAAGGAGAGTTATTTCCCTTTGTCTATATGATATATAGATGGAAGGACGTTTTTTCATCTTTCAGGGAGGGCTGGATTCAGAGGTAGCAGAGAGTAATTTCCAAATGTTAATGTGATTGGGTAAGTATTTTCTGAGAAACATAATGTACAAAAAAATTTCCTACCCACTGAAGGTGTTGGGGGATATAACAATATTGATGTCCGTCCATCTAATCATAGACAAAGTGGTTTCTGTAATGTAACTTTAGTTTCTTGTGGTCTTTATTTATCCAACTTTATGTGTGTCTTACCCATGGGTAGAGGAAGAAGCCTACTGATATTTGGTATTGCTAGGTCCAAGGTCAACTTTATGTGTGTCTTACCCATGGGTAGAGGCAGAAGCCTACTGATATTTGGTATTGCTAGGTCCAAGGTCAAGATTACTGGAGCTGAAATGCTAGGTCCAAGGTCAACTTTATGTGTGTCTTACCCATGGGTAGAGGCAGAAGCCTACTGATATTTGGTATTGTTAGGTCCAAGGTCAAGATCACTGGAGCTGAAATGTTATTTTCCTTTCTGCATGATAAGTCAAGTTTCCTTGGCATAATTTTCATCAGACTTCATAGGTAGACTACACTTGGCCAGAGGCAGCTCCCCATTGATTCAGGGTGGCCATCTTGAAAATCTTTTTATTGCTCAAGAATGTCAGAGATTGTTTCAACACTCGGCAGTTAAAAAGAAGTGGTCTTATCTTGGATATCTATAAACAATTTTCAAAGAGTAGAACATCAGTCCATTTCAAGGGACTCTTGTTTGGGTTAGAACTCAATAAGTAAAGTTTCTGGTATCTAATTCTCATAAAATTTCATGGGTGGTCAACACTTAGGCAGAGGCATCTCCCTATTGATTCTTGAGTCCAGAGGTCAATGATCAAGGTCACAGGAGCTAAAATTCTTTTTTTTGGGTTCCACATGATAAGTCTGCTTTCATTAAGTATCCCACACCCAATTCTTTTGTATAAATTTCATAGTTATACTACATTTGAGGAAGGGCTACTCCACTTTGACTCTGTGATTGATAGATCAAAGGTCATTGTGACTGGATGTGAAATTTAAAATTATATTAATTTTATATTTGTAATAGCTATGGTTGGTCAGGGCAATCAGCCATTCTTCAATAGATGGTATTGTGCCAGTTGTGTATAGGACACACATTCCTGACTCATGCATACCTCCTGAAGGGTCAACCTTGACCGGGGTGCATACCCTGACAGTGGAACACATTCTTGTTGAGTGTATTGACTTCCACCCAGTGATGCAGAATTTTGTTTAATGTGAACTCAATTAAGGAGTATTATGATAATGTAGCATGTGAGCAAATCTTGGACTTTTTGAGGGAATGCAGTTTATACAACAAATTTTGACCCAATATTTTTAATGATTTTTTTATTTTTTACTTTTATTTTTTATTTGATACATTTTACCAAATGTTAACATCTTTACCAAGTAGAAGTAAGCTATTGTACTACCCCTGGCTTAGGCATCGGTGTCCACACAGATAAAAACATATACATATGTACACCCTCACTGAATGTCAACCATTCTTTCTTCCTAGGTCCTTGGCAGCAGTTTGGAGTGGGTTTTATAGCACCTATCCACGAGTGGAGGGGGTTGAGGGGGTTAACATTGTACATTCTTGGTTAAGTTTTTGCTTTTAGCTCAGATTTTTGCACACTGTATAAATCCTGTTATATCAGGAATCATAAAACTTGGTGAGGGGATGCATCTTGAGAAGTAATACACCCTCATCACAAAAGTTGATCACTCTGACCTATATTTCATGCTTCACTGATTTTGGGGAAGTTTTGTGTTTTAAGTTTATTTCTCAAACTCTCTTCATGATAGAATCATCAAACTTGATGAGTCTAGCATTTCTGTTAGTACCACACCATTACATGGGTAGAAAAATTCATTGCTCAGGACAAATACAATAATGCTGGGTGACTATTTTTCCCCATGTGAAAGCCCAGTCAGGCAACAAAATAAAATTATTAAGAAAAGATCATGTTAAAATTAAAATGGAATTGTATTTTTTTTCCAGTGACAAACATTTGATCATTAAATTGTCCCTCTGGGTACCTACAGCAGGGTGCCCAAATTATCCCCATATAATTCTGTAGTTGAGCAGTTGAGAGTATGATCCACATTATCTGGTTAAGTAATCACAGTCCATACCACCAGTCCCTCAAGGTGAATCCATAAAGAAACAAGACTCATGAATGTTTGTCTTTTGTCAACACACCAACATATGGTAGCATTATCTTTCATCTTGGACTAGACACACTGAATGCCTACGATCCAATAGTACATGTTCCTATTACACTTTCTCATAGGTCTGTTGAAGAAATGGGAATTCACTGTAGAGCACATGGCAGTTGTTTCTGGTGGCCAACTCTAGCTTAAAGAATATGACAAGTACAAAGAATCAAACCAATTGCAGTTGTTGTTGCATGCTATATTGGCTTGAGGGGTAATCAAGAAACGAGAAACAAAAATCCCACATGAAAAGTTTATATTTAACTGACAGTTTAGACACAGGAATAATAGTATTGGTTTAACGATAGGGTGAACCATAATGATGCAAACTCTGATAAACATAAAATATGGATAAGATTCTGGTCAAAGGTGGCCAACTAGTAGAAATCTAACGAACAATAACAAGACACCGTCAAAAAAGGAAATTGTTTAATTATCTTTTTTTTCCTGATCTCAGACAGATTAAATAAATGTGTTAGCATGTGTAATGCTTTCCATTAGCAGGACTGAAGGTGACTTTGCAAGTATTGTGTGTGTATATATATATATATATATATATATATATATATATATATATATATATATATATATATATATATATATATATATATATATATCTTGGAGGCAACTGCATTAATTTACCAGGCAACCAGAAAACTCTGCTGAGCAACCAGATTGGCACAGTTGCTTGTCCAGCGACAACCGTGGCTTTCAACATTTGTCTACCCCTGCCTTGTCAGAAAAGAAGGTCATGGCAAGTTCTATTCATGCTAGAAACATCAAACTAGATGAATATATGCATCTATTGAGTGTTCCACACCCTTAAAACAACAGAACGTCATGCAGACCTACATTGCACTTTTGACTTGCATAGGTTAAGTTTTTGCACTTCACTCCTGACCACATTGAGTTTTATTTTATCTACTGTATAATATTGTTATACCTGGAATCATGAAACTTGGCAAGAGGATACATTTTGAAGAGTACTACACCCTCATTAGTAAAGCAGGTCACTGTGATCCATATTTCACATTGAGTTTAATTGGATGTTTTTACTGTTCATGCTTTAATACATTTCTCTTAGTACTACACCCCTACCATAAAAGATCTCTGTAATCTATATTTCACATTTTACTGGCTTAGGTTAAATGTTTGCATTTAGCTCATGACTACATAGGTTTTTGGCATGTTTTTACCTTTATCTTTTATTTTATATACCTTGTACATAATTTTAACATTGTACCTTTTAGATTTTATATTGTTGTCCTTCATGTTAACATTTTTTGGAAGGGTTTATCTTCTTAAAATTTTGTGGAATTTTTCATTTTTCCATTTTTTGAACTTTACCTTTAGTTGGCACCATATGGCCACTATTGTGCTGAGGTGCTGTAAAATGTTACTACATACATACTACATAATACATGCTATGTACATTTCTAGAATCATGAAACTTGGGGTGCATCTTGATGAGCACTACTCCCTCCTTTTAGTAGTAGGCCATTGTGTCCCATATTTTATGCTTTACCAACATGGGTTAAATATTGTGTTTGATGTTCATTTTGCAGGCAGTGTTCATGAAATTTATGATGATATGCATCTCTGTTACTACAACTCTCTTACAAGAAATGAGGCTCAGTGATGACCTATACTGCATCTTTTACTGGCTTTGGCTAAGTTTTTGCATTTAACTGACCACATGAGTTTATGACATGTTATATACATAATAACCTACCTAGAATCATGAAACTGGTGAGTGGATGTATCTTGATAAGTTCTATATTGTTTTATCAAAAATAGGTCTCAGTGACCTATATTTCATGCTTCAGTGGCTTTATTGACATTTTTGGTTAAAAGTTTATTTTTTGGGTGCTGTAATATGTTTCAATCATGAAACTTTATAATTAGATGCATCTCTTTACTACTACACCCTTAAAACCAAAAAAGATCACTGTGACCTACATTTTATGCTGTACAAACATGGGTTAAGTATTTGTGTTTATGATCACATTGATTCATCCATGCTAGACCTATATACATCCTAGTCTACTCAGAAGGCCCTTACTGACCAATGCAGTTGGAAGTAGGAATAAATATGTTTTTTTCATATTAATGACAATACATTGTATATTGTAATATGTTACCCTCAGCATGTTATTCTCAGTAATTATTGATGCATGAACTATGTTTGTACTGCTGACTGTGAGTCCAGGGTTACTCAAAGCCTGTGACTTTCTCCCAGTAGATTCAGGCTTTTAGGGGTGGACAAATATAATAGCTTCTCAAGCAGATTTTACATGTAAGAAAAATTATTTTAAAAAAATAATACAAAACAGCATTAATCTCAGCTTTTTAAAAGCTCATTATAATCCCTCTACTTTGATATCATAGTAAAGAATGTTCGGTTTTATTGTTTTATGTCTTTTTATGCCCTGTCACAGTAGTTATAGGATGTAGGTTGGTGGGTTGGTGGTTAGGTAGGAGGTGTGTAGGTTGGTTTAGGTAGGTAGGCAGGTGGTTTCACTATATGTCAGCACAATACTGGCTACATTGTGCCAATAAAGAGTTAACATTTTCAATTTTTAAATGATTAAAAGTTGTAATGAAAAGATAAAAGATTGGAAACATATGTTTAGTTAGAAAAGGGGCCAAGATCACTTTAATCTGAATTTATCTTGTGTATGATAATGTTTAGTGAAAGTATAGGTGAACTATGTAATCGTTGATTACACACTGGTCTTTTATCTTGAGTACTCAATGTTTGCATTTATTTGGAAGGGTTTATCTTTCTAACATTTTTGTGTGCAATACTTCATTTTACATTTTTGGAACTTTACTTTTAATTAGCACTATATAGCCATTATTGTGCTGAGGTGCCATTAAATGCTAATACATACATACATCTTTTGCCAGTTTTTCTTACAGTCATCATGAATTCACCTGGCCACTAATGCTGATTAAGCATTTGGTTAGGTCCTGCATCCATCATGCGGTCCTGCATCCATCATGCATTTTCTGTTATCTGTATTTCTATAAACATAAACATTTTACTTGTTCTGATTATGCTGAGAGTCAAAATCATGTATATTAAATAGATCACAAACTGTCAACATTGTCTTTTTACAAACTTCAAATTGGTCAGTAAAACTTGACCTGTCTAAATTTAATAGGGAATAATTTGGAATCAAGATCTTTGAAATTTATGAACATGATTCTATCCATTTTCCAATGAAACCACCTATACATACTAAAGAACCAACTTTAAATGACTTCTAAACAGAAAATTACCTTCCAGTTTTGATTAGGTTTGATAAGGAAAATCTTGACATTGGTTTTTAGATGTATGTCAGCTATGTGGGTTTTCTTAGAACCACTATTCCATTTTTAGCTCTACTGGTCAGAGACCAGAAGAGCTTATGGGATGGCCTGTTGTCCATCATCTGACATCTGTCCATTTGTTAGCTCAAGTTTGTTATCACTACTCCTCTTAAACTTTTTTTAAATGTTTTATTTTATCAATAAACCAGCATATGGTATTCGTTTCTTTAATCTTCATTTAACACACTGAATGTGTATGATTGTGGATTATGCATTCTCCTTGGTTTGTTAAAGAAATGGGCATTTCACTGTAGAGTAGGTTCCAGTTGTTTTTTTTGGCTGACTTTAGATAAAGGAATATGGCAAGTTTAAAGAATCAAACCAATGAAATTGTTGTTGCATACTTTATTGGCTTGTGGGGCAATGGCTACTGTATAAACAAAAGTCCCATGTGGGAGTTTACAGTTACCTGACAGTTTAAACACAGGATTAATAGTATTGGATTAATAATGCCATAAACCATAATGGTGTAAACTCAGATCAACATAAAATATGTCAGGGGTGGCCCTAATGCTGGAAAGAAGATGATGCCGTAAAAAAACTGGACATTGTTTGATTATCTTTTATTGTATGATTTCAAACAGAATAAATAAATGTGTAGACTTGTGTGACACTTTTCATTAGCAGGACTGAAAAAGAGTTACAAGTATTGTGCAGTTAAGACTAACTTGTATTATTGCTGTTGATTATTGTTACAATGAAGATCTCAGATCAATTACTGTGTAGGCTTGTAACACATTTTCCATGAGCAGGACTGATGCTCATTTTAAATGTAATTCTGGTATGTATAATTTGAACTCGTGTTATTCTAGTGGGTCTTTTTTTTACAATTTTGAATCTCAGATAATTAATGTTGGATTTTTTTAGTTTATTGCAATGACATTTCAGTAACAATTCATAATGAAATGAAGGTTTTGGCTTAAACCATACACCTTATCAATATATACATATATATATATATATATATATATATATATATATATATATATATATATATATATATATATATATATATATATATATATATATATATATATTTGCCAGACATGTTTGGCAGATCAAAGGTTTAGACTGACACATACTCTAAGCAACCAGACATCAATCATAGAATATCTCATATATCATTATACCAAAATTGTCTTTGATTTGTTTATCCATTAAACTGTAAAGTAAAATTCAAAGACTAAGCTTAATTCAGAGGCAACTAGGTCTGATTTACTCTTTGTTTCTTTGTCAGACAAGCAATAGAGGTGTTGCCGACTAAGTTTGTTTGGTCATTATGTTTTCTCAATTGTTTAAACATTTTATAGCCACAAAGCACAAGACAATAGAGATGTGAAAGGTTATCTCCTGAACTTATAAAAAAGATGAACAATTGCCTCAGGGTCTGTACTGTAAACGTTAGGGACTGACCATTTAATTTTTGGATGGGTCCTGGGATTTTCTTGTGAACCAGAATTTTTTTTTTCTTTTACCTCTTGATAAATTTTTTTCAACTATTGTAATGGATATAATGTTTTTTTTCTCAAGATATTTGGGGGCCAGACACTTTTTTCTCCAAAATAATTCTGGCTCCCCCCCCCCCCATCCCCGGAAAGTTAAATGGTTCGGTCCTTTACATCAGTCTCACACACCGTGTGTTTTTTACTACATTGTATGGTGCTGTGTAAGCACATCATACTTTTAGAACAAAATATGTGAAGCTTAAGCTTAGACCCAAATTAAGAAAAAAAGATACTAGCAACAACAACTAGCTTCTATTATCACCCTCCAAAACTTATTTGGTGACTCATCAAATAAATGCTATTAGGGTTTAAGTATTTTTGAGGTGACAAGTCTACTTGTTGTTAATTATCGCCACAAGCCACAGGCGATAATCCGCTATGCTCCTTTATTACCCATGGCTGCCTATGCTGAGATTTCCTTGTTTTTCATTTGTTCACATAAACTAAAATGTGTCATCAACAACACAATGTAACAATCTCCTGCACTTCAATGAAAGTGCTTGTTTTATTGATTGATAAGTGATTGTGCTTGGAAGAGAAGTTTTGATTGGCTCATTCAAACAGTGTGAGAGGTCATTTTGAATCACAGTGGTGAGAAAAATGTACTCACACTTGCAGTGATTGGTTAAGCATGTTTATGCATATTTGTGAGAAACAAGGAAATCTCTGCACAGGCAGCCACAGTTGACAAAGCAGCACAGCAGATTGTCGCCCATGGCTTGCGACGATGGTTGTCAATTATTAATTAACTTTTAAAAACAGTAGAGTGGAATAAAATACTTTAGTTGGGTGAAATTCTATAGTATAGTGTTTTCAAAGAAAAATGATTTTTTGAAATAAATAATTAGTTAGAGAGGAAACCAGTGAATCATGGAAGGATAATACCAATACTAAAGCAGCAGCAAGTCTGGAATAAAAAGTGACACATTTTCCAGTACATTTATTTTTTGTCAAAACTTATTATATCTCCTTGGAATGTTTTTATATTAAATTTCACAAATATATGGTTGCCACAGTTATTTTCAGGAAAAAACGTCCAGCAAGAGCCTTTACAATTTCAGGATCACTTATATATCTATATCTATATATATCTATACACACAACAAAAGTTGTTAAATAAGTGTTGATTGCAGCATTTTGGGGGGCAACTTGCAGTAATTAACTAGTCCACCAGGAAAACCTGATGGGCAACCAGATTTTTAAAGCTGGTTGCCCAGGGACAACCATGGATGTTTATAGTTTTTCCTGTCCCAGGACTACCTAGTCACAGTGTAATACATTCTCTTGTCTACAGCCTGAGAAACTTTAAATAAACAAAAACTCTAATCCAAAATTTGGGTCAACAGCACTTTGAGTTTTCAAAGTTACAGTGAATTCACTTTTTTTGTGAGGTACCAGTTGTTTCATGGTTTTTGTGGTTGCTACAAACCATACAAAATTAAAGACTCCATGAACAATGATCCTTCTCTGAAAACAACAGAACCCTATTCCCCAATCCATGAATTTAAGTACCGATGAAAATATATTTTTTTTGCAAAACAATGAAAATTGGTACCCACAAAAATACATGAATTCACAGAATATCATATTTGGTGTCTCCATTTTCTTGTATTAATATATCGCTACTTTCAAGAGAACCTCAAGTATAAAAAAAATGAAAAGGCAATGTTAGAGCCATGTTAGATATAGGCACATATAGATTTATTTGTTCAAAAATGTTTTTTAGTGCACAAAAACCATTTAGTCAATCCATGAACAGTTGATAATGCAAGCAACCAGAAATATTTTCTTTCTCTGTGTTCTAAGTGTTTTTAATTGCCTTTATTTTCATAAATTGGCTACCAAAAACATCTTACATATGCCCAAAACATGATCTTCTTTGGAATACATTTTCATATGATTGTTTCCTTAAAAGAAAATGTCACTGTTGACTATGCATGGCTATATTTGTATTTCTCTTGTAATTGATATAAATATTAATTAGTTACTTTTCTCATAAAGGGAACTGGTTCTCTTATACTTTTGGAGAGAACAGTGCAGGAACTGCCTTGGCTATTGGTGAAACAGACGAGAACAGAAGTTGGAAGGAAGAGTAAGTACTGTGTAGTCTCTTTTATTTGTGGGTTTCATTTTTTTTGCATTCATGGTTGCTACAAATCCCAAATTTAAAGTACCCAGTGTAAAATGTCTTGACTGTAATAATGCCATTTCTCTCGGAGGCTTATCCACAAAGTTAAGTGTACCAGCAAAAAACTAATTTTTAGCTCTTCTGGTCATAGACCAGAAGAGTTTATGGGATGGCCTGTTGTCCTTCATCCATCAGTCCATTAACACATGTTTGTTATTGCTACTCCTCCTAAACTACTTCAAGGATTGCCATGAAACTTTGCACATTCATCCCACTTGGACATCCAATATGGCTGTCACACTGGCCATCTTGAAAATCTTGTTATTGTTACTCCTCTTGAAATGAAAATCATATTGACATGGAGTTTCACTGCAAGACTTATTATGATGTTTAGTTGGTCGTAAATGAAAATGGTGCCACTTGGACATCCAATATGGATGCCACAACAGCCATCTTATAAATATTCTTATCGCTAATCATCCTGAATGGAAAGTCATATTGACTTGGAGTTTTCACCACAAGACTCCTTATGTCATCTAGTTAGTCCTAAATAAAAATGGTGCTGCTCAGGCATCCAATATGGACACTACAGTGGCAGTCTTGAAAATCTTGTTCTTGTTACTCCTCCTGAACAGAAAGTTATATTGACATGGGATTTTCACTGCAAGACTTTTTATGAAATCTAGTTGGTCCTGAATGAAAATGGTGCTATTCAGACATCCAGTATGGCTGCCACAGTGGCCCTATTGACAATCTTGTTATCGCTACTCCTAAATGGAAAGTCATATCAACATGAGGTTTTGAATAGAAAACTTCTTATGATGTCAAGTTGGTCATAAATGAAAATGGTGCCCGTCTGACCTCAGATCTCAACAGTCTCCTAGATGGCTGGCATCATGGGGTTTTCAGGCAGCCTTGATAGCTCAGTTGATAGAGCATTTTGGTGTGTCCTTGGGGAAAGCGCTAAGATCCCATTTCCTCTGTGTAATATAGCCAATGATGTGTTAACAATGCCATAAAAACCAACAAATGAAATACATGGGATTTTAATATCAGTAATAAGTTATCTGTCACTATTGTTTAACCCACCCTTTCTGCAATGGATAAACCCTTGTCTGTGCCAGATGCACCATGCTCTGTTCTAGAAAGTTCTTAGAACGCGTGCATTGATCCAGTCTGACTCCACGTCATAGGCTCATGTGCAGTAGCATCTCTTCATTCTTGTCTGGATGACATTTTGTCAACACAATGAAAAATTCTTGCTTGATAACACAATACCATTTAGCGATGGTTTATTGCTGTTCAGGAACTTATATTCATATTCCTCTTGATTAGTGAACATTATCCCTCAGTCCATTACTTATCAAAAGTTCTTTTGATTGTCCAGGGATGATAATTTTAAGTGTTTTTGGTTACGACAGTCCCCCTACAGAAATTATCTTGTAGGAAAAGAGTAATTTCTAGCAGGTTGTCAAAATTTACTTTAATATTATCCTTATATATGTCCTCACTTTAAGTGTTTACATTTAGTGCAGGGTACATGTTTTCATTGTCATTACTATTGTTTAATGTAGTGTGTATTAATAACAGCTATTTAATCTCCTTGCAGTAGCATTAGTAGAGATTACATGTTCCTCAATTCATTTATTACTGATAGTGGCATACTTTTAAATTCATAGATGATGTTTCTTTACCTCTGTTTACACCTCAGTTAGTACACGACTTTGAGTTTTTACTCATAGGTAAGTAGTAAAGATAACAACACGACTAATGCAAACCCTCGTTATTAAACATATCATTTTTTTTTATCAACAAATTTCTTTTTCATAATTTTTTTTCCTTCAGATGTCACAATGTGTGGGTAAGTGTGGGCACAAAATGGCCCCATGGGACACCCACACTATGTGTCTTTTGTGTACAAAATGTACACGAATGGACAGGATGTCCAACTTGTCGTATATGGTCCAAATTGTATCTGGGACCACGCCTAAACAGGCATACCTGTAAGGGAGGAAGGAAGTGCATTCTTCCTTCTTTATCTCTGAATCTTGAGGATCTCAGAGTCTACTTTCTAATAATGGGATCGAGTGTGTACCCCACCCCTGCCAAATAAAGAGACAGTACCTTCCCATAGAGAGCAGCTGTTACCACTGATGAGGAGGAAGCAGCTTCTTCTCAGCTTGACATCGGGATTGAGTGCACTCCCCAAATAAAAGAGGGAGGAGCAGCACCTTTCCAAATAATGAGAGTGAATCTTATAGGAAGCAGGCAGCAGCACTTGTTTAGGGCTATAATCTCAAAACAGCGATTGATTGCACCACCTCCCCCTAACTACAGGAGGGAGGGGCAGCATCTTCCTAAGCATGAGCAAAGGCTTACTCCTGGAGGAGGTAGAGCAATGCCTTATCACGGAGAGAGATTGCACCCCCCTTTTGGGGGGGAGGGTTGGCATTTTCCAGGTACCTGAAGCTATTTTTATGGCTACGAGCAGTTTGCGCAACCCCAGGAGGGCTTTGCAGCGTTCTAGCTTTTTTAGTTCTGGGGAGGTTCCTTCCACAGATCTGAGTTGTCATTGGATTTAGGTGATGGGTCTATGACTGGTCAATGATCACTGATCACTGACTACTGGTAACTGGTCTTGACACTTGGTCACAACACCAGTCACTAGGTATACAACAGTCACTGGTCAAACCTCACTGGACATTAGGTACTGGTCATTGATGGTGTGTTTTCATTCACTGGGCATAGGTTATCAGTGACTGGTCAACAAGCATTGTTATGTGTACAGCAGTCACCAGTCAACACTTTTTGAATCTAGGTATGGAGTCCGGGATAAGGTTGAAACCCTCCCTTTCTCCACATTACTGAATTATTCTGTCACAGGGACAGAGTCTGCAATTAGGCACTCGATTGGGAAAGGATATTGGATAGATGTCCCACCCTTTCCCATGTTCCCAGTCAATCTCTACAGGATGTGGAGTTTCCTCTTTCAAGGGAGGAATCTTAGTGCAGTGCCATGGATGGCCTCTGCATAGTCCCCTTGCAGTAAGGATGTTGAATGATGGAGATCCCCACCTTCTGTTCAGGAGGGATCATCTCAGAAGGAGAGGGTCAGACCCCCTTCCCCTAAGGCTAGGAGGGACAAGAAATGTTACCATTCTTCAGCAAAGGCAATCACAAGGGACAGGACATTCACTTTCCATGAGAAGTCACTGGTTGTCAATGTTCCTACTTCACAGCCTTCCCCATAGAGGGATCATTCTGGTTCTAATAGTCCTGCATCCCCTCAAAGTAGAGGTCAAGAGGATGATGTATTCTCTCTCGTGGTAGATTCTGATGAATTTGCCGATGATCAGGCAAGATTGTTCACCCTCCTCTCATATGATCTCCCTACTCCTTCCCACCAGGCATCCCAAGTGGTGGAAGAGGAAGAGACATGGTTGCTTGACAAGGTGGTAAATGAAATTTACTGCCTCCTTCCCCCAGTCTTTGTCCTAATCCCTCGGGCTCTGAGGACACCAATATTCTTTCCAGCTTGAAAAAACTTTCAGAGACTGTGTGAAGAGCAGGTCCCTCACTCTAACATGGACAAGGAGCTTGCACAGTGATTTGCAAAAGGACAGGAATCTGCAAGGCAACATAAGAAGTGGTCAGTCCCCCCTGCTACTCTGAGGTTTTTAGTCTCAGCTTCCAGTTATAAAGTTCACTTCCCCGCCTGGCCTATTAAGCCCTACCCCCTTGAACACCAGAACTTCGCAAGTGGGGATTTTGTTGGGGTCTGTCAAGATATTAGAGGCTTTAGAGACTATGGCCAGGTTGTTTATGACTATAGCTTTGCACGCTGACCTGTTCTCATTGGCTTCTTTCAGTCTTTTGAAGGAAGAATCCTTATCACCTGTTGCTTTGCAATGGTTATTGGAAGCAGTAGCTTAGACATCAAGACATGCCTTGTTGGCAGAGCTACTCTAACTCTGCAGAGATGTTGCTTTGGACACCATAAATGTCTTGCTAGACCATAGCAAAAACCTCCTTAGAACTGCTCGCCTGGAATCAGAGACCTTATTCTGTAGTCTCATACCTTCCAATGCCTCTCAGGATCTGAGGGACCATCAACATAAGTTTCTCGCTTCTGCTTTGGGTCAGGAAGCGTACTCAGCCTAAATGAGCCATGGAGCAGACCAAATTCCAAAAGGGTATGCAACCACAACAACCCAGTAGGCAACCTTCTTTCAAACCTCCTCCGTATCAGTCATTCATGAGACATTGAGGCTGGAAAGGTAAGGTGAAGAAGTGTGCTGATTCCTCATTTTCCCAAGCACGGGGTGTGGGGTGGTGGAGGAAGATCCTAGGGATTCCATACCTCTCCTGCCGTGCATCCCTCTTCCTTTTAAACCAGTTGGAGCCTGATTACCTCTCCTTTCAGAGGTCTGGTCAGGCATCACAGAAGATTGGCAGGTCCTTTCCAAAATAAAGGAGTGTTTATGTCTGTACTTCATAGATCTCTCAAGGACCCCCATCATATACCAACAGTGAATGTAACCACACTTAAGGAAAAGGTGCACACCCTTCTTCAGAGGGGCGCAGAGGAGAGGGTATAAAACATCATGTTGTCTGCTGCTTTCTACTCCTGGTGGGAAACTGAGGCTCATCATAGATCGTTCCCCCCATAACAAATTCCTCTGAGAGGAACACTTCAAGATGGAGACTGCAGCATCAGTCCAGAGCGCCATCTTGCCCAGAGACTGGGCAGTTTCCATCAATCTTCAGGATGTTTATTTTCACATCCCAATCTTTCATCCGCACAAAAAATACCTCTGTTTTTGCATTGAACAGGTTTTCCAATTCTTGAGCCATGCAGTTCTGTCTAGCCTCAGCGTCCAGATTGTTTATCAGAGTGATGAGAGTAGTGACTGCTCATATCATGTATTTTAGGACTCTGCAGGCCAAGACCTTGTTGCCAGCTCAACTTTACCTTTCTCTTCTGGGGACCTTGAACCCCATGGCAGACCCGGTACCCTCCTCTTCAGTTTCTCCAGTAGATGATCAGGAAACCACTCAAGGATTCTGTCAGCCCGAATTTCTATAGGGTCAGCATTTCAGTACATCTTCAAGTGGTCGTACAACAGGAAGTCTGGAACCTTCTATGCTGGGCAGAGTTGGAAGGAATTACACTCTGAGTTTGTGGGAGAGAAAAATGTCCTTGCAGACAGTTTGTCCAGGACAGGCGATATAGTTCTCACAGAATGGTCTCTGCATCGAGCAGTTACAGAGTCTTTGTTCAGTGTATGGGGGAAGCCTCTAGTGAACTTATTTGTAATGAAAGTGAACAGCAAGGTCCCATTTTATGTCTCCCCATTCTCAGACCAAAGAGCCTGGGCAGTGGACACCTTCAGCTTGAGGTGGGATTGGCTGTTCACTTGTGCGTTCCCACCCATCAGTTTGATCCTGATAGCCCCTCTGTGGCCTCAGCAGTCATGGTTTACCCACATTCTTGACCTGTTGATCAACCAACCCAGATCATTACCTCAGTGGAAGAACCTTTTGTCGCAGCACAGTTGTTCACTTCTTCACAACAACCCAAATATTCTCCACCTTCATGCTTGGCTCATCTCAAAATGATCTATGTGCCATGCAGAGTTTTTGAGCAAGGTTTCTGATTGCATTGTCCAGGCCAGGAGATGATCTTCCTCTAAGGTCTATGATGCAAAGTGGAAAATCTTCTGTGATTGGTGCACTAGGAAGCATGTTAATCCTAGCTGTACGTCTATGAGCATAGTGGCTGATTTTCTTCTCTTCCTTTTGACAATGGTCAGTTCTACTATTAGGGCTATAGGGCAGCCCGATTCAGCACACTCAGAATTTCAGAGGCCTGGCTATTGGTTCAGATTCTCATTTTGCCGACTCTATCAGGTATTTTGAGCTGCAGAGACCAGTGTCTCACTCTCTAATGCCCAGATGGAATCGCTCATGAGTCTTGTGGTCTTTAAACAAACCCCCTATGAACCATTGGGTGAAGCTTCTTTTGAGAACCTTGCCCTCAGGACTGTTTTCTTGCTTTCCTTGGTGTCTGTGAGATGAACAATGCTGTCTATGAGTCATTGACAGTTGTGAGTCTGTGTCTCTACTTTGCCAACCAGGTTTCTTTATGAAAAATCAGCTTCTGTTGGTAGCTCCACTCTTTATAGGGATCCTCAGTCTCAGTCATATCTGTGATGTGGATGATCTAGATCAACTCTTGTGGCCAGTTAGGGCTTTACGATTCTGTTTGGTCACTTCTGAAGGGAGAAGAAAGGGTAGGAACCATCTTTTCATTCCCTCAAAAGGTTCTGCTGATATTCAGCATCCACTATTTATAGGTTGATTAATATAATGATCAGTCTAGAACTTATCATCCCTTTACTGAGGACCTTCATCATGAAGATTAAAGCCTATGAGGTTTGAGCCATTGCTTCCTCAAGGGCCTATCTCCCTTGGTCCATAGTTGCGGCACAAACAGTGACCCAAACTGCTACTGTCTGAAAGAAGTGGATTTGTTCTACTGTAAGGTGAATTTTCTTACTCCTTGGAGACCATCAGCATCCTTCCTTACTGACAAATTCAGCTAAACAAAAGTGACAGGTGACGTATTACTGATATTAAAATATAGTGTTTTGGGAGGGTTAAACTAATTTCACTTATATAATTGGATGTCCTTCTCCCATCCCTGCTCTGATGTCCTTCTATAGTCAAGGTCCATGAAAAAAATTAAGAGATGCTGTTGCACATGGGCCTATGAAATGGAGTCAGTCTAGGTTGATGCATGTGTTCTAAGAACTTTCTAGAACAGGAGGATGGTGCATCTGGCACGGACGAGGGTTCTTCCATTGCTGAAATTGTGGGCTAAACAATAGTGACATGTACGTATTATATAATACAGGTTAGTTCCCCACCCCACCCCACCCAAAAAATTACATTTTCACCAAAAGAAGTGTTATAATATCTAGTTGGTCTGAAATGAAACTGGTGCCAATCTAACATCCAACATGGCTGCTGTGATGGCAATCTTATAACACTTGTTATTGCTACTTCTCCTCAATGGATGGCCATATTGACATGGGGTTTTCACCAAAAGACTTCTTATGATACCTAGTTAGTTCTAAATGAAAATGGTGCTAATCTTACAAGCAGTATGGCTGCCACAATGAAAATGGTGCCATTCAGACATCCAGAATTGCCACCACAGCAAGCCATCTTGAAAATCTTGATATCGCTAGTCCTCCTAAATGGAAAGTCATAGTGACATAGGGTTTTCACTATGTGGCTTGTAATGGTGTCTGGTTGGTTCTAAATGAAATGTTGCCTATCTAACATCCAATATGGCCATATTGACATGAGGTTTTCAGCAAAAGACTTCTTGTGATATCTAGTTGGTCCTAAATTAAAATGGTGCTAATCTTACATCCAGTATGGCTGCGATGATGGTGATCTCTGAATTCTTGTTATCACTGCTCCACCTGAATGGATGGTCATATTGACATGGAATTCTCACCCAAAGACCTGTAAATTATGCCTGGTTGGCCCTAAATGAAAATGGTGCTGATCTGACATCCAATACAGACACCACAGAGGCCAATTTGAAAATCTTGTTATCACTCAAGAATATCATTGATGGTTTCAACATGCCACAGTTCAAAAGAAGAAATGGTCTTATCTTGGATTCCTGAATATTTGTTTTGGACAGCAGAGCATCAATCACTTCAAGAGACTCTTGTTTGCTAAACAGTATGAATTGATGCCTTTAAAAATGAATTCACAGTATGTTTTTGTGACATGTTCAAACCCACCAAATATTCCATCTTCCAGGTTTATTGTAGTATTTTCTGTTTGCTTGATCAAATGTGGAAATAAAATAAAATTAACATGGAACCTTATTGAATGGCTGGACTGTTCATAAGCTGTTATAGATTCTGCATGTACATGTATATGCTTTTGCATAAGACCTTTAGTGAGAAGGGGAATGGTAAGAATCTATCTAAATTTTAGCTCAACTCTTGTCTCATGCCATAATAAATTCTGGTATTATTATTTTCTTGTTTTTCTCTTTATACCTTTGTCATTATCATCATCATCATCATCTTTTTCTTCATCTACTTCATCATCTTAATCCTTCCTTCCTTCTTATTCATCTTTATCATCAAAGCCACAGTGTCGCAGTAGCTATAGCAGTGAACTCATGACCAGAAAAGTTTGGGTTTAATACCAGTCAAGCAGATCAGCTTAGAATTGGCTACATGGTATGTCCTTGGACAAGGTACTTTACAATGCTTGCCTTGGCACGATATAACCTTCAAGTGTTGATATGCTGTAAAACACCAAACAGTATTATACCATATTGTCTTTTTTGTCATCTTATTGTTCATGAGTAATGTGTATATCTTGCACCTTTACAGTCGCTGGAGCTCTTCATCCTGTGAATCTGGCTCAATGGTGGTACTAGGCTCTGTCAAATCTGATGAGGAGAAAGAGCACCCATCTTTGAGATTCCTAGTGAATAGGGACCTAGACCTCCCAGTATCTGTAGATAGGTCCCACGGGATCCTTCCCTCCTATGTCCAGCAGTTACTGGACAGTGGGCGGAGACTTGACACGCCTACCGACTCGGACAATTTCGATGAAAGCTTGAAAGGAAATGCTGAGAAGTCTAAACACTTCTACAAGTTTAGCCTAATTTCTAAGAAGTTTTTGAAGATTTACTTTGATCGCCTGGCACTTTTAGCCTTGTTAGATAGGTAAGTGTTTAATAATTTTTGCTTATAATTTTTAGCTCACCAGGCCATAAGGTCAAGTGAGCTTATGATATGGTTCTGCGTCTGCTGTCCATTGTGTGTTTGTCGTGCATCGTGTATTGTCCATCAGCAATTGCTTGTGACCACTCTGGAGTCCATGTTTCTGAATCAATTTCAATCAGATTTTGAATATGGGTTTATATCGTCAAAATCTCAGATGAGTTCATTAATGGGCAAGTGCTATGCATATTAATGAGGTGATCTTGCACCTGATATGCTAACCTTGTTAATATAACCAGAGGCCATAATTCTGATCCAGTTTTGATCAAACTTGGAATATATGCTTTTTTATCATTAAGATCTTACTAGTTTGATAACGAGCGAGATCTACGCATACTAATGAGATGATCTTGCATCTGATTGGCTGAGCTTGTTACCACTCTTGAAGCCATATTTCTGATCTGATTTTGATCTAACTTGGAATATTTGTTTTATACTATTAAAATCTCAGATGAGTTCAATAATGATGGAGACCCATGCATATGAATGAGGTAAATCTTGCATCTGATTGGCTGAGCTTGTTACCACTCTGGAAGCCATATTTCTAATCAGATTTTGAAATATGGGCATATATCATTACAATCTTGGATGGGTTCAATAATGCATGGGAACCATGCATATTAATGAGGTAATCTTGCAGCTGATTGGTTGACCTTGTTGCCAATCTGGAAGTCAGATTTCTGATCTGAATTAGGTAAAACTTGGAATATATGCTTATGTCATCTAGAGCTGTACAAGTTAATGAGTGAGTTGATCTTGCATCTGATTTGCTGAGCTTGTTGCCATTCTGGAAGCCAAATTTCTGATCCAATGTTGATCAAACCTGAAATATTTGCTTGTATCATCAAGATCTTGGACTGTTTCAATAATGAGCAAAATACATGCATATTTATGAGGTGATCTTCCATGTAATTGGCTGAATTTATTACCACTCTGGAAACCATAATTCTGATCCTATTTTGAACACAAGTGGAATATGGGCTTATATCATTTAGATCTTGGGCAATTTTGAAAGTAAGTAGGATCAGTGCATATTAATGAGGTGAACTTACATCTGATTGGCTGAACTTGTTACCACTTTTGAGGTCATATTTTTGATATGTTGGGTTTCTTATGATCAAGATCGTGGATGAATTTGATTATGAGCAAAAGACTGCGTATTAATTATGCCTCTATCTTTATAAAAAAAATTTTAATCGAGATATAGTAAAGTAGGTAAAATCAACATAATAAATTTGGGAGATAGTTTACATAGGATGTGTTTTTACAATACTACATGAACCTGCTTGGTGGAAATGGACAACCATTAGGTTATGTAAGCCAGGTGAGTGATATCAAGCCAACATGGGCCTCTTGTTCAGATTGGGGGTGGGGGGGTGATGAAATAATAGTACAATACATTTTATGCACATACTTAGTTTTTTTTGTCTTTTTATTTTTAATTTCATTGAATGAGAGACATATATTTCAATTTATTCAGTAGATATGAAAGAATACTCCATTTAATTCTTGCGGTAAGTAAACTCATATATTCACAAAATTATTATTATTGAATTGAAATAAATGTTGAATCATTCTTCTTAAAATGTCTTCTTCAGATTTATTACTTAATTGTAATGTGTTGGGAGAACATCAACTTCCTTGCAAATCCAGTCCTCCCAACTGGAAAAAGATGCTAATCATGTCTTTTTTCTTGTTTTAGCATTAAAAGTGCTAAAACATCATCTGCTTGCTGAGATGGCAGTCAGAAAAGGTTGGTCTCCCATGGATAGAGGAATTGGTTCCAAATCTCATAATTGATTAGTTACTACTTCCACTTTTGCCTGGTCTGCAGACTGCCATAAGAGGCTGCAATAATAACTTTCATTTTGTGCCTTTTCGCAAGTTTCTGCAAACCTTACAAGTTATTCATCACAGTGAAATATACTCTTACTGAATTTTTCTCTGTCCTCATCGTAGATGAATATTTTGCAATTCAATTATTTATTTTGTTATATGATAAGTTAACCAATGCCATCTTAAGTAAGTACTCCAGTGGTCAATAGTACCTATAGTACAATACATCTCAGTAATCAATCTTTATTGCATTTTATTCCAGTAAATAGTCATTTATTCCATTTCTCAATGTTCACTTCACTAAGTCTGTATATCCCATTATTTTGTTATCGTTCACCACAGTTGGCCATAGGTTTCTGAGTGGTCTAAGGTGCTTACCTTTACAGAACACTCACACATCTCACCTCTGTCCACATGGGTTCAAGTCTTGGCTTGACCATATGGGTATGTGAGAAAGCTTGCTAGTTGCTTCCTGTGGATCAGTGGTTCATCCCGGGGTCTTTTTGGATATTTCCTCCACCAAATATACTGGCTGCCATGTATCACACACACACACACACACTTCATAGATTCTGTTGACACCAGGTTTGAGTTAAGATAATCACTATATCTGATCAGTATTTTTAACTATATAAAAAAAAAAAAATTTTATTTAAAAATTTCTTTACCTAATAGTACATTAATGTAAAGAAATCAAATTTGATAAACTGTTAGGTTCATGTCACCAATTATTAGGTTCAGATCCATTTAAACAAACAGTGAGTCATTTTTATCTTCCTATTCACTATGCTCTACAAATTCTGAAAAGTTTACTACATGATTTTAACTTTGGAAACTATATTTGTGTTTGTAAATCATGTATGCTATCCACTGATGAAAGTTATTGAAAAAACCAAATGTCAGTTTAGTCTGATTGAATTAGGTACATGTGCATATAAACAAGTCAACCGAATTTCATTTGCCTAAGTGAGTCAGTGGGAGCATCTTGATTTGGTCCTGGCCATATGCATGTCCATACTTCTGTAAGTCTGTCTCTATTGGAAGATTTTTTGCAACATTGCCATTCAATGTGTATACAAATTAATTTTTTCTAGCATTTTTGTATACATACATAGCTAACCTAATTAGATTTTCAGACCATTACACCAGTCTTTTACTTCTTACACAAATTAAAACTGTTTGGTATTGGACATGCTTTTATTAAAACATGGTTAGCAAGATTAATAGTCATATTCCTATTTGTATGTAGATGACCTGATGAAACTTTTAGAAAATTCCATGAATATGTTTATTTGTTTTTTAAAAAAATTTGAACTTTTTGAATGTTTACTTTTTGAGCGAAAACCTTATTAGAATGATTTAGCAAAAACCACTTATGGTCAACAAATGAAATTGTGTATGTATGTATGTATATATATATATACCGGTATGTAAGTATGTATGTATGCATATGTTGATAACCTGATTAGACTTTCATGACATTATAGCAATTTATCAAACACATAATATTTGTATTCATATGTAGATGACCAGATTTGATTTTTAGGCCATTGCAGCAATTTTACATTTTTATTTTCTTGTTACACATTTTCAAACTTTTTCTAATGAAAAAAAAAATTCTTAGCACTTGAAGTAGACAAATCAAGTAGTGTAGGCATGTTTATGTCCATATGTAGAATGTGGTGCCATTTTAGCATTTTTTTCAATATGTTTTCCCCTAAATTTGGAACTTTTTGGTCTGCAGTGGTGGCATATATATTTTATAAACAAATCTAACAAGGTTTTCAACAAATAAAGGTGAACAAAAAATTTAAAATAAAATATATAAAAAAAGTTATGAAAGAAAGCAAAAATCGTTTGAATGTTGTGAAAAATCTACCCTCCCAACTACTCCCCTGGTTGGTGCTGACAAACAGGATGAACAGGATCAAATCAAGATGGAAATAGCGACAGATAATAAAAGCACAATTTTGTTACATGAAAGTATATATATATCACTTTGACACTTATTAAACATTTGTTTTAATAAAAATTTTAGTAGATTTTCCTAATGTAAGTCTACTGTCAGTGATATTATTTTGCATAATACTTGTATGCTTGGCTGCAAATTTCCACCACTATTTGAGTGATTGCCCCACTTTTTGATAATGAGTATTACCAGAATTATGTGTACTTGGGTGAACAGGCATCTGCATAAATTGTTATATTAATGTTCGGTTTAAATTATTTCAGTCAGATTTTGGTACCATGCACTGTGCACCGTATGGTCGAATGTTACCAGATGTATACAGAGACAGTTTATAATTTAATAATAGTTTGCTTAGGTTTACATAGATGCAGCAATGGTACTATACAGTTTCTTGATCTTGTAGCTTGGAAGAATTATTGTACAAATATGCAGTTTCAATGGAAACAGGAAAAGAAACAACTGGGAATAGTTTATTAGTCTCTGTTTCGAATCACAATAAACCAGTGGGAATAATATATTAGTCTCGCTATCAAATCATTATGTCAAAATAAAATTTTGTGCAATATCCAATTGGAAGTAAATCCTGTACACATGTTGCAGATAATACCAGCCAAGATTTTTTTAAAAAAACTTTGCATTTTAAATGTTGTTTAATAATACAGATGTCCCTTTTATGGACTGACCATTTAATTTTTGGGGATGGGAGGGTAGGCCTGGTTTTTTCAGGGGAAAAATCTGCAGCTCTCAAACAACTTGAAAAATATTCTTTCTGGTTGAAAAAAATAAATTATCTTCAGGTACAAGAAGAACACATATCCTGGCTTTGCAAAAGATTCCACCCACCCCCAGCCCGAATATTAAATGGTCAGCCTCTTATATTACTTTCTTGTTATTGCTGACATGTATTTTGTATCTAAGGACCACAGACCACAGAGTCTGCATGAAAGAATTATTATTAAAACATGTATTAATTCCATTTTCTTGAGGATACCACTATCTGATTATGACGATGATTATGATGATGATGATCATCATCATTTACAGCAAGAACTGTTTTCATTTGATTATTAATGACAGCTTCCATTACCATAAGGAATGGAAATGCTGACAGCTTCATATGTAAACATGCATAAAATATGTTTATGTATTTAATAGTAACTATGAAATAAAACTTACAGTCTACTGGATTAGATTTTTCTGCAGCTTAATTTCTCTTGTTACTCACATCAATACATTCTGTATAACTGGATGGAATATCAGTACTTTCTGACCCTGACATACCATATATAAAGAGTAATTTTTCTGCTGTGTTTTTTTGACAGAATTTCAGTAAAATTGGTGTATTAATGACTCACTTGTTTGTTTTTTTGGGGTTAATCGACTAAGTAAAATGTATCATTATGCATGTGAATGTTTACTTTGTATTCTTTTATGGAAAATGTGTAAAACTATTTTTAAAAATAGTTTTGTTAGAGAAAGACCAACTATACAGTATATACTGGAATGTTGGGAAGCATCTCAAAAGAACCCTCTCTCCGACCCTCACTCTCCACAAACAAACATTGGAAAAATGCAGTTACGCCTGTGTGGGAGGTGCCGTAAAATTACGTAAAAAAATGTAAGTAAAACTTATGAAAAAACGTATGTAATTCTCATTAGTGAAACACTTGTCACATACAAAAGTCATAGGTAATAACTTAAGAAAATCTTTTGCATATGTTGTTTTATGAAACAAGCTCCAGGACCTCAGAACCAGATTTCAGCTGGCATTGTACCTTGTTCATTCCAGTTTCCACACTGTGTTGACTTGTGTCACTGAGACTGGGTATAGTGATCTGTCTTTCTGGCATACACAGTCTTAGATCCAGGATGACTCATGTACTCAAACAGGGCAGTTTAACAAAGATTTGCACAAGGCAGCCATTAAGTCTTTGATATCTTCATATTTCAATTTACAGGTCTTCCCAGAAATTTCTGAGGTTTGGATATAGTGACACCATGTACTAGTTCAGAGCAGACTTATTTGGTCTAAATCTCAATCCGTGGGTTTTTACAAGAACTGTGGACATAGTCTTGTCTCACTTCAGAAACACTTCCATCTCCATATCTTCAAACTACCTGAGTGTCATGGTACAAAAGCACAAAGTGAGAAATCTTTTGTACCAAGACATGAAATCTCTTATTTCTGTCTTGCTTCACCTGGAATTTCTTATCAACAAGGACAGATCTGATCTCCTCCTGTTCCAGCACTTCTTTCATCTTGACACAGAGTTCAAATTCTCTTGAAATCGAGTTCGTCTCTCACAAGAATGTGTCTTGGAGATTCTATCAATGGTATCTTCATCCTCTTAGAGAGTTGAATTTTAAGAATTTTTTATTTTCTTGGGCCTTCTCAGTGTCGATGTGGATTTTCTTATTTTGGACCATTTGTTCATGAGACCCCTGAAGATGATCCTGCTGTCCCTGTGGCAGCCGAAACTTTGCCCACTAGACCAAATGATCAGACTTGACATCCCATCTCTGGCAGTCTCAGCGTCCAAGCAGACTCGGTGTCCAGATGGAATCAACCAATTCACACAAAATGCTCCATCACCACTTGGTCTTCAGTTGAATCAGCACTCATTGTGGTCAATCCCAGGAAATAATGTTAGCTGCCCTTAGAAGATTAGAAAATTGAATACTATTATTTGTTTATTCATTATTGCCACTTGCATAGAGTGGCAGACATGGAGGGATCACTTTGTTACCTAGAGTAACAGTCTAGCAGAAATAAAGGAATATATTTTGCTTTAGCTCCTGAAAAGTTTATTGTTATGACATGTAACTACAAATACTACAAATGTATGAGGCCAGAGTTGATGGTATCCTGATTGGCCAGACATTATCATATAATTTTTTCAGGTTGAATCCCTTATGATTGGGAAGTACAGTATATTTGCAGCACAGAATGCTAGCATGTTTCCAATATGCTAACAAGAGTGCTGCAATAATTCTGGAAAATATTTACCATTAGATTGCTCTGCCATTAGATTGATTGCAGTATGTTTCAGTTATTTAGATTTTCTTCATTTATGCTGGAATCAACTTGCAGCACATTTTTTTCCTTATCAACTTTGCACTTCCACAAACTGTTAAAATAGTACACTTTTAGGTAAAATACAAGAATGGTAACCATCTTGTAAAGAAAATCTCTCAGAAAAAATCCTGCATTCTCCCCAGCTTCTTGTGTGGTTCAGGTACCATCCACTAAAATAAATAGATTGCAGCAACATGTACTGTCTAACAGGAACACAAATTTTACTATTTACCTGTTTGGCAAAACAACATAAGTATTTAATCTTTTAGTTCAACATTCCAAAGTCACTTCACATTTTAAAAACATATCTAAGTGTTATGCATGACCATCCTTTAAAGATATCCAAAATTGTAGTTTTACCTTCCATTTTGGAAGGGTTGTGACATCATATCTGTCAAATGTTAAGTACTTTACATCTTTTTTAAAAAAAGCATCGAAATTGCTCACTTGATTCCTTAAGACCTTTGAATAAGAAGCACTGCTCTTTTTTTTTTAATGGAAAAAAAACCCATAAAAATTAAAAGAATACCTACATGTACATGACCTTTAAACTTGCCTCATTTAAAGCTCATTGCATGAGGGATGTTGTAGAATTTGATATGTGATATTCACCTTTGTGGGAATAATTAGCTAATATTTGGAGCAACTTATAATTAAAGGGTAAGTATAGCTATAAATACAAATGTTACTGATTTTCTAATGTGTGCTCAGCAGATGTATAAGATGACAGTATCATACACTTATTTAGTTTAAAACACTGCAGTTTTCTTTGCGGAGGTATGGGAGATAACTGTCTTTGAGTAAATGTACACAACTGTGCTAAATTTTGCTGTCTGTGAGAAATAAAGTCTAAAGAAAAACTAGAAAGTGATAAAAACTTTACATATAATTTGCTAATCTCATCACCCAATTGTTGATAACTGACAACAATATTGCATCAATAACTGCAGTTTGGCAGGCAGAGCAGTAAATAATACTGATCTGCAAAATGATCGACTCAATGAGTATGTGGCGCAAGAATATATGATCATCTCATTAAATGTATTAAATCATAGGAGCAAAACTGCACAGCAACAATATAAATTATGGCGTAGTGAATTATGATACTTACCACATTCAGAAATTTAACATAAATCTGGTAATGATGTTAAGTATGCTGAATCCATTGGGTTATCCATTCAGCTTACAAGGAATTAATCCAAGACCAGATGAATTTCTTACACATATGTTAGCACATGAGATTAGGGCAGCTGCTACTATCATGGCAATAAAGCTAAACTGTTGCCAGACCAACATCATACAAGCTGTGGGATGGAGGTCTGATATGGCAGTGACCAGCTTCTATCTCAGAGATTTTTCATTCCAAAGAGCTCAATTTGACCTTGTGGGACCTATATCAGCTGTGCAACAGGCTTCCTTTCAAGGTTGCTTTGCAGCTTTGTAATGATGTGGGTTACTCTGCTTCCACTGGATTTGCGGGATCGAAAATGTTTTCTCAAGACCATATCCATTCATTGCCCTGTGCTAACCCTAGGCTGTATCATGCACTAGATTCTAGGCTGTATCACACACTAGATTTGACTGTATCACACACTAGATTTGAAACAGCTGTACATACACAAGGAGACAGGAGCCAGAGCCAACTCCAGGGTAAAGGGATTCAACTTACGAATATTGCGAAAACAAGTCAGAAGACTCAAGTCTTTTTCACTTGGGAGGGATGGATTTGTGAGGTAGCGGATGTTCTCCTAGTGTAATATGATCAGGCAAGTATTATTGAAGAAACACATTTTACTCCAAAGTTTCTTTTCTGTATTTAAACACATGGAATACAAGATCAGGATGAAGTTGATTATGGTTATAGATGATAGTATTTCAAACCATAAAACTTAATGGTTTTTGTTGTTTTGTATCAGCTCTACAAAGGCAAGAACAAGTTTTGCCACAGCATTGACAATTGAGAGCATTAAGTTTCTTCTCCACTTTGTATTGCAGGAACTAGTGTGTAAAACAAAATATTATACTGTGAATTCACTATTTTTCATGGGATACCAAAGTTTTTGGGTTTCATGGTTACTTGAAACCACAAATTTAAAGACCCAATGAACAGTGATTTTCCTTTGGAAACAATATGTTTCTTTCACCAGTCCATAAAATTAAGCACCCACAAAAATATAAGTTTCCAAAAAACCACAAAAATTGATATTAAACCACAAAAATAAATGAATTCACAGTATTTTGGATGCGATGATTTTTGTCGGGTGTAAATTAATCATGTGCTACAAATTATTTTCTTTTTTTTTTACCAGAAACTTGTCTGTGATAGAAAACATTGTAGCTGTGATTATAGCTGTGATGGTTGCAGTCCTTGGTGCAATGGTGCTCACAAACAACTTCTACTATGATTTCTCAATTTTTGTGTTCTGCTTTGTCATGGCCGGATGTCAGTATTCTTTGCTCAAGGTTAGAAGATAATAGTTTATAAAAATTCTAATGATAAAGAAGTAATTGTATTAATACAGCATGACCTGTACTGTATTACAAGTTATTTTCCTGCAGACAAAATTGGAAAATGGACCTTGATTACATAGCAGCAACATGCTGACTTTGCACCTTTGTAGTTTTAGGTTTGATAATTGATACATTTACAAGCAATTATACAGTTTTGTACACATCAAAAACCAACACACTCCAACATGTAAACAGTGGAGAGTATGTTGAATTGTTATAATTTATGATAATCAGCACTTTTTGACTTGCAACTTGAGGCAACTAGTCTCACAGTTGTATTCATTTGAGACTGTATTATAGACTTATCTCCAAGAAAGTATGCACAATGAATCCAAATTTACTATTCCTGCTCATGGTAATTAATCTGAAAATATTATACCTTAAAACCTTTTCAGTGTGAAAGGTTTAGAACAATTTTATTGTTATTATTTGAAGAAGTGTTTACCATGTATTGTATTGTGAAATGTTTACTTGATAATATTACCAATTAACTCTTATCTTTGGAGTCAGGCTGTTCACTATGCTACATACAACAAAGATATAAGTTTTTAAGCTCTACTGGTCATAGACAAGAAGAGCTTATGTAATGGCCTGTTGTCTGTTGTCCAGCCTCTCTGTCCATCTGTTAGCAGATGTTTGTTATCACTACTTTTCCTAAACTACTTGGAGGATTGCCATAACATTGTGCACACACATTCATTCCAAGGTGAAGATGGTCCTAAATGAAAATGGTGCAGCTTGGAGATCCAGTATACCTGCCACAGTAGCCAACTTTAAAATCTTGTTATCACTACTTATCATGAATGAATGGTCATTACAAGAAGGAGTTTTAACTAAAAGACTTCTTATGATGTCTAGTTGATCATAAATGAACATGGTGCTGATCTGCACAATAACTCGAGTTGTCCGCCATCTATTTATACCATAGTTTGGAGATGGCTTGCACTTGAATTAAGGAAGAACCCTATTGATTTCAGGGTCAAAAGGTCAAAGGTGAAGATCAGTGTAACTGAAAGAAAAAATGGTTTCTGCACAATAACATTAGTTCTACATCACATACTGGGCCAAACTTTGTGGATGACTTGCACCAGGGGTAAGAAGAAACCTGATTTTGGGGTCGAAAGATCAGAGGCCAAAGTCACTGTGACTGAAGAAAGAAAAATGGTTTCTGTATAATAACATTAGTTCTACATCACAGACCTGGACCAAACCTTGTGGATGGCTTATACATGGGGTAAGGAAGAAACCTATTAAATTTGGGCTCAAAAGGTCAATGGTCAAGGTGTGACTAAAATAGGACATGGTTTCTGCACAATTTCAGTGATCTGTATGGAGAACTATTAAACAAGGGGCAGGCGTATAATGTGCTGTTCAAGGTAGAATTGTTAATTCTTTTTTTCAAAAAATTTGAATGATTTTTACCCACTTTACCACATTGAAACAGACGTGTGTGACAAATATGTGATATGTATAGATATGCATTAAAATCAAATATACTCATTGCTAGATATTTCTTTTACAGAGTGTTCAGCCTGATGCAGCTTCTCCAATGCATGTAAGATCTGAAACTTTCATTACTTTAACTGATTTTGGGTGTTATTATCTGAGATTTTTTGACAGCATGAATTAAAAATATTTTGCTTACTTGTCTGCATTAAGAGATATTAAGATATGTATCAAAGCCAAGTGGCATGGGTCATGCTGATGTTTTTGTTGATTTTCATCAATAAAGTCAAGATTTGGTGTGAAATTAATGTGCCCACAAATTCTGATCCTGATGGTGGGATTAATAGAATCCTTCATGTGCATTGATGTAGGATAGGAAATTCCACCGAAGGGTCAGAATTTTGCGTCAGACATGAGATGCAAAATTTTTATCCCTGAGGTGGAATTTTGCTATCCTACACTAAAGCATAATGAAAGATTCTTTTTCTCACATTTCTGAACAAAAAATGAGGATCGAAGTAAATATGTTGTATTGTGAATACTGATGTAATTTTCAAATAGCAAAACATCCATTGAAAATTTCTTTCCTTAAGATAGAGCGTAAAAAGTTAAGTTTACACTGAAAAATTCAGTGTAAACTTTAAATGACATTTTAACACAGTTTAGCTTTGAAAGAACAGTGGTTGAAACGGCTATGGTAATAGTAATACACAGCATCCGAATTGTGTACTGCAGATAGCTTGTGCAAGGACACAGATGTGAACAGGTCAAAATACGAAGTCCACTCTTATCCATAAAATTAATCAACACAGACAAAAAAGAATATGAAATAGTCCTCGATTTAACTTTGATCAAGAATTGATTTACTCTTCAGAAAGAATAATGAGAATAAGAATTTTAAAAATTAACGAGTACAATGACTTTTTTAACTCTAAATTGCACCAAAGAAGATGTACATGTATCTAGGTTGATGAATGTGAAATGGCCTGTTTGTGGGACACTTAAGTTCAACCACTGCTCACTTTAGCACATAAATGTGTTTCAATTAATGTTTATTTTGATTGTTGTGAAATAATGTCCAAGTGATGATGGAAGTCAGGAAGTGTTTTCTACTTTGTGTGCACTATGCTCGCAGTAGATAGTCAAAATAGTCCATGAGTCAGGATAAAGGTCACGTGTGAGGTAGGAAAAGCACTGGTGTTCCACACTGGGAAATATGATCATACACATATAGGAATGTGAGAATTCCCTATTCCACACCAGTGCATGTGATTGATTATTTTTCTCTCATTTCTAAAGCTGGCTGGGCTTCAGTATGGATGTAGCTATAAAAAGACTTTTTCTGAAAGTTTTCAAGTCATTAGATACAGCATATAACTTCAGTCTACAACAAAGAATTGGTTCTAAGAAAGAATTTTTATTTATAAACCAAGAAATTTCTCTTTTCAGTATTCAAAAAGCTAGAAACATTGTTAATATTCATGACATCATAAGCATAATGATGTCACGTACAGTCTCACTAAATTCATGCATATAGGTTAGGAATATCCCACATGGCTTTATCACATAGCCAGACTGTGTCACACTTGTATAGGAATGGCTTTATCACATGGCCAAACTGTGTCACACTTGTATAGGAATGGCTTTATCACATGGCCAAACTGTGTCACACTTGTATAGGAATGGCTTTATCACATGGCCAAACTGTGTCACACTTGTATAAAAATGAGAGCAATTACATTACACAGTTCTTTTGTGTTGGCTGTAGTCTTTCATTACTCTAAAGGTAGCAAAAGGTTTTTTGATGACAATTTTTGGCTCACCTGCTGTAAGTTCAAGTCAGCTTATGGTATGTCTATGTGTCCATTGTGCATCATGTTTTGTGCATTGTGTGTCATGCATCTGTCAACAATTGCTATTTTCAACTTCTTAAAAACAACCAGACTAGACCAAATTTAGCAAAGAGCATCCTGGCTTGACGAGCTTTCAAATTTGTACAAATGATGCTGATCCACCATCATATATGGCCTCCATTACCAAAAATAGAAGGAAAAAAAAAGTTAAATGACTTCTAAAATAATCACTGAACAAAATTTTATCAGTTTTATTCCAGTGATATAGATCTGCCATTAAATATGACCACTGCGACTAAAAATAGAAAAAAACTTTGACAACTTATTCTCAGAAACTACTCTGCAGAATTTGACTAACTTGAATAGAAAGCATTCTGGTATTAAAGGCTTTTAAATTTATGCAAATGATGCTGATTGGCCATCAAATATGGCCACCATTACTAAAAATGGACAATCCTCTAAATGACTTCTCAGAAAATACTAAACAGAATTTGACCAAATTTTACAGATTGCATTCTGGCATGAAGAGCTTTTAAATTGTTCAAATGATGCCAATCTGCATTCAAATATGGCTACTGTTATTAAAACAGAAAAATCTTTAATAATTTCTAAATAATCACTTAGTAGAATTCGATCAAATTTAAATGAAAGTGTCCTATCTTGAACACCTTTCCGATTCATACCAATGATGCAATTCGGCCAATTAGAAGAAAAATAAGTACATAATGATAGCACTTCATTTCTTGAGATATACAGAGTATATCATTTTGTACACCTTGATTATACTTGTCCAAAAATAACAAATAACATGGAAGAAGATAATGAAAAGGAAACTGTGTGGACTCTTTTCTAGAATGAATCACAAATACCCAAGGAAAAACCCTAATGTGACATTATGTGGATCATTTTTCATATAATATGAATGTTGATATAATAATAATAATAATAATAATAAAAAAAAAATAAATAATAATAATAATATTAATAACAACAACAACAACATTGTATTTGTTTTAAGAGAATTATTTGGACTATTTCAGGGGTATAACCATCTCATTGTGTTCAGCCGTCCATTTTACTTCTGCCTTTGTTGTGGGATCATGCTGTTTCTGGACTATAGCAGTAATGTGTGGCAACCCCACACAGTCTATGTGTATGGAATGCCTTTCACCTCCATCAAAGCCCTGGAGTTTGCTAGAGATCTGCTTAAAGGTAAATTATAGAATCATGCCATTAGGTTGACAAAATTATTTTTTGTCTCCCATCTTTTGAAGTAGCTCAAATTATACCAATAGCTATCTTTTCAGTGTAATTAAAAATGAGGGAGAGTCTGAAAATCTTTTTACTGCAGGTGGTGAACCTAGAAATTTAAGCTGAGATTTTTTTTCCTCCAATATCAGACAATATATACATGCCTACCACTCTCTCCCATGAATTTAAATTACCAGTAACAGCCCAAAGAAACTTGGAGTGACCTAGTGTCAGCTAAAGTAACTTTGAAATTTATCAAGGCCAATTTTGCACAGTAAACTTAATCAGAATGTCCCTCATGTCACTTTCATGGCCCCCCCCCCCCCAACAATACACACAAGCATTGGTTGGGGTGGAGTGGGGGCATCTTGATTTAATCCTTTTTTACCATCTGGCCCAAGTAGCTTGCAGAGAAACTACTCAAGAAAACAAATTCAATTCAGCAGGCATATTTGCATGCCACTGCAGCAATTTTTGGCTCTACTGGTCATGGACCACGGGAACTTATGGGATGCCACCTCAGTAACAAACTTCTTATTGTCAATCACTTGAGGCCAGAAAGTCGCTGATCAAGGAAAAAAACAGACATTCTTTGCCACTGTGGGCCAACACTTGACAGTTCATCGTCCATCCATCCGTTAGCACAAAGACTTCTTGTGATGGCTGGTTTGTCCTAAATAGTTGACTACAGTGGTTATCTTGAAAATTTCATTACTACTCCTTCTGAATGGATGGTCATGTTAACATGTGGTTTTCACTAAAAGACTTCTTATGATGTCTAGTTGGATCTAAGTGAAAATAGTGCTGATCTGATGGCCAATATGGCCACCACAATAGCCATCTTGTTATCACTACTTCTCCTGAATAGAAAGCCATATTGATATGGGGTTTTCACAGAAAGTCTTTTTATGATGTCTAGTTGGTTCCAAATGTAAATAGTGCTGCTCACACATCCGATATGCTCATCACAGTGGCCATCTTGAAAATCTTATCTCTACTTCTCCTGAGTGGATGGTCATATCAACATGGTGTTTTCAGTAAAAGACTTCATATGATAACTAGTTGGTCCTAAATGAAAACGGTGTTGATCTTATTTCCAACATGACTACCACAGCAGCCATCTTGAAATTCTTGTTATTGCTACTCCTTCTGAATGGAAAGTCACATTGACATGGTGCCGCTCAGACATCCAATATAGCCATCACAGAGGTCATCTTGGAAATTCTCTTATCACTGGTTCTCCTGTTTGAAGGGTTTTCACTGAAAAACTTCTAATAATGTCTAGGTGATCATAAATGAAAATGGTACCAATCTGACTTCCAATATGGCTACCATAATGGCCATCTTGAAAATCTTGTAATTGCTCCTTTTCCTAGATGGCTGGTCATATCAGCATTGTGCTTTCACCAGAAGACTTCTTATGATATCTAGCTGGTCCTAAATGGAAATGATGCCAATCTGATATCCAATATGGCCACCATGGAGGCCTTCTTAAAAATCTTGTTATGATTACTTCTCCAAAACAGAAAGTCATATCATCATGGGGTTTTCACCAGAAGAGTTCTTATGATATCTTGTTGGTCTTAAATGAAAATGGTGCTAATCTGACTTCCAATATGCCCATTACAGCAGCTAATTTGAAAATCTTGTTATTGCTGAAGAATATCAGAGATGGTTTCAGCACTCGGCAGTTAAAAGGAAGAAATGCTCTTATTTTGAATTCCTGGAAACTCTTTTCAGCCAATAGAGCATCAGTTCCTTCAAAGGACTTTTGTTCATATTTGTTACACATTTTTGAACTTTTGGAGTTGTACTTGTTTGGATAAAAGTCTTGTGAGCACAATTAAGTAAAATCCACTTGTGGTGGACAAGGGTAATTTAGTAGACATATTTGTATTCATATGTAGATGACCTGGTTAGATTTTCAGGCCATTTCAATAATGTTTTAATTTTGTTTTTACAAATTCTTGAAACGTTTTGGATTTGTACATTTTTCAAAAGTGAAAACCTTATTAGCATAACTAAGCAAAAACAATTTCAGGTTGACAAATGAATTTGATATGTGTATTTTGTGAATATGTAGATAACCTGATTAGATTTTCATGCCATTAAAGCAATTTTTTAAATTTGATGAAATTTTAAAACTTATTTTGGTCTTAAACTTTGTATTTCTTCATTGGTGACATAGCGGTAGTTGATCTTTAAGAGTTAGGAAGGTTAGTGACATGATGTTAATATAACCTACTTTACTTGCCTGTGTGATTTAAAGTGTTAAACAATACAACATTATGTTATATCTCTTTGGTCGTATTTACTAGGCTAAAGTATAGCCTCTATTTATTGTTTGTCATTAGAGCAGTTATAAATTAATGAATCTCATTTCATTCCAGTTTTCATCCTTTGTTTTCCCATCCTGTTTACAATTGGACTCCTTCCACAAGTCAACACATATATAATGTACATTCTGGAGCAACTGGACATGCATGTTTTTGGGGGAAATGGTTAGTGGACAATAAAGCATGTCATATGTTGATAGTTTTGATGTCATAATGATGCATTTGTCATTGCAGTTTGTTGTACAAATGTAGAACTTAGATGTTATTCATGTTGTACTGTCTATACTCGCATATAGGCTGGGTCCGAATGCAAACAACATAGACCCTGATCTGCCATCGCATAATGCGATGGCAGATCAGGGTCTATGTTGTTTGTTCTACTGATTAGTCCTTACAAACTGCATAGACTCAGCTCTGCCTGCATATAATGCGATGGCAGATCTGGGTTTATGCTGTTATTTTGCAGTTGGTATTGGCTTATATGTAATTCAGATACATTACCTGATCATAATAAGTTAGGAGAACATCCACTACTTTGCAAATCCATCTCTTTCAAAAGAAATAAGATATTAACTGCATCTTTCAGTTTGTTTTAGCAATAAAAATGCTAAAACATCATCCTCTTACTAAGGCAGAACTAAGACAAGAGTGGTCACCCCTTGGATAGAGAGATTGGTGTTAAATTCTGTTATTTGTCAGTTACTACTTCCACTCATGCCTTGTCCAGAGGATGTCTTAAGAGGCTTAACATATACCCTCTATTTTGTGCTATTTCTCAACTTAAGCCATACTTAGGAGTTTTCTCATAATGGGAAGAATTCTTCATAAATAAAATTTCTGAATTTTGCTCTATCCTCATTACCAATGAATATTTTGAATCTCACTTATCCATTTCATCATACAACAAGCTAAGTGGCATCATCTTAATTCTCTACTCCATTTGTCAATAGAACTTGCATCTCAGTACTTCATTTCTGTGATTTTCAATTCAAATTTGAACTTGAATTGCATTAAACAGTGTTTAATCACTTTTCCTCATGTATACATACAGGTATAATGGCAGTTTCTTTTTTAATCTGGAACATTATAGAAATCTATGTATTTCTTTGGCATTTATTCATTTCTTAGCATCCACTTGACTGTAGGCCATTGTTTTGTTCTAAAATAACAATGGGAAGGAGTAGAAGTGGGGCATTTAAAGGTTTAAACTAGCTGAAAAACATCACCTCAACTGCATTACCTGTATGAGGTGTCAATCAGACCATACATATGAAATCAGCACTCATTGGTTGGAAGACAGATGTGTGACAGTTCCTGCCAAACAGCAAGATGGACAGAAAGCAGTCTTCAAAGGATGTGGATGCTATCAGCCATGCTGCTGATGCCACCTCAGTAGCAAACTTCATAATGTCAGTCACTTGAGATGAGAAAGTCACTGATCAAGGAAAAAACCTGACATTCTTTGCCACTGTGGGCCAACACATGACTGCAGCAACATTGTTGCCCTCTTTGCCACCACTCTTCTGGTCATGCCTGCACTGAACACCCACCATGGACCAGTCCTGGAAAACCCATCATCACCTATATGGTGATCTATCCTTCGATAACCAGTACCAGACATCCAGCTTTGTCCATTCCAGTCCTAGCTACATCTTGATATATACCCAGTGTCACTGGTTCTGAGTACAGTGATCTGTCTTCATGACATACCCAGTTCCAGGCCCAAGATATGTTTGACACCTGGTCATGCCACTTCAAGCTCCAGCTTTGTTTTGGATGCACAATGCAACTGGTACCAGATTTCTTGATCAAGTCTCCTATGATATCCAGTACCGGACCTATGAAGGTAATGTGGACCAGCATCTGATAGTTTCATCACCAGTCCTAGCTCCGTTGCAACCCAGTAACAGTTATGGTGATTTCCATTTACCAGATAAAGGGTACCCATATCAGAGAGATTACCATTTCCCAACATAGACAGATTCCCTGACTACATTTTTCCTCCATGCAGTCATCACTACCATTGCAAGAGGTTTCTCTATCACCCCACAACTGTGACTTTGAAGCTGTATGATTACAAACCTAACCAAGTCTACTTGATCCAATAATGTCAGGGTAAGACTCTGCCTTCCTTGCATCCATTGAAGAAGTCTTCATGCTTGTGCCTCCAAAGTTATGTCTTCATCCTGCTTCAACAGTGGCCACATTTAGCATTCTCACATCTGTCAACTCCTTAACCAAGAAAGACCAGCCTTTCAAATAGTTACCACAATATGGTCAAGTTGCTGCCATTTTGTACTGCTTCAAAAGGCAACTTCAGGACCCAAGTGTCAACAGGTTTTTATTCTCACAACGACAACTCTCATCTAACTTCTGTTCAGACTAATACAAAACACACATGCTAGTCCTCATCACCTGCCATTGATAGAGATATTTCATGCTTGGGAATGTCAAACCCATCTTCTGTACACATCAACTGGAAACCTTTTCTCAGCACACAACAACTGGTTCACTGTGTCATAGCTATTAGCTCCATGCATGATCTGGTCTCATTGGCTATATTTCAGCAAGCTGAGCATAGCCTAAATCCAACTGCTGATACAAATGCACAGCTCATTTACTCAACAGTGCAGCTCAACACTCTAATTCCAAAGCTGCTGCTGTTAACTTTGAGCCTGTGGAAAGAGATGCATTCCTATCCTGGTTACATGCTCCTTAAAGATCACCCCAAGGCAACCCTCAGATCTTGGCTGTTGTCTTCCAATCACCTATTCCATAGCTACAGAGATGTCAGGAAACAGGCTGCAAGAGATGTATCTCTCTTGCAGGACAAGCAAACCAGAGCCCCGCCTTCATTTCCCAAAAGGGACTAGAGAAAGGTGAATAACCTCACTAATGTATTCCCATCTGAAAAACCCTTCAAAAAATCTTACCTTCTGCAACAGCACAGTTTCCCAGAGCTAGAGACAACGCAGCACTGGGAGAGAAGGACTGATTTCAGCCCAGTTTCTCCCTGCTGCCCTTGTTCCCACAGATAATGATGACATGCTTGTGCTACCCTTTTCTGACATCCCACACAACAGAAACACATTGGGATTCTACTCACAACACGCATGTGCACCCAAGCTAAGTACAGAAACTGTAAGGTTGACCATCTGAGAGAGGTTATCTGTGGTCAGCTTAGATCTCTAAGATGCATGTCTTTATATTCCCTATCACAGAGCTTCCTGGAAATTCCTGAGGCTTGCTCTAGAGTCTCCACAACTATGACCATATCCACATCCCTGACATTGAATGAGATGGACAACATTCTCCAAAAACTCAAGGTAAGGAACTGTTTGTACAAGGGTATGAAATTCATTGTTTTGCCTTGAATTCCTTTTTTATCAAGAACAGATCAAATTTGTATCATGTCCCAGCATTTCCCTCATCGTGGATGATCAAAGTCATCCAATTCACAAGGTCCCTCATTTGGGTTCACCTCCCTCAGGATTATGCTTTGATGAATCCATTTCAGCAACAGCTGGCAGAAATCTTGATTTACATGGATGCCAGCACAGCTGGTTAGGGTGCCCATCTCCTGCACTCCTTTCCAGTGAGCAGGGCTTTATTAAATCAGAATATGTCTGTGCACACCAGCCTTCTCAAGATAAAAGCCACAGTGAATGCCTTTCAATTGTAGCAGGAGATGTGAACTGGAAAGGGCATTCTAATTTCTTTCTGAGACCTCTACTGTTATTGTGATCTCCTCCATTTTCTGCCTTTTTGTTTGGGATTTTCTCAGGTGGTGCCATCATCACAAATCCACATTTAAGTTCACCACACCCAAGTCAGGCTCGATGTCTTAGCGACTTGCTGTCATGATGGAATTGAACAATTCACACAGGATAGTCCATTTACTCTTTGATCTTAAGTCAAACCTATGGCCCATCGGGGCCAGCCCTTAGTTGACCTTTTTCCATCTAGGTGGAATGCCAAGCCCAACCCTCGTCACCCTACTGTCAGATCTAATCAGTTGATGACCTTTCTCTAATCTGGAATGATCTCATTGTGTGTACCCTTCCCCAACCCCTTGGATTTTCAAGGTCATTCAGAGGGTGATAGAATCTGAGTGCAGACTAACCCAAATTGTCTCCCTCAAGTGGGATAAATCACTGATCAAAAATCCTCTGAATCTTGCAGCAGAGATTCCCAGGAAAGTCCTGCCTTCTCCGTGCCTGCTGAAAAAAATGTGCTTGCAGGTTTTCCATCCCAACTCAGAAATGCTGAACCTGATGGCTCGTATCAAATAAGCCATGAGAAAGAAACATTTCTTTGAACAAGTGGTGGACAGAATTGCTAGGGCAAGAAGGCCTGCCACTTTCAAACCTTATGAGGGGAAATAGAAAGTGTTCTCTCAGTGGTACAAACAGAGAAACACCTCTCTTTTAAAGCTTATATACCACAAATAGCTAATTTTCTCCTATTGAGGAAAAGTTGGGTCTGATCACAATCAAGCTACTGTTTCCAGATTTTAACCACATTTTGCCATCATGAAAGGGAGAACAAAAACTTCTATCAGAGAATTCTCATCAGTTTGATTTGTCTAGACCAAAGGCCTTGAACTTTTGTCTGAAATAGAGCCTACCTTGGGTTTTGATGTTGTTGAACAAAGCATCAATGGAACCACTGTCTAAAGCCCCTCTGACTCATCTTTATATAAGATCTGCTTCTGAGTCACCCAAGCTTTAGCTGGCAGAATGAGTGAAATTCACATCTTATTAGTCAATCTGAACTACTTTACAGTTACATAATGATGGTTTGGTTTCTTTCATGATGGCCACTGGTTTCATTGCTAATGATCTTGATTAATCTGATCTTGAATACAGTATATACTCGATTATAAGTCGACTCGACTATAAGTCGATCCCCCCTTTTTAGGGCGGTAAAAAGTGAATTTCTCTTTGACCCTCCTATAAGTCGGGGTGTATTTTGCAAGTCAGATCTGTCTGAAGGGGTGACTTCTTAGTGAGTCACAATTGCACTTTGGAAATATAAACAATCCAAACTGGATAGATAGATAGATAGGAAAAATAAAGACAAAACCAGTGTAAAATACAATGATATTATTGAGTGAAATATGTCACAAATAAATTGACAACTTACAATTTGTCCATCTTTGTGTAATAAAGTCCATTGAAATCCATAATTGTTGACATTTTAAATCCATTTATATGATAAATCCACGAATTCAATTATAGGTCACATACCAGTATAAAAATAGAAGTTCAGAATGATCCAATTCACAATATCCCATAATATGTTAATTCCACATGTCATACAAATAAAAAATGAAAGTTAAGTCCACTTTTTTGTGATTCACGGTATCCTATAAATATCACTATCTAATGTCATTTGGTACAAAGTCCAAGAATTAATCCTCATTGTCTGATAAAGTTCTGAAATCCTACATCGTCATCTAGTCATTATAAATCGTCATCTAGTCATCGTAAATCTCGTCCGACTCCGATTCCTCGGCTTTACTGTTGTATGCGGTTGCTTATGCAGAGACTGAGCTTGGGCTCTGTAAGTAACACTTTGATCATAAAGTCAGAAATCTATTAAAGGGTGCAACTCAACACATGTCAATTGTGCGGTAAGATCAAATGGAGTTCAAATAACCACCCTCTGTTACTTGGCACTGAACAAGTATCAAACTCGCGGCTTGATCAAAGGGTTGTCACGTGGGAAAACATGGAGTGTGGTGCCTTTACAAGCTAAGGGATTAAGGTCAAAGTATATGCACAGAAAGTTGTAGAACTCTACTTGCCACTGAACAAGTATTAGATTCGCAGCTCGATCAAAAGGATTGTCAACTTGAAAACAAAGTGAGTGCCTTTACAAGCCAAAGGCTTATCGGACCACGTGCACTTGCAGATAACTTTGAAAATATCACTTGGGAATTAAATATGACTTGTGGAAAAGGAAAATACAAATTAAATCAAAACTTTTATTGCATCAAGCACAGTCATTATACAGCAAAACACAAATATTAATACAAATACAGGTTGTTTGGACTTGCACGAAAATGGAAGCAATATACTTACTAGTAAACACCCACAGTAAACATAGATGGACACTTCACTTTACGGTAGGTAGTATTTTATTTATCAATAATATTTTCATATTATTAAAATACAAACCACTGTAGATACAAGTATTGTGTAATGAAGACTGTCATGAAATGGATAAACACAGTGCATACCATATATGCATTACTGCATAGGAATAGTGGCATGAAAATGTAAAAATATATGAATTGACAGTATTTTTATGTACTGCAGACATCTAAAGTTTCCAACATTACCCCAAGATTTATAATTTTTTTTAATGTCGCACTTATAAGACGACCCCCTACTCTGCATGAATCGAATTTTAAGTAAAAAAACGTCGACTTATAAGCGAGTATATACTGTAGTTTGGTGCTACATGATAATGACATTGTTGCACTGTGCAGTGTCAACCTTTACAAAAGATTTATTTTAGAATAAATGTGACCATACTGATTTTAAAAAGGCATCAATTTCATTTACTGAAGATTCAGCAGTTGTAATTAATATTTGTGGTAGAGAATTCCATTTTTGAATTGTTATTGGGAAAAACTACATTTATAATTATAAGTTTGTGCATAGGGCATCAGGTAGGTATAATCATGTTGATTTCTACCATTTCTTTTTAGTTTGATTAAATTGCAGCATGGTATTTTTGCTCTTTGTTTAAAAAACTTGTGTAGAAAAATAACATGCTCCTGCTCATAGGAAATCAGTCTTTCATGTTGAAACCACTGTCTTATTTGGGCCTCTCTTACCAGTGGCATCTTCAGGACCCCATTAGGGCACTGACGTGAAACCTGAAATGCACTGAGCCAATCAGAAGAGGGAAATCTCTCTTAATCTTATCAAAGTAGGAAAGGACAATATTTCTGCTCAGGTTCATTTGTTCTGGATCAGTTGGGTTATTATGCTGATATGCATTTAAACCTGACTTCTGTTTTGGGAAGCAGATGACATTTTGGTACTTTTATTGCTAAAACAAGCCAAAAGACATGGTTAATTTATCTTTTTGCATGGGAGGGCTGGATTTGTGACGTAGTGGATGTTCTGCTGTATTATGATAAGGTAAATATTATCAAAAAAATATATTTTAGTCCAAGACTTGGTGCCATATATGTACCTTATATGTTGGGACACTGTAGAAGTTGGGACACTAAATTATTTGTAAATACAATTTTGAATTGCAATGTAAGTTTTGGGACATTTCAGTTCAAAAATATTTGTTATGAAGAAAGTTTTTGGACACTTTACTTAACTGTGAGCTATCTTCCATGTGCTTGGTTTGTTTGTTCAGCTAGCATGACTAGTTAATTAACTCTTTTATGACTCCAAATATAATCAGGTCGATTGAACAATGCAGGGTGTTGCATGAAAAGGTCTTTTTACTGGATGAGTAAACAGTTGAGTTTTGCATTAACTAAGCATACATCTGACACACTGACACCAATTTCAGAACAATTGGCTATAGCCATACTACTAGAAGCATTACTCAACTATTTTAGCCCAAATGTGATTGTATTTCATCATTTTGAGAGAGAAAATAAGCCAGGAAAAAACTATCTTTGCATTGCTTGTGCACTATATCTTGACAAGGTCACTTACATCAATGAAAGTGGCTATTCAGCAATTGCAAAGACATTGGCTCCAAATAAAACCCACACTTACTACTAAACTTTTATGTGTTAGCTCACCTTTTAAAAGTAGAGGTGAGCTATTGTACTACTCCAGGCAGTGTTGTCAGCATCCACACAGATAAAACATGTACATATGTACACCTTAACATAATCACAACCATTCTTTCTTCATAGGTTTTAGGCAGTGGTATGGATTGGGTTTCATAGCACTTACCCCTCCCAAGGGGAAGAGGTTGAGGGGGATAATTTTGTACATACATGTACATTAGTTGTACATTGTTGGTTCAGTTTGTGCATTTAGCTCAGGTTTTTCGCACATTGTATAAATATTGTTATACCTGGAATCATGGCACTTGGTGAGGATATGCATTTTGATGAGTACTAGAGCCTCATCACAAAAGTAGGTCAGAGTGACCCATATTTCGTGCTTCACTGAATTTAGTTACATTTTGTTTTAAGTTTATTTCTCAAGTTCTGTTCATGATAGAATTATCAAACTAGATGATTAATGATTGTATGCATCTATGTTAGTACCACATCCTTATCATGAAGGAAGGTAACTGTGACCTACATTTCACATGTTACTGGCTTAAGTTAAGTTTGTACATCTGGCTCATGATCCAGTAGTTTTTTGCACCTAGTATATATACTGTTATATGTAGATTAATTAAATTTGATGAGGGGATGCATCTTGGTGTGTAATACACTTTCACCACAAAAATTGTTACATTTGTAGAACTTCACTTTTAATTGCACCATATGGGCATTAGTATGCTGAGGTGCCCTTAAACACTAATACATGCTATGCATCTTGATGAGAACTATACCCTCATCATAAAAATAGGTCATTGTGATTCATATAGTATGCTTCTCTGGCATGGGTTCAGTCTTAATCACTGTTCATGCCAGAATCATTAAACTAGATGATTGTATGCATCTCAGTTTATACTACACACATACAACAAATGAAGGTCTTGGGTGACCTGATTTCACATTTTACTGTTATATGTAGTTTTTTGCATTTAGCTTGTGACCACATTGGTTTTTTTTTTAATACTGTATCATACCGGTATACCTGGAATCATGAAACTTGGTGAAAGAATGCTTCTTGATGAGTCCTACACTTGCATCTTAAAAGTAGGTCACTGCAACCCATATTTCACTAACTTTGCTTCAATTTGATGTTATTACCATTCATGCTTTCATCATTAGACTTGATGATTGTATACACCTATTTAGGGTTCTTAGTACTACACCCATGCCATAAAAGGTCACTGTGACCTACATTTCACATTTTCTGTCTTGGGTTAAGCTTTTACATTTTGCTCATGACTGCATAGGTTTTTGGCATGCTATGTACATACTATGCTATCCAGAATTATGAAACATGGTGAGGATATGCATATTGATCAGCACCACACCCTCATATCAATAGCAGGGCATTACTGATGTGGATTAAATTTTGTTTGATGTTTATTTCTCAGGCACTGTCTGGCTTCTAGGTTTGGACAATGATAATAATTTCTCAAGCAGATTTTTACAAAAATTAATTTCAAAAAAATGATATAAAAACAACATTAATCTCTGGTTTTTGTATGCTTGCCATTTATATGTAGCTTATATATTGATGTTTATGTTTGTCTGTCTGTCTGTCTGTTACCAAGTTTGTTTCCACACAGTAAAGTGTGTTATCCATCAGCTACAGTTACCAAAATTTGTGGATGGTTTGCACCTGGGGTAAGGAAAAACACTATCAATTTTGGAGTCAAAAGCTCAATGGTCAAGGTCACTCTGACTGCAAGTAGGAAGATAGTTTCTGTACAGTAACTTGAGTTCTCCACCATCTGCAGTTACCAAACCTTTTGGATGGCTAGCACTTAGGATAAGGAAGAACCCTATTGATTTGGGGTCAGAATGCCAGAGGTCAAGGTCACTGACAGAAAGAAGAAATGGTTTCTGCACAATAACTCAAATTCGCCAGAATCTGCAGTTACCAAACTTTGTTGGTATCTTGCACTTGGGGTAATGAAGGACCATATTGATTTCAGGGGTCACAAGGTGAAAGGTAATGGTCACTGTCACTGAAAGAAGAAAAATTGTTTCCACACAATAACTTCAGTTCTCCATTATCTGTGGTTACCAAACTTTGTGGATGGCTTGCAGTTTGGGTAACGAAAAAGCCTATTGGTTTAGGGGTCAAAAAGTCTAAGGTCAGTGTTACTGTGACTGAAAGAATAAAAATGGTTTCTGCACAGTAACATTAGTTTTACATCATCAACCTGGATCAAACTTTGTGGATGGCTTATACTTGGGATAATGAAGAAGTCTACTGATTTTGGGGTCAACAGGTAAAAGGTAAGTTTAACTGTGATGGAAAGAAGAAAAATGGTTTCTGTGCGCACAAGTTTCAGTTATCTGCATAGAAGACTATTAAACTTGGGATGGGTGTATAATGTGCCATTTACAGTAGTCATGTCCAACTCATTACAGTAGCTCAACTTTGATATAGAAAAGAATGTTCTTTTATTGTTTCATGTCTTTTGTACCTTGTCACCAGTCGGTAGGATGGTAGGTATGTGGTTGGATAGTTGGGTACATAGGTAGGTGATTTCATGGTATCTGAGCTCAATAATGGCTATATAGTGCCAATTAAATGTTACAATTTTTCATTTGGAAGATTACAAATTCAAATGTAAAGATAAAAGATTGCAAAAAGAACTTTTGTTAGAAAAGGGACCAATATCACTTTACTCTGAATTTATTTTCTGCATGATACTGTATCTATAGGATAATAGCAAAAGTAGAGATGAGCTCTGTAATCACTGATTACACTCTGGTGTCTTTGTGTCTTTGGATTTATTTCTACAGAGGGAAAACAAGCCAAAGTAAATAGAATAAAGGTGTGTATTCATTCTGATCAACAAGCAAAGAATTATTATTTCCATATTAGGTGCAACATTAGACATGGAGAGGGGTAATTTCATTTTTGAAAGGTTTGGGACAATTTTTCAAGTCAGTATGTTTAGTTCCTAAGTTATGAGACAAGGACATTTTTTTTCCTGTCCCAAGATATATGGTAATTATGGTACCCAACATTCAATTGGATAACAATTTTAAAAAGGATAAATGAGGAAGAAATAAATTTGTCTGCATGAATATATACATCATTTTATATTTTCTATCAAAAGAAAACTCATGGAGTATTAATGTACATTAATATGCACAGTCAATTTTATGAAACAAAAAATATTAATTTCTCCAGCAAGAGATTTTTAGATTATGTCCATTGATGATTGGAATGAATAATTTTCAGTCAGTTGTAACAAGTGTCATGAAATATCACTGCATATTGATAATCTTAGTAGTTGTAACAAGTGTCATGAAATATCACTGTATATTGATAATCTTAGCAGTTGTAACAAGTGTCATGAAATATCACTGTATATTGATAATCTTAGTAGTTGTAACAAGTGTCATGAAATATCACTGTATATTGATAATCTTAGTAGTTGTAACAAGTGTCATGCAATATCACTGTATATTGATAATCTTAGTAGTTGTAACAAGTGTCATGATATATCACTGTATATTGATAATCTTAGTAGTTGTAACTAGTGTCATGAAATATCACTTTATATTGATAATCTTAGTAGTTGTAAGAAGTGTCATGAAATATCACTGTATATTGATAATCTTAGTAGTTCCATAGGAAAAAATATAGATATTCAGTCATGTCAATGCATCATTTATAGTTTGAAGTTTCACTGCATTTTAACACGTAGAAATAAAATATTGCAGTACTCTTAATTTAACTTACTTTAATTTGACTGAATAATGACAGACTGTAAGTTTTTATTGGTCCTCTATTTGGTACAAATTCATATAGATAAATATGCAAGTGCATGTGCATTCTACTAGAGTAGTGCTTGTAGAAAGTAATTCTTCACATGGAAAAGAACTTAAATACAGGTGTTCTTTCTTCTTGCATCCATTTCAGCAACTGTTAGTCTAACCTCTTCAATTTACTGTATCATCAGAAGTCTTATAGCAGTTGGACTTCTCTATGGGGTCTGTTATGTCATGCTCATTCAGTTTGGGCAGGTAAGTCTTGTAGTATAATACAGGATTTATGGGCTATAGAACTAATCTAAATGTAATGAATAAAGTCCCAAATTTTCAAGCACATTTGTAATGTCAATGTGAGGGTTTTTTGTACATATGTTTCTTCTTTAGATACATTACTTAATCATAATATGTTAGTAATCCTTTCACTACCTTGCAAATCCAGCCCTTCTTAGTGAAAAATATGTTAACGGTGTCTTTTCGCATGTCATCTGCTCACCAAGACAGAAGTCAGATGAGAGTGCTTTCCCCTTGGATAGGGGGATTGGTGCCAAAACTGTTGTTTGCCAATACTAATTCCATTCATTTTTTGACAGCACACTCATTCAGTTTTGTGTCCTTTTTCAAGTTTGAGTGATCAAAGAATTTACTCATCATAAGGGAAGTATACTTCATCCATTCTGGGACCGAATTTCACTCTATCATCGCTGGAGATGAATATTACTGTATTACATGTACAGGGTGCCATTCAGACAACACTTTGTGAAATCTGTACACTTTTGTTAGAGGACAGATAGGCAGTGATCTCCGTGAAACAGTTGTCCAGGCCAGTAAGAGAGCTAGAAAACAGTCTGCCTTATTGAAGAATTTTCTGATGTTGCAATCGCTGAATACTGAGAAATTACTGATGAAGTAAAATGTCTGGCAGTCTTTGCAACTCCAGTGTCAGCTTCACCCACATTGCCATGACTGTCTACTGGTTGTATCAGCACTGGACAGATTCCCAAGCCTGTACCACTGTGGTACAGAAGCCCTGTGAACCTGCCATGGGAATCATATATCACATGTACACCTTGGTACCAGTTGTAATGATAATTTTCTTGATATTCAGTACAGGACTTTGGGACCTGATGCTAACCAGCCCCATACCTAATCCACTTCAGTTCCAGCTACATCATGACTTGTGTTCAGTGTAGCTGGCATTGGGTACATTGATCTGCCTTTCCAACATACCCAGTCTTGACCTTGGAACAACTAGTTCACTTAGTCATAGCTATTGGTTTCATGCTCAATCTGAGTGCAGTGACGATCTTTCAACAAGCCAAGCTTAACCTAGATCCAACCAGTGAGACCCCTTTTGACAGACACACTTGGGAGTTAGTCTCATGCATGTCTCAGGTGCTAATAGAACAGCTCAGCAGGAAAAGACTATTTCTTATCCATGTCTACGCTGCTCATAGATCACCTCAAGACATGCCTTAGATCTCAGCCTATGTCTTCCAATCTCCTGTTGCATGGCCACATAGAAGAGATCAGGAAACAAGTTGCTAAGGAGGCAATCCTCTCTCAGGTCTAGTGACCGAGAGCCCTGCCTTCATTTCCCAAATGGGACTAGAGAAATAGGAAGGATGCAACTAAGACACTCCTGATAAGGAAAACCTCCTCCTTAGCTTACTCTTCAGGAATGGTCCAGTTTTCCAGAGCAAGAGACAACATAGTGCAAGGAGAGGAAGATCAGTTTTGGCCCAATTTCACTTCCCCACCAGCATCTTTAACAAAGAAAATGACACCATGCTAATGGTGCCCTTTTCCAGCATCCTGGTGGGAGGAAGACTTCAGCATTTCACCATAAGCTCTCTCTCCTCCAGAAAAGAGCAGTAGAACCCATTTGCAACACAAACTAACTGGGATTTTACTCCAGACTTGTCTTAATCCCAAAGACCAATGGAAAGCTCAGATAGGTCATCAACCTAATCTCTCTCAATTAACACATAATAGGCTACCAGGTTCAATAGCATCCAAGAGGAAGACTTTGCGGTCAGTCAAGACCTGTCTGATATATACCTTCATATTCCCACTCAGGTTCTTCTGCAAAATTTATGAGGTTTGCTTACAGGGACATCATGTACCAGTTCAGGACTGTCCAGTCTGTCAAAATCTTATTTCCTGGGTGTTCACTAAAGTCATGTATCTGGTTGTGTCACTTCAGGACCACCGCCATCTCCCAGACATCAATTTATCAGAACAACATCCTCCAAAAACACAAGAAGAGCAACCTTTTGTACAAATCCAATCTTATCCTATCCAACCATTTCATTCATCTCGGCACAGATTTCAAAACCACTCAAAATCAAGTTACCTCCCTCAGAAACATGCCTTGTAGATCATATTCCTGTTGTTTTTTTCTCTGCTTGGAGAGTCAAATTTCAATCGAGGAATTCCTTCTCCTCTTGGATCTTCTCAATACAGCACAGATCTAGTTTTTTGGACTCTTTTTCATGAGACCCCTGTAAATCATCCTTCTATCTCAATGGCAGCTGAAACTTTGTAAACTTGATCAAGTGATCAAAATTTCAGATTGCACAATATTTCATCTCAACAACTTGGAGCACCTCTGGTAGCTTATGCTAGTCAAACCATTTCAGGATCAGCTGCTGGATGTCACAGTTTGCACGGATACCAGCATGACTGGCTGGGTGAAAATCTCCTGCCTTTCTTCCAAGAAGTGAGTGGGGTTTCGTTCATTCAGGGGAGGTCCATGCACATCAGCCTCCTGGAGGATAAAAGCCATAGTGAATACCTTTCAGTTGTGACATGAGACACATTCTGATTTCTTTTAACAACTCTGCTATCATCAATTATCTCCGAAGGCAAGTAGAAACCATATTCTCAGATCTGTGCCTTCTGGTTTGGGATCTTCTGAGGTGGTGTTATCATCGACAAATCCACCACATCCTAGATTCAAAAGCCTGGTTAGTCTATCTTCTTTCCCTAAATTGGTATGAGCTCTATTTGGATGCCTTTCACCCATTCTCTTTGATTACCAGGGTCTTCAGAAGTCAGTGGAAGCCAATTGTAGACTAATCCTGATTGCTTCTCTTAAGTGGGAGAAATCTTGGAAAGACAACCTTCGGAATCTAATGACAGAGTTTTCCAGGAAAGTAATGCCATCTCATTGCCTGCCAAAACAACCACACATGCAGGTTTTCCATTCCAACCCAGAAATGCTGAACCTGCATGCTTGGCTCATATCAAAGAAGCCCTCAGAAAGAAACATTTCTGTGAGTTTTGGATGGAATCAATCGAGCAAGAAGGTCAACCACTTTGAAAGGCTATTAAGGGGAGTGGATAGTCTTCTCTTAGTGGTGTTAGTAATGATGCAAGTTACTCTACTTCCATTGGATTTGCAAGAAGGAACAGTTGTCTCAATGTCTCTTCATTGATCTGTGCTGTTCTCTGCCTGTATCTCATATGAGACTTGAAGCTGTTGCTCATGCATTAGGAGACCAGAGTCAGGGCCATATCTAGTATAAGGGGATTGACTTCCTTCACCTCTTACCTGTTCTCCTATTGTATTAGGATTGGTAATGTGTTTGAAAAATAAACCATTTTTTGAAGTACAATATGTTTTTAGATAATACTTAACCAATTATAATACAGGCATTCCCTCCCAAGTCTTCACATTCGGTTTCCTACCTGGAAAAGCGTGCACTTCTGCTCTGGTAGTAACTGACATACGACAAGATTTGGTTCCAGGTCCTCTATCCAAAGGGAGACCACTCTCATATGACTTCTGTTTTGGTAAGTAGACAAAATGTTTGCACTTTTTAGTGCTAAAATAAGTCAGAAGATGTTGTTAAAGTCTTAATTGGCTTGGCAGTCTGGATTTGCAAGGTAGCCTTATGATCAAGTAAGTATTATTCAAGAAACATTTTTTTACTTAAAAAATTAGTTTCATTTGGAACTGTTTCACTTGAGTGGACATAGTTTATTTGGAAGGCAGTTTAATAAAATGTCAGGGTACCAATTAATTCTTTGTACCCAAAGATATTGAAGAAAATCCTACAGTGCTTTATTTTGTAGAGCACTTATTTTATCACAGAGCAATATTTGTTATTGATATTTGTTACATGATCAGTATCCGTTGATTAGACAAGTTGGGTAATTCATCTTGTCTCCAAATTAGGACATTGAATTTATACCTTAGACTTTGATTTTGAATAAAGTATCCAGATAACAAGCTTTTATAAAACAATTTCACCAACAACATGAAAACCAGATGTAAAGACATGTAGTCATTATATAGTTTATATAATATATGTACGGGACTTTCATCCATTTATGTCATGTATAGGACTTTCATTTATGTCATGTATGGGACTTTCATCCATATATGTCATGTATAGGACTTTCATTTATGTCATGTATGGGACTTTCATCCATTTATGTCATGTATAGGGACTTTCATTTATGTCATGTATAGGGACTTTCATTTATGTCATGTATAGGACTTTCATTTATGTCATGTATGGGACTTTCATCCATTTATGTCATGTATAGGACTTTCATTTATGTCATGTATGGGACTTTCATCCATTTATGTCATATATGGGACTTTCATGTCATTTATGTCATGTATAGGACTTTCATTTATGTCATGTATAGGACTTTCATTTATGTCTTGTATAGGACTTCCAATTATCTAGCCTTGGTTTCAATATATGCCATTAATGGGATCTATTTATTGAAGTCATTCAGAATTAAACCAACTCATCCAACTATTAGGTATAACTGACATTTGTAATGGCAATTTTCATGTCTGTTAATGAGATTAGACTAGACTGTATAAGCAGATGTTGTGACTGTATTTGTTAGGTTCAGCATCTGATTAAGTACAACTGTATATTGGCTTTTGCTGTTCCAGGCAATTGTTGTGAAGAATGATCCATGTGACAATCCAGACTTTGCCCAGACAGCAGCATTCTCCGTCTTCTGTGCCCTACTGGTGGCAGTGTCATATCACCTGAGTCGCTCAGCTGGGGATCCTAGTGTCCAATGGTTGGTTCATGTATTGAGTAACAATAGCTGATGTATCCCTTTCATTTCTAGTATTTCGTAGCTTACATTCATGTAGTCTTTACAAGTAGTAAAAACTTTTTTCATATACTGTGCAATTCAAAATTAAGAAAAGAATAGATAAATAAATATTCAATAATTTAAAATTGAAGTAAACATTATTCAGTTACTTAGATAAACTATGTGTGAAACAAGCTTGGTCATCTTGATCAATGATGATAACTTATTAGAGGTCCTAATCAATATTTCTGGTCTAAATGAGTAGAGTTCTGTTAACTTACATTTGAATGGATGGCATTTGTTTGTACTGTAATTAGATAATGATGCACACCAATATCTCATTTATTTGTCTAAACATCTTTATGCTGCTTGTAACCATGGATGTTGTTTATTTTTTTAGGAAGGCACAAATTAAAGATGTTTCAGGCCTGAAATTTGTTACATTTTGTTTTCAGTTAATTAATACATTTTAACTTTTGCCATCCTCAAAGTGAAATCTGTACTCTAGCACAGGGGCAGCAACCTATGGCTCACGGGCCAAATGTGGCTCAGTACAGAACAAAATATGGCTCTTTTTCCATACCTAAAATACACAAAAAAAATTATATTAAAATTAAAATTAATTTTAAAAAATAAAAAATGGTTAATTACTCACATCAATTCAGTCTTTTTGTCGCTTTCTTTTCTTCTCATATTATTAATCAACATGTTTAATATCAATAATGTTTAATTGTGTACTGTCAGTTACAAATGGGCTTTCTTATACTGGCTCTTTGTTGATCTCTTGCTCCGAATTGTGATCTATATATTGACTCTTTGTGGATCTCTTGCTTTGAATTGTGACATAGTTTGGCTCTTTAAGTATAAATGATTGTCTACCCCTGCTCTAGCAATATCATCAAAAGGAATAGATTTTGACCTGTTAGTAACCAGATGTAGGATAATATACCAAGAGCGTAGAAAAACTTTGCTAGAGATCAATCTTTTACCCTGTAATACAATCTTTTACCTTGTAATATAATGAAGAAATGATTTACTTCATCTTTCATTATTGATACTTTTTTGTTTACTTGTTTGCTTTATGTCTTTGCTTTAATAGAGGGAAAGAGACAAAGAGAGTGGCTTTGGGATATCTGCATGTGTATTGGTGTGTATAAATGTGTGCATATGTTTGCTATGTTCTTGTTCATTTGTATGACCATCTTAAATTCAAGAAGTTCAGCATATTTGTGCTTCCAACAAAATTTTGATAAACAAATAATTTTCAGGATGCTATTGAAAGATAAGATATGGAGTGATAAGAAGGAGTCAAAAACGAAGGTGATTAAGAAAGAGACGAACAAGGATAAAGTGGGGATGCAGGGGGAGAAGGAAGAAGAGGAGGAGCTGATAGACCCCCTACCTGGAAAGCTTAAGAAATGTGTGGCAAGTAGTTTGTATTTTACGTCTATATTTTTTTCCTATATGATCCTTAAGAGTCGGCTCTTTTTCAAGCTTTGGCATATCTGCCTTGACCTGAAGGTTTTTCTGTCTTCTATACTACATTTTTTGACAACATTCCTCTTCCATTAAAAAAAATGTAGTCAAAAGGATAGAAAAAGTTCCTGATGATGGTAGAAATGCTGAAAAACATGAAAAAGAGTGGACAAATTTATTTATTTCCAGAGGAAAATTTCACCATTAATAGTATGAATGTATTTTTAATATGATTTTATCATGCATTATTATTTAAAAAAAGGCTCTTGTATAGTCCAGTGTTTTTAGATGGATACAGCCCAAACTGCCAATTGATTTTATAATGTTTAATTAGTGTTTACTTTGTATCTGTGTGTGACATTATTATTATTTTTATCATTATCCAGTTTGAACATTTTGAAAAGATTAAATGTTTAATCTCTTTCAGAATTCCTTGGCTAGATTGTGAAAAGCAAGGAAACTTTGTATCGATACTGCTTTATATTCTGATCAAAAGGAATTATGTCTTAGTAATATTTTCTCATTTTTCTTTATCTATAGAGTGAACGTTTGCAGTCTGACCTGCTTATCAGTGTTGTGATATTGATCTTGGTGTTTGCTGTCCATGTCAGCACTGTCTTCAGCTCACCAAATCTACAGGTAACCTGTATATGTTAGGGAACACTTTCAACCATATTTACAAGTAACCTGAACATGTTGGGGAACACTTTCAACCAAACTGTAGAGATAACCTGAACAAGTCAGGCAATCACTTGGAATCAAATCTACAAGTAACCTCATCATGTCAGAGAACATTTTGAACCAAATCTACATGTAACCAGAACACATCAAGCACACAGGGAACCATATCTGCAAGAAGCCTCAACATGTCAAGGGAACATTCTGAACCAAATCCACAGATAGCCTGAACATGTCAGGCAAATACTTTGTACAAAATTTGCAGATTACATAATTCATCTCAGGCAAACACTTTATCTGTAGGTAGAAGGAGCTGCCTGAATGAAAGTGGAGGCATTCCCTCCCATCTGCTGGGGTGGTCTGGTTACCCTCAGTCCCTGACCGGTTTTTTCATCCTTGTGACTAATTAGAGGGTACATTTCTGTTTGATACATTGGTTCAGCTAATCAATATGTCATTTTGGTATGAGGTTCATATACTCACTGGCAGCCAGTGGCTGCCACCTTTTGGCCATGTGACATCAGCACAACCAGTTGGTAGTAGACAGTGGTATCACAAACAGTAGTTCTGTAACGGGTGCACTCAGTTTGAATGATATTAGCATTTAATGCAGCCAGGATTCTACTGTCATTTTGAGAGGGGGGGGGGGGAGTAAAGTAGAGGTGGCCAAACAAATCTCTCTGAATATTTATTAAAAAGTAATAAAGAATTTATATTCTGTTAGTGACAGCAAATATTGTTCAAGTTTGAGTACAATAGCATAAGACTGCCATGGTGTTGTATAGGTTCCTGGTTGTTTTGAAATCAGTTGTTGTATCATGTTGCTGATGTAACCTGGTTTCTTGTGGGATTGTAGACCATCTACTGGGTTAATGTATGGAGTATCTGTTTCCCAGTTCCAGTTGTTATTGGTGCAACTGAATGTAGGGGTGGAGCAGGTTGAATCGGATGAATTTGTTTGAATTTTATTTGGTTCTGTGGTTCAGTTGATTGTTAGGCTGAATATGTTCTTGAATGAAATTATTTGATACATATTCTCAAATGTGAAAAAAAGCAAAAATAATAAAATATCATTTGATCTGTAATGTTGACCTACAGATAAAACTGTTATTTAGACTACAATTGCTATCACCCCTACCACTGCAAGAAGTCCAGTCCATATAGTCATTTATTATGTATCAAATGTATCTGCACAAAACAATTGAACTTTGAGAAACATGCATCCAGTCTCATCTAATTTTATGAGAACAGAAGCAAGACCAAAAAAAATGTTTAAAAAATCCAACTCAGAAGTATCATAATTCTGGTAATTTGATACCAGCTGTCTCCACGTATGACAAAGACAACCATTTTCTCCAGTGTGCAATCTGGTCCCCTTGTCCTATTGTCAACCTTACTTATCCAGACATTATCTAAAATCCACCAATCTTTGCACTGAGAATTGGCTTAAAATTAAGCAACTGTTTAATAAGAGATAGTTTTTCAAGTAAAGACCCCAGTTTTATGGGTAAATCATTGGCAGATAAAGTACTAGATTGCAGTACATGTACTGTCAGTTGCACTACTTGCATAAAAATGGATAAATCTAAAAACCTTTAAAAGCACTTACACTTAAAATATACTTCCAATTTAAGAGGTCACTTTGTTTATTTACTAACCTCTCACACTTGCAGCAAACAATATGTAGGTGAGGCCAAAAGTTACCTTATTTTTTGTAATTTTTTCATACATGTAACAATATATATTTTTTGTCAAAGTATGAAAAATAATGTGTAAAAAAATTAATTATCATTTTGGGGAAGATATCATGTCTGAAAAAATAAAGGACCTAATATTGAGGACTCAAAACTATCTACATGATCATCAGTATTAAATTCATGTGCATCATATGTAATTGCGCCAAAGCATGCACTAGTAAAATATCAGATGCAATTGCGCTAAAGCATGCACTAGTAAAATATCAGATGCAATTGCGCTAAAGCATGCACTAGTAAAATATCAGATGCCATTGTGCTAAAGCATGCACTAGTAGAATATTAGATGCAATTGCGCTAAAGCATGCACTAGTAAAATATCAGATGTAATTGCGCTAAAGCATGCACTAGTAAAATATCATGCAATTGCGCTAATGCATGCACTAGTAAAATATCAGATGCAATTGCACTAAAGCATGCACTAGTAAAATATCAGATGCAATTGCGCTAAAGCTTGCACTAGTAAAATATCAGATGCTATTGCGCTAAAGCATGCACTAGTAAAATATCAGATGCAATTGCACTAAAGCATGCACTAGTAAAATATCAGATGCAATTGCGCTAAAGCATGCACTAGTAAAATATCATTAGATGCAATTGTGCTAAAGCATGCACTAGTAAAATATCATTAGATGCTATTGCGCTAAAGCATGCACTAGTAAAATATCAGATGCTATTGCGCTAAAGCATGCACTAGTAAAATATCAGATGCAATTGTGCTAAAGCATGCACTAGTAAAATATCAGATGCAATTGCGCTAAAGCATGCACTAGTAAAATATGTTGCTTGCTTGCATATGTGTGTATTGGAATAGATAAGTTCCAAAATGGATAAGTATAACACAGACATTGGTGTTACATGATCACATTTTGATTAGTAAACTGTGTTTATTTCCATAAGAGTTAGACCTAGGACAAAATTTGGAATGTAATCTGGGCTCTATAGAGAAGATGATATAATCTTACAAGTATTTTAAGCTGGAATTTTGTGACTGGATATGTGAACTGTTGTCAAGATGAATTCACACAAGCTTTACATATTTATACTCAAAAATTTAGTTCTTTAACACAAATAGTAATTAAAATTACTTGTTTCATTCCAGCCCCTGTTGAGTGATATCCTGTACTATGTGGTGGCCAGCTTTGGTTTCCTGATCCACTACCTGATCCCTCAGCTACGCAAGGAGATGCCCTGGCTCTGCTGCTCCCATCCCTTACTCAAGAGCTTTGAAAGGAGCTTCTTTGAAGTTCAAGGTAAGTATTGCCCATGGTTAATTTAGTGACAATGTAGTATCCACTTGAGCTGCTTGATTAATCTGGTTGATGATAATCAAGTACATGTAATACTCAGGGCTATTCCATTTAAATTTACCTGGGAGAGGGGTCTGCACTTTAATTCTCTGTCCATTGGGGAGGGGGTCTGAACCTATTTTTGTTTTATGCCCCAACTGCGATAACAAAAGAGGGCATATTGCTTTGCTATTGTCCAACCATATGTCCATCCCAAAACCATTTTATCATGATAGCACAAAACACTATTGGACTTAGTCATTAAATTTTACACACTTTATAATGAATAGATGAACTGGTTTGATTTTCAGGCCATTAGAGCAATTTTAAAATTTTTTTACACATTTTTTTAACTTATTGGTTGTATATTTGTTTTGACAGAAACCTTGTTAGCACAGTTAAGCAAACACCACATGAGGTAGACAAACACAATTTTGGTGGGCATATTTGTATTCATATGTAGATGACCTGGTAAGATTTTCAGGTCATTACAGCAGTTTTTAGTTATTTACACAATTTTTGCACTTTCTGGGCTTTGACATAAACCAGGTTAGTACAGTTTAGCAAAAACCATGACATGTAGATAAATGTTGGTCTTAAATAAAAAAAAATCCGATATGATGGCCACCATGACAGCCATCTTGAAAATCTTGTTATTGCGCCACAGTGGACATCTTGAAAATCTTAGAACTACTACTCCTAGATGGAAATTCATATCGACATTGGGTTTCACCAAAAGAGTTTTTATGGTGTCTAGTTGGTACTAAATGAAAATGGTGCGAATCTGACATCCAGTATGGCCACCTTGGCAGCCATTTTTAAAATCTTGTTATTGCTACTCCTTGAAAATCTTTTCACTACTACTCCTAGATGGAAAGTCATATCGACATGGGGTTTCATCAGAAGACTAATTATGATATCTAGTTGGTCCCAAATGAAAATGGTGCCAATCTGACGTCAAATATGGCAGCCACAATGAACTTACTGAAAATCTTTTCACTAATTCTCCTGAATGGATGGTCATATCAGCGTTGGGTTTCCACCAAAAATCTTCTAACGGTGTCTAGTTTGTCTTAAATGAAAATGGAGCCAATCTTACATCAGATATGGCTGTTACAGTGGCTAATTTGAAAATCTTATAGCTCAAGAATATCTGAGATTGTTTCAGCACTCAGCAGTTAAGGAGAAGAAATGATCTTATCTTAAATTTTTGGAAATTCTTTTGGGACAGTAGAGCATCAGTCCCTTTAAAGGACGCTTGTGTTTTTCTAATATTCAAATAATCCCTGACTCTATTCACTTAATAGCCTGAACAGTGTAGGATCCCATGCTTTCCTTCCTCCCTATACCACTGTTGCCGCAGTCTCATGGTGGGACCATGAGGTCAAGAAGCAGGATACTTTTTGATGATGATGATGATGATTATTATTATTATTATTATTATTATTATAGAACCATATCCTATTCAATGCATATTTTGAATATAACATGGTCACATTCTTACTGTTACTTTGTGCCACTCCTGCTCTTGGGTTATGTTCTTGGATGGAGCCATTGAGTCATAAAGGATGACACTTTCGGTTATAGTTTTTTGCACCATATTTGGAATATATAACATCTATTGCTTTCCATACTTCCTGTAACATTCCTGCTCTTGGGTCAGGCCCTTGTTCATGTGCCTTTTGATATATCAATAGCTCATCTTGGGGTCATTTCATGTGTTTATTAAAACACAGTTCTTTTTTAAAGCATTTCTTCCGGTGCATATCTTATGAAGCAATGGCTTTACTATTTTTCAGGCCCAGCAAAAATAATGTGGTTTGAGAAGCTGTATGTATGGATGAGGTTCATTGAGAGAAATGGAATGTACCCAGTCATCATACTCTGTGCCTTAACAAGATCTGTTCCACAAATTTTATGCAAATTTGGCAACTAGTAAGTTTCTTGGAATTACTTTCATTCACAGATTTGTTCCTAATGTTAAAGTGTATGCAGTTAGTTAAAGATGGACAGTCTTTTATTTTTCAGCTATTTGTTACCCATTCATTTACTGTTTCAGATATCTTCTGTTTGTTCCTGTTTGTACCAAATGATCTAATTTATAACTTTGTAACTTTTTGTGATTCCATAGATAACTAAAATAATTTAATATTTATATAATTTATGCATAAAGTGATTAAAACAACACATTCAGTAATGATTTAAGTTTAGCTTTGAATACAGTCGTGCCTTGAAAACTGGACCCTACAAGGTGCCTAATTAATCAGTTGGACAGGATTGCTAATTAAAGTGAACAATGTTTCTTATAATAAGCATTCTGCTGAGTCTTAAAACACCTGTTATAATGGTCCCACATGTTTGATCCAACCATGTTTGCAACAACAAGATTTCACTGTATATCAGAATGATTGTATGGTAAAAACAATATTTTTGCAGCACTTGCAAGTCTATGGCAGCTGTGATGTTTGATGTATACCTGTGGAACTTAGTTTTTGTGTATCAAGCAATTGATTAATCAGGTTCTTTTTCAAAAGGGTGTAGAGTTTAAAGAGATAAAATGACACAGCTATGTAAATCCCCCTTAATATTTGAAAAACTTGTCTTTAAATTTATACAAGACCAATCAATGAAGTGATTATTTGCAGTTTTGGCCCCTTGTTCATTGTTATTTGTGGACTGAAGCTGCTAAGATTTGCCTTCGCCAACACCCCGAAACAGCACATGATCCTCGCCTTCACCGTCTTCTTCTTTAAGTATGACTACAGATGGGCTTCAGAGACATTCCTTATTGATTATTTCTTCATAGCCATCCTTTTCTGTAAAGTAAGTATGATATTTTGTTCATGCAACATTTTTGGTTTCTATTCATGATTCTTATATGTCAGCTTGCCTTAAAAGTAAGTGAAATAACATAATTAAATGTGAACTGGCAGATTTCAAAGGCCTGCCTAACAAAATATCATAAAAACAAGAAAAGCTTAAAGCAAAGATTTGTTTGTTTCTTGTTTTTATTGTCTCATATTATTGTATGTTAGTTTTACTTAATTTCTATATTGTTTACATAAATATAAAAAGTGCCAAGGAAGATTTTCTTGTGTTTTTGTGTCAGTAGCTCAGGGTTTCTGAATTTCCATATATTGTAGCCTGGATCTTGCTTATCCTGGGTCTTACTCGGTGTTGGATCATAAAGTATTTGTTACATAAAAGTGTTAAAAGAAGCTCAAAGTGATTTCAATGTTTTAAATGAGTTATCTCATTCTTTGTTTGGAAAATGAAAACCTGAGAACACCTTCATATGATTAGTGCTTGAAATATTACCACTGTGTTTGAATCCGACAGATTTGCCTATAATTGTTTAGAAATCTTCTTTATGCCCCCACTGCAATGGCAGAGAGGGGATATTATTTTGTTGCTGCCCATCCATACGTCTGCATGAATCGTTTCAGTGTGAGTGTACAGAAACTTTTAAAATTAGAACCACAAACATTTTACACACTTCATCATGGTCATAAGTAAATGACTTTATTAGATTTTCAGGCCATTACTGCAATTTTTCAGTTATTTTAAAGATATTTTTGAACTCTTTGGACTTGATTTTTGATAAAAACCTTACAAGCATTAATTAAGCAAAAACCATTTGAGATAGACAATGAAATTTAGCAGACATATTTGTATTTATACGTATATGACTTGATTAGATTTTCATGTCATTAGAACAATTTTTAAATTGTGTTACACATTTGTGAACTTTTTGGAGAAAATCCTCCTAGCATGAGTAAGCAACTACTGTATATCCTCACTGCAAACTGTACTGACCCAGATCTGCCATATATACTCATTTATAAGTAGAGTCCAACTGCAAACTTGTATTGACCCAGATCTGGCATATATACTCATTTATAAGTAGAGTCCAACTTCAAACTGTACAGACCCAGATCTGCCATTGCATAATGTACAGGCAGATCTGGGTCTTTGAAGGTGTTTAGGAGTAATCAGTAGAACACACAACATAGACCCTGATCTGCCAGTACATTATGCAATGGCAGATTAGGGTACATGTTCTTTGTAGTTAGACTTGACTTGACTTATAAAAGAGTATATAAGGTACTTGAGGTAAACAAATGAAATGTGTATGCATATTTGTATTCATATGTTGATGACCAGATTAGATTTTGGACCATTATAGCAGTCTTTCACTTTTGTTTAAAACACATTTTTGAACTTCTTTGATCTGGACTTTTTGAAAAAAACTTGTTAGCAGGATTTAGGAAAAACCACATGAGGTGGACAAATGAAATTTGGGATGGATGTTTTGTGTGTGTGTGTGTATATGTATGTATGTGTATGTATATGTGTGTGTGTATATATATATAACCTAATTATATTTATTGATGCCGTTATTGCAGTTTTTAAATATTTTGCACATTTTTTATTTTCTAAAGTTTGAGTTTTTTGGTCTGCATTGGAGGCATACGTGTTTTACAAACACAAATCTAGTTTTGTTTCAGTTCTGTGATTTATACCTGAAGATGAAGTTCATCATTACCTACATTGCCCCATGGCAGATTACATGGGGATCTGCCTTCCATGCATTTGCTCAACCTTTCAGTGTGCCTCGTATCCTTACTATGAACACTTTGCTGTATACTTTATTATGCCAAGTTTGCAACATAGATGAGTTCATCATGTTTTATAATTTCAAAATATCTGACCTATTAAAAATGTTCAGTTGCTAGCCTTAAGAAGAACAATTTGGTCTTTTGAGGTTATTACACATGATTCATAATTTTCGTAATTTTATGAGTTGAAAGAATAGATGACTTAAACATAACAAGGTGTATTTTTAGATAACGTCAATGACAGAATTTTAATATGTCAGAATCGTAGTTAATATGTCTGCATTTCAGATAACATTTCTTGCAAGGTAAGTTTTTGTATAATGGTCATATATATAGTGTTGTATTATAATGGGCAAAGAATAATCTGATTATAGTTAATGCCATTTAAAAATAAAATTGTTTTACACTAAATTTGTCCTATTTCCTTAACAATTTCTCAGATTCAGCAATGCTTTTCCTACAAGCAGGGGTCTCAGCACTTTTCTCAACTCCTTTAAACCCCTTCTTGGGTAGTGCAATATTTTTCACATCCTACATTAGACCTGTGAAATTCTGGGAAAAAGATTACAAGTAAGTCATCTTTGCCTCATTTGTAATGCTTTTGTTGTGTTCTTGACATTTGTATCCCATGACACTATATATTTTTATGAAATATATACCAAAACAAAAAATTCCTTTGTGACCAGGTATGTTGTCATTGTTAAAACAAGTTACCATTTTAAAAACATGTTAGTAGCAGCACTCATTAGTTTGGAATTTATTAGGGCTGCTGGCTGGATCGAAATAAGCGAGCCCTATAGTAATTACCTTTTCTGATTCTTCATTAGTCCATCTGTCCATCCTTCCATCTGTTCATGCTTCTTGAAACTGACATATCTCTGCAACCCTTACATATAATTGGATGCCATTTGGTAGATGAATTGTCTATTACACAATGATGTGCCTTTTAAAGGTTTTGTATTGTCAGGTCCAAATTTAATGGAGTTATTTGCCCTTTTTCCATAAATTTTAAATCTGCATGGCATCACATCCATGTAACCAACATGGCTCAGGAACCATTTAGTATATTTTGAGGCAATTTGGTGTGTGCATTGTTTCATTGAACTTTGTGCTTTGTATGGGTTTTGTCTCATCAGTTCCATTTTGGATAGATTTATGACCCTTGAAATATAACTGCTTGTAACTAGCATGGTTCAAGAACTATTGAACATAATCTGATGCAGTTTGTAGAAACATTGCCTCATAGACATTGATATGTGCATTTTATGGGTTTTGTCACATCTACTCCATTTTGGATAGAGTTATGGCCCTTAATTCATATATTTTCATGAGATGTTGCTTGTAGCAGGCATAGCTCAAGATCCATTTAGTATAGTCTTGGGCTAATGATAGTCCTTTGAGTGTAGATTGTGCCATCAGTTTTCAAATTTTCTATCTTGTCCGTGGGGATGGGGCTAATGAGATAGAGGTAATTTGACATGAATTTCCAATAACTCCTTGTTTGTCTTGTATGTCCGAGAATTGGTATGTGTGATCAGTGGTCCATATGTCTTCACATATCAGACTAGAACCCTTGGGTCATGCCATGGAGTCTGACCCTATCCACCAGGGATATGGTTTGGTTTGGTTTGGTTTGTTGTTATAAAGCACAGCAACACATGAAGGTTATTTTAGTGCTGAGGAAAGTTGGGTCAAGTATATTGCCCAGGGACACACCATGGTAGTCTGCATGTGCTGATCTGACGATAGGATTCGAACCTTCACTCTTTTGGTCACAAATTCGGGAAGCTAACAACTGAGATACCATGGCTTCACCACCACCCACCCACCCCTTCCAGGACTTTGCCCTGAATCATGCCATGATTGTTTGGATGCTTGTAGTTTATTAAAGGCACCTTTAACTTATTTTTGGCTATATCATGCCAAAGAAATGGGAGCTAAGTGCTTTTCCCAAGGACACACTGGTCTGGCCTGAGCAGATATAAAACCTGCAACCCTTGGATTTTGAGTCCAGTGCTCGTCCAACTGTACCACCATGGCTCCCTAAATTGGATCACACCTTGGAATATATATATATATATATATCAGGCTTTCTTAAACACCTGTGTTTGCTGGACTTGACCATCAGTTCAAAGCTTTTGACTGGTACATACTCGGAGCAACCAGACATAGTATATCCCAAATATCATTATATCAAATTTTCTTTTTTTTTTTTTGTTTATCCATTACACTGTCAAAAAAACACTTGAACGAAGTAAAATTCAGTGGTTACTGTGTCTGGTTTACAGATTGTTTTCTTTTGTCTGACAATCAGTAAAGGTGTCGCCGACTAAGCTTCATTCTAATGTGACTAGGTCTTGTTTACAATGTTTCTTTGTCAAACAATCAAAAGAAGTATCAACAGTTTAACTTGTTACACCTCAACTGTCTGAATGCTATACTGCTCACAGTTAAACTGGTCAAATGGAGTTAGAGAAGGGCAACTTAATCTTTTAGTGATTTAGATTTCAATGATCAGGTTCCCAGAAAGGTATTTGTTTGTTATTCTGGAGGTGAGAGCAAGCCCTGCTGTAGGAATAACTGTTGACGAATGAACTGACCTTTTGTATGTGTCAGAAGGGAAATTGCATATTTGTTATGCAAAATTTATCAATTTACTATCTTCATACCTACTACAAGAGGCTACCAACTCACATATACTTACAGTGTCAAGAGTGGAGTGAACAAGAAATTTTGTGCCAGAATTTGATCAAAACATAGCTGCAGTGCAGGCTGAGTACTGACACTCTTGATGAACTTATGGGAATAAATCTTGTTGGTGTTGATATTAAAGACTTTGATCCAAGGCCAGCCATCAGGAAATGGATGGAAAATTGAAATAGACATTTGTACCAAGAAAGCAAAGAGAATGCTTTCACCAAACTGATGAACTTTGAGTGAATTTACCATAGTGCAAATATGGCAACATCATGATCAGTGATAGGAACACTGTGTAAATACATTTTGTTAAACCAAAAAAACAACAAAAAAACTTGTGGGGGAAACCCATAGAAAATCTTAGGGATAAACTGATGAGACCTATGGTGGTGTTGAAACAGTTTTTTTTTTCAATGAATATATATTATAAACAGTAAATTCATGTATTTCTATCAAGTACGTCAAAATGTCCGGTTGCACTCAGAAAAATTTCATGGAAGCCTGATATATACTTAGTGGGCCTGATAAGACAAATTTATACATGCAACTGATGTTAGCCTTAGGGTCCATCCCTACTCCCAGGAACTTATCCCCTGGGTCATAACAAAGAAACTATTGAGATGCCCTCCCTATAACCATGTATACACTCACTGGGCATGAAAAGACAAATTTTATACAATGACAGGTGGTTGCTTATAGATGAGGTTGCTCAAATCAAGTTTATCTGTACTCTAGAACTATATTTTTACACTTGTTGCTGTTACTGTTATATTTTAATTTATTGTAAATTCAGTGCTGTCTTATGCTATTTCATTAAAGCACACTTTTAAGTTGATAAGATTCGAAAGCTAAAGTTCTCTCTCTTTAGCACTCTCAAAAACAGAAAACATGACTCTGATAAATGCATTTCCATCTTGCTCCAAATTAGCGAAAATGAAAGGAGACAATGGATGAAAGTGTTAAAAACAAAATCTGAATGCATTTCTGAGGGTAGAAAATGAGGTGACTTCTCCAAGAGAATTTAATTATTTAACATCCTTTCTTCCCATTTGTGATTTAGAAACTAATATTTTATTTCTTTAGTAAACAATTATAGAGAGTTTTAAAGACGCCTCATTTCTCTACCCTCACCCTAAAACATAAATTTGTTTTATCACCAGTGACAGTCAAATCCCAGCTGCATTAAATGATAATATCATCCAAACTGGCGATGCCATCTACAAAAAACATTGTTTTGATGTCATAGCCTACTGCCAACCGGCTGTGCCTGTCATGTGAGAATGGTGCAGCTGCACCAGCTGCTATGGGGTGTATATTCTCCATGTTGACAAAACATGGTGACATGTTGAACCATTGCATCAACCCAGTTATTTTGCTATGATGAGTTAACAATGCTAACGGAACTGGTCAGGGACTGGGTGTGACCAGACCACCACCCCAGCAGATGGGAGGAAATGCTTACACCTTCCCACAGGGATATTTTTCACATGCTCAACCCACATGTTGTCAAGGTTACATATGCTGCATTTTGGTCCAGTTAATTTCTTTCCATGTCCCCAAAGCTAACAGACATGCATCAACATTTACATTTGAATTTCAGACAAATGTAGCTTGGTTTTCGGTCCAAACAAGGGGCCCCAGGTGGCCGAGTGGTCTAAGGTGCTTTCCTTTACAGATCATTGACATCTCACCTTTGTCCATTTGGTTTCAAGTCTTGGCACAACCAATGTGGGTATGTGAGAAAGCTTGCCAGTAGCATCTTGTGGGTTGGTGGTTTTTCCCAGGTTCTTCCTCCACCAAATATACTGGCCGCCATTTATAGCCTATCATGTGCTGAAAAATGGCATTAAACCCACAAAACACAAACACAATTGGTCCAAAAACAAGTAAATTTTTTATCCTTCTTAATACCAGATCTTTGTGATAATACATTTTACAATCATGTAATAATAGAAAGTTCATAACTTTATCAGACCTACCATATATATACTCATGTACAAGTCAGATCAGGCTGCAAACAACACAGACCTTGATCTGCCATCACATAATGTGCTGGCAGATCAAGGTCTGTGTTGTTTGTTATACTGATTGCTCCTTACCCTAACAAACTGTATAGACCCTGGTCTGCCTGCACATTATGCAATGGCAGATGTTGGTCTATGCAGTTTACAGTTGGATCTGGCCTGTATGCGAGTATAATATAGTATGTAATGCTAACATGTTTTTCATTGAACTTTCTATATCAAAATTCATGAAGAATATGTAAACATTCCCTTTAAAAATAGAAATTCTTAGCAAAATATTAAAGAACAACATTAGGAATTTAAGCAAATGATGCTTATGTTAGATTGTTTTAAAATGAAATATTAACTCTATAATGTTTAATATATTAAATTATAGGATCAATCACAAAATGTCTTTGTATTTGAATACATGTCAGTATAATATTTCTGTATGATTTTTCATCAATGTGACAACTTTCTATTCTTTTGCAGCACCAAGAGAGTTGACCACAGTAACACTCGATTATCACACCAGCTTGAGCGAAATCCAGGTTTATACCCTTAGCCCTTTAAATGAATCATCTACTTTTGGACAAACTGAATCAAGATATTGTCTTTTTAAGGAATAATAAGTTTTTGAGGAATAACTTGTACTACAAAAAGATTGTTTTACACAATCAATATTTTTCTCCATTAACTTCAGATTTAAAGTCTGGCTTCTCATTTCCTCTCTGGGAGTTATGCTTAAATTTGAGGAAAGATTGTTTTATCATTCTCATTTCTCTTGTCCAGAAGATTACTAAAAATATGCTCCAATGACTTTTAATTTGTATGAACAAACTTTAGGTCACTGATCATTTCTTTTTTGTTAAAAATCTTGATCCAAGATTAAATATCAATGATATACTTATATACAATTTGATATGTAAATTCCATACTATGAAAATAGTTACCTTATGGATTCTTCATTATGGTGAGGTGTTCTTTATAACAAAGCATTTTTTATGTTTACTTGTGTCTTTTTTGACATCCAAAGGAAGGGGGTGGGGGTGAGTATGACAAGAAATTGATAATTGTTGGGTTTGCTTTAAATATAAAATTGGAACAATGTATTTTAGCCAGGCTGTGTTGTACATTTACACATTTAATGGATAACTCTGTACCTTTCTTTGTTTTTCATTCAAAGCACAAAATAGCTTAGTCTGTACAATTAATACCATAAAAGTTGTGTTTAAGTACAGGGAAATGACATGAGATGTGAACTCCATAATTCTTAATGTTTATCTCTACAATATCAACATTATCAGTGTTTTGCCAGAATGTTATTTTAATATAGCATCAATCTTGCATGTGAATAACATTTTTTTTTTGTTTCTTGCATCAGGTGCAGATGATAACAACTTAAACTCAATATTCTATGAGCACCTGACTCGGTCACTGCAGCACAGTTTGTGTGGAGACTTGATGCTGGGACGCTGGGGTAATGCTGAGCAGGGTGACTGTTTTATCATGGCCTCTGACTCACTTAATGCTCTTGTACATATCATAGAAATGGGCAATGGTCTAGTTACATTCCAACTCAGAGGATTGGAGTTCAGAGGTAAGTGGAAAGTATGTTGGCTTACCTTGACACTTCTTAATCTTTATTTTCTGGCATTAGATGACTATGAGAGTCACATTAATTTCATAGTTGTTCCGGATAAGGATTACATACTTGTCAGGTAAATATTAGTATTAAAAGTTTTTCTCTTTATGTATGCAGTTAATTCCTGACTTATAAAATATGTATACATGAAGCATTAATTTCCCTTGGGATATGAAAGATCATGAAAAGATAATTTTATCAAATCAGCCTTTCATTTTTGTTCCATTTGCATTCCATTCACATTTGCATTTCAGATATTTCGTCATTTTTTTTTAATGTCTTGGCTTCAATTCATGATTTCCTTTTGTTTTTGTTCAATAATAGTTGGATTGGAACAATATGGAAATGCATAAACTGAAGTCAGGTTTACCGTTTTCAAGTGTGTTAAAGGAGAGAAATGTTGCCTTTCATATGTTGTCATATTAAAAGTGTTTTAATAAAATAGTGAGTGTTTAAAATGCAAAAGACAGCAATGTGTTCACAATAACAGAAAATTTAACCACAATTGTGATAAATGTAAAAAATACAGTTTTAAAGTATATGTCAGCAGAGTAAATTTTAATTATTTCATTTTGTTCAAATAAAAATTGTACAGATGCAACCACTGGTGATGATGTCATTGCATAAATAACCTTGTGTAGTAACATTTAATGACTTCAAAGGGCTGAATACTTGACATTTGACCTTAAAAAGAGATATTGTTAACATATTACAAAGATTGGAATAAGTTCACACTGCTTAAATATTGAAATAGGATGATACCAAAACAATTTCTGAGCGATCAAGGATATTGTCCAGACCAGGTAAAACTGGAATATCATTTATTTTGTATGCATTTGTAAACAATATGATCCACTGAGAAACTCAGACTTGTTTGAGAATACCCTTAATTATGATAGTACATCACTAAAAATTGAATTACAACTTACTGCACAATTATTAGATTCTAGCACTCACAGATACTTTATAATTGATACATTTTATAAATAATGCATTGGAATTCAGGAAAGAAAAAGAGTCAGAACCAGAAACTATAAGAAATAATTTTTGGAACTAATTCTGATTTGACCATGCAGCTGTGTTAGATGACCTGTCTAATCCAGTTGACAGACTTGTTGCTGGTTTATCAATGTCATTTGCATCTCAGTCATTATTATCATTAAATGCCCTTACTTTCATTACAATGAACTGCCTTCCTTACAGTCACACCATTCTATAGTCTCAGTGCTCCCTTCACTTCCATTAGATCATTGCCAGTTTCATGCATTCACAATTTTGCTTTTGCCCCCTGATGTTGTCACTTCTTAAAGTTATTCAATTATTATGCCAATATGCTTTATACCCGTTCCCCATGGCGCATGTATTGAGTATCAGCTGGTTTTATCATAGCAATCCTCAGGATCAGACTTCTTGACTTTTGGTTATCAGTGTCCCTATATACCTTGTCTCAGGCACTTCGGCTCAACATACAGGTATTAGACACTCTTCACAACCCTACAAACTCCCAAGTCTCTCTTTCTGAGCTATTTGTATAGGTAGATTCAGTGCTCATCAGGTGCTGAGTCATGGAACAAGATTTGCCCCATTTTGCCAGATTTTATAAGTACAATTAACTTGTAATTAAACTTATATCTTGTGTACTGTTTAAGTTTTAACTTTATTTCTTAATGTAGTTTGACCCGTACACAATGCATCCTTCTCTGGCTCCTTGATGGATCTCTCTGTGGGTCTATGCCTGGACATCATGTCATTGCCAGCCAGTAAATGTAATAGCTTGTAACTAATTTTAGAGATGATCGGTTAGAGGCACATGATTCAGGCATTGCATCTATATTGTTTACATTCAGACCACAAACTTGGCATGTTGGTAGGAAGGTGTTTTCCAATGCAGATGCTGTGTTTAACTTTATGCTATTCTGAAAACAAAAATACCACTTACTTCCCCACCTTTCACCATGTCATGTTTTGGAGATTTCTTGAGTAGTGTGCTGTTTCACCGCTGTTCTGTCCCATTGCCAGTTTCATGCATTCACAACTTTGCCTTCCCATCTGCCATATTTTTGTTTCTTTCTCTCAGTACTTAAATGTATACTAGTATGCCCACATACTTCGTGCCAGCTTCCTTCAGCACATGTATGGTGTATCAGCTTTTATTTCCATAGCAATCCTCAGAATCCGACTACTCGAGCTATAGTTATCAGTGTCCCTAAATACCTTGTATCAGCCCCTTGTGGTGCCATATCCAGGTATTGGACACTCTGCACAACCCTACTAACTCCACAAGTCTTTTGTGAGGTGTTTTGGGTAGACAAACTCAGAGCTTGGTTGGTGCAGTTTGCTGTGAAGATATTTGCCTGAGGTGTATACCGTGTTCATTTCAGCTTTAAACCAGTGCTGTGAATTCATCTGTGCAATATTTGCCTGCTGTTTCTTGCCAATGTCAATATATTTATAGATGTACATGTACCTTTCTTATTCAAGTATTGTTAATATGACTGCTGTTAATTATGTCATTAAACACTGTAGGCTTCCCCACTTTCTTTAATTATTGGGGGACAACAGCTGCTATGCATCTGTGGGACAACAGCTGCTGTGCATCTGTTCTCTTTGGGCATTCACTTCGTTCCATTCCATTTTATTCACCCAAGAATCTAATGTAAGTAATATATTTCATCTTCAAACTAAAACCATTGAGTGAAGTACACATGATTGCCTCTGGCATCCCCAACTTACGTTGGACAGCCCAGTCTTTGCTGGGCTGCTTCAGTTTCCACTGAAGAAACTTTTCTCAAGGGTTATTCATAACATTCTGTCAGGTAGTTTCACAGCCCAGCTGTGACCTTTTGTACAACATTGTTGTACCGATTCAGTTACCACTGAATGACTCACTGACAGAATGAACAAAAATTCATCAGTAGCAGCAGACTGTCCCTCTAGGCAAATATACACATTTATAACTAAATCTGGTTTTTGTTGTGTATAAAACTATGTTTTTATTCATATATAGAAGTACAGTCAAACCTGTCACTAGTGGCCACTCATGGGAAAAAGCAAAACTGGCTGTTGCAAACAGGTGACCACTGTACACAGGTTTACCTTTTAAAATTGGTTTTTGAACAAATACTATGCACCGAATATCATTATTTGTTATTATTATTACTATTACTGTTATTACATTATCAAGATTATTTTAGGTGCATTGTACAACAAAATCATAATCACGGGTATATGTTGTTCTGTCCCAAATTTATGTTCCACACAAGATTACTGTATCCTGCTCACTTTAATCCATCCTATAAATGAAATTATCACCAACTTAAAATATATACCAATCTCAGTTTATTTACACTTTAAAAACAATATCTGGATTAGTCAGTTGCTCAACTTGCCAAGATCAAAAGAAAGTCGGCTTATGTGAGAAACCTGTGATGAACAGAAAATCAAAAGAAGTAGTATATGGCTTTTTGTTGTGACCCATGAACCGAAACTTCACCTACCTTTACAGACACATTTTGAATATTGAATGACCCCTGACCCTAATGATAATGGATGTAACTTGTATCTCTTCTCAAAGATAAACTTTTTTCTTCAGAGATAGCTTTACTTCACAGGCAAATAGATGAAGATATCTAACTATAAATGTCACACTGGCACAAAAGGTGACTTCTATTTCTGCTGCAATAACACAACTACTTTTCCCACCATCCAGCAAATAAATTGCTTTGACCCTCTACCCTAATGGTAAAAACTGCCTCGCTTTTGAATTTGACATAGTGACACCTTTGAGTTACACTATCAACGTGACAGGAGTATGGTGAGTACAGGTGAGATAAAAAATGTTTGCACCTCGATTTACATGATATGCCTTTATCTAAACAATGCCTTCCTCATGAAGCAAACGACTGAGCAGTCACTGCTGTAGATACACGCCAGTGACCGCTTAAGGCAGGGAGAAACACATTGTTTGGTTAGGAAACACCTGGCCGCTGACCACATAAAGCAGTTGACTATTACATACAGGACATTTATATAGGAAATTTGCCAGAGGGAAATTAGAATGGCTGTTGTGAACAGGTGACCACTGAGTAAAGGTGACCATTTGGACAGGTTTGACTGTATTACAAATATTGTTTTACTACCATTTTGCTGTCCTGTATATTTTGCATTTTATATATAATATGCTATAATGTATTTGGCATTCATAATAAAATTTTGTCATAGATGTTGTTTGTGTCTACTTTGACAAATACAATGTCATGACTTTGTAAATGGTGAAAAATTGTCTGTCAGTATAAAGAACCTGATCTTTAAATACTGTATTTCTTGTAATTTGTTGTAGGTAAAAAAAAAAAAAAATATTTTTTTCAAATTAATAAAAGTAACATGTAAAAAAAATAATCATTTTGGGGAAGAGATCATGTACGAAAATATAAAGGACCCGACATTGAGAAGGACTCCAAAATATCTAAATGATGGTCAATATCTAATTCATGTGCATCCGACATAATTGCACTAAAGCAGCATGCACTATTACAATATGTTGTTTGAATTTGCTTCTATTTGTGTGTATTGGAATAGATAAGTTTGAAAATGAATAACTATGACACGGACTTAGGTATTCCTTGACACATTTTTATTCTTACACCTTGTGATCAAAATAAACTATGCCAGATATGAGAGTGAGAGAAAGAGACTTCAGCCCTGCATGCCATTTTGCCTAGTGTACCTTACTGCCCTGTTTAGCTGAAGCTTTTGTCAAAGAAAACAGTAATAGAATACAAAATGGAAATTATACAAAATTCTCCTTCAGTTTGAATGATATATAATTTATATTTAAATATTCACAATATTTATATCCATATACACTCCATTTAATTTAAATCCAAACAATGATCATTTAGCATGCTGTGTTGTTTTCTCTGCAAGTAAAATGACCTCTCCATTCCCACCAAAGAAGTTTACCTTTTTCAGTAAGTGCTTGTACACTTCCTGTAGTTAGGCAGCATTTTGTTTGGTTTTTCCTCATGATAGTTGTTACTTTGAATTCAAAGCTCTGACACTTCTGTCAAGGAGTACAAAGGTGTCACTGGTTAAAAAATGTATATGAGTAAGCACCTGGTATTACCCTGTACCGTATACATTAACATAAATAAACATTGTTAAATGAAACAAAGAAGGATTGAAAATATATATGCAACAGCACAGGACCAAAAATACCAATTAAAAAAAATAGGTTGATTAGTAAACAGTATTTATTGCCTTCAGAGTTGGACCTAAGCAATAAAGGTGGGATATACTGTGGGCTCCATTGAGAAAATGCATTAATCTTGGTATATGTGTAGTAGTTAAAGATATTGAAACTACAGATGTGAATTGTTGTCATGATGAATTCACACAAGCATTTTGTAATGATACTCAAATATCATCACTCAAATGGAACATATATTAAGCTATTTCATTAGGCCCTTATTGTTTCCTTCATTGTTTTCACTTACAAGTTCTTTGATTTCTATACTACTAAGTTCATGTGTACAGAATCATCATGTCATTGTGAAAATAGGTGCTAACTCATTTATAATAACTGAGACCATGTCATTATGATTTATAAAAAGATTTGCAAACTGGAAGACATGAAGTGTTGTAAATATTTATCAACACTTCATCCAAATTTAGATCTCTACAAAGGACCTGATATGTATTATTTTAATATGATTAGAAACATCTTTAGCTGATGATTTAGTTTAATGTACATTTTATTGAAAATAGCTTGTACCTTTTTTACACATTGGTATAGAAGAAAAAATCTTAAAATATATATACATAAAAATGTTAGGCAAAAAATAAGTGTTGGTATAGATCTGCTTTATTTTGCCTGTTTTTTTTTTTTACAATATTTGTATGTATATATTATTTCTCAAACATGTGAATCTTTAGATTATAGACTTTATTTGTACAAAAAATTATATAAAATATATAAAAAATATATAAATTTTCAGTTATAAAACCAATTTCAATGTACGAAAAATATTAGTACAATCAAATCATTATGACTTTTATGACTCGACTTTGTACAAAAAATTAACGAGTACAAAAATTATGTGAATTGTGGTATAATGCAAAACAGTTTCCAACCATGGAAATTCAGCAGCAGCATGAAAATAATCAGTTTTTGAATCCAGTAATGAAATGCATTTCATGTTTTGTTCCATTTTTATTTATCATTTATATTTCTGCATTGTGCATTTGAATGTGCTCTCCATTTTCTTTAAAATCAACTAATCATTTAATTTGCATTCATTCTGCATTTCATTTGTATTCATTCTGCATTCTATTTGCATTCATTCTTCATTTGCTGTGCATTTTACTTTTGTTTCACTGGCAAAATTGCTTGCTTCAGCATCAGTAGTATGTAGTAATACCAAGAAAGAGTTCTTGATGGTCTTGTGCAGTGTTTAAAAAGCAATAGTTCTCTTGGTATTGATAAATAGAAATGCAAAGATGCTATAATGTTAGTGACTGAGAAACATCCGTAATATTTAGATACTTTTTCATTCATGAGCAAGAGCTCAGATGTATTCCATTAATTCCATTAAAAAAGTCCTATCAACTAGCAATCAGTATACTTTCCTTTTTGCTATATATAAGGTAAAGATTACAAAATCAGAATGGTTTTGTGATTTCAGGTACATACTGCCAGCAAAGAGAAGTGGAAGCCATCACTGAAGGTGTAGAGGAAAATGAAGGTATTTAAAATTTTGCTCATATATGAACTGAATTTTGTATTTCAATAATCAATAGATATTGTCAAAGAATTTTTTTATCTCAAGGCTGTTCCTGAAATAAGGATGTGGGTGCTCAAAAGGCACTTTTTGAAATACCCCACCACCCAACCAGTTTTAATTTAACATGGAACACCCCATTCCCAACCACCACCACCTTGAAAATAAGAATCCGGTGAGCCCTCCGCCTATTTTGTATCTTCCTGGAACAGTCTGTGATATGCATTAAACTCAAGGAAGGCAATTTTAGACAAATTTATGCCAGGATATTACATTGCCTTTTTGCAAACTTATACAGTATTTAACATCAATTGATGAACGGTTCAGCGGCATTGCTTACCCATTACTTCTGTTTATTTGGTAAAAATTTTCTGTGGAAAATGTTTATAAAGCTCATTTCTTGCAGGTTTTTGCTGTTTTGAGCCTGGTCACCTACCTCATTTCCTCTCCCTAAACGCTGCATTCAACCAGCGCTGGCTGGCGTGGGAAGTTGTAGTAACCAAGTACGTACTGGAGGGATACAGCATCTCGGACAACAGTGCAGCCTCCATGGTTCAGGTGTTTGACTTCAGAAAGGTGTTGATCACATACTATATCAAAGTAAGTATGATTTGATTTTAGATTTTAAATCCTGGAATTAAATGAAGCATATTTAGCCATCATATTTAAACATATTTTAGCTCTTTGTAGTTTGATTTTGGTTAGAGGCTACAAATAGAGATAGAGATTTTCTCCTTGATTTCACAATGCAAAATGATAAGCATCATGAATGCATGCTTGATTGATTGACTAGATAAGGAATTCTTTGAGAAAAATACAGATAGAAAACTTAACAGAGGTGTTTGTAAAGTTTGAAATTTATAAAATTAGTTACATTAATTTCATGTCAAATGAACACAAGTTTTAGATTCTTCAGATAACAGCACAAACATATTGCATTTATCAATGATACTGGTATTACTGTATTATGTACATAGGTGTTATTTTACACTATCATGCAATGTTTATGATTTACATTATATACATAGGTGTTATTCTACACTATCATGCAATGTTTAAAATGTACATTATATACATAGGTGTTATTTTACACTATCATGCAATATTTAAAATGTACATTATATACATAGGTGTTATTTTACACTATCATGCAATGTTTAAAATGTACATTATATACATAGGTGTTATTTTACACTATCATGCAATGTTTAAAATGTACATTATATACATAGGTGTTATTCTACACTATCATGCAATATTTAAAATATACATTATGTACATAGGTGTTATTCTACACTATCATGCAATATTTAAAATGTACATTATATACATAGATGTTATTCTACACTAGCATGCAATGTTTATGATTTACATTAAATACATAGGTGTAATTTTACACTATCATGTGATGTTTCATAGTTGTTATTTTACACTATCATGTGATGTTTATGATGTTCATTATATACATAGGTGTTATTTTACACTATCATGTGATGTTTCATAGGTGTTATTTTACACTATCATGTGATGTTTCATAGGTGTTATTTTACACTATCATGCAGTGTTTATGATGTACATTATATACATAGGTGTTATTTTATACTATCATGCAATGTTTATGATGTACATTTATATACATAGGTGTTATTTTACACTATCATGCAATGTTTATGATGTACATCATGTGGATAGGTGTAATTTTACGCTATCATGTTATGTTTCATAGGTGTTATTTTACATTATCATGTGATGTTTCATAGGTGTTATTTTACACTATCATGCAGTGTTTATGATGTACATTATATACATAGGTGTTTTTTTACACTATCATGCAATGTTTAAAATGTACATTATATACATAGGTGTTATTTTACACTATCATGCAATGTTTATGATGTACATCATGTGCATGGGTGTAATTTTACACTATCATGTGATGTTTCATAGGTGTTATTTTACACTATCATGCAATGTTTATGATGTACATTATGTGCATGGGTGTAATTTTACACTATCATGTGATGTTTATGATGTACATTATATACATAGGTGTTATTTTACACTATCATGCAATGTTTATGATGTACATTATGTGCATGGATGTAGTTTTACACTATCATGTGATGTTTCATAGGTGTTATTTTACACTATCATGCAATGTTTATGATGTACATCATGTACATAGGTGCTATTCTACACTATCATGCAATGTTTATGATGTACATTATGTACATAGGTGCTATTCTACACTATCATGCAATGTTTATGATGTACATTATGTACATAGGTTTATTTTACACTATCATGCAATGTTTGTGATGTATATTATGACACTAATCACTGTGCAGCAAAAAGAAGTGGAACTCAATGTGTCAGGTCTTCATTTTATATATCCTTTGCACTTTATAAATTCATGTTAACTTAGCATAAAGATATTGCACCTTAGAAAACTTTTGACAGCCCAGGTGTAGCATGAGATCATTTGAATCTATAAATGGTTGCTTAATGGATATAATTTGCTGCATTATATTGTATGCACTTTGAACCCATACAAGATAATGTCTGGAATCTTATGTTACTCTCACTTTAGCATGAGATAATGTTTTGTGTGTTTAAACAAAGTCTAGCATTAGAATGCAGGGTCAAGTTTTGGTTCCAAAGGTTGTACAAACTTGTGATTTTGTTTTCAGTTGGATGAAAGAACATCAAAAACAAGAATACCATGAAGTAACCAATTTTTTTAAAATGAAAAAATATAGTCTATAAACAAACTGTATGGATATGTTAGGTTCAACTGTAAAATTATTATGTACTTCTAAAAGAGGGACATGTATAAGGTGATGTTGTTTGCATTTGCAACATGCACAGTGGAGAGAATGTTGGCCTACCTCTATGCTACTTTCAGGTACTGTGACTGAATTTTTTTTACATGTAGTTATTATGGGAATCATGCACTATCTGAAATAGACGGCTGATCAAAATGACTGCTCCCATTCGCTCTAAAAATGAGCTTGTACTAGTCCAAAGTACAATAATGTTAGCATTTATTAAAAATAGGCAAAATTATTTTTGCCAGAGTCGGTAATACCAGCTTCTGAAAGTGCAATAACTAAATTATCAAATATATAAACAGTAAAAAAAGTTATTGGCTCACGTTTTTGCAATATTTACCTTTGAAGTCCAGGAAGTGAAAACTACCAAGCAGAGCTAGCAGTCTTTTGATAGGTGTGCATCTGAAGTAAGGCCAGGCTGTATACTCTCCAACCCAAATTACACCCATCAGCCAGAATAAAGGGAATCCAAAGTTCTTTTAATAATACCTAAGATATTCAAGGTCTTTTTCAAATAGCCAGTATGAGCAGTGAGGGAAACCTGGGAAATTCTTTTTCTTTAAAAATCAAAACCTATGCAAATTATGAAACTGTAGAGCAGAACCTTAAGGAGTAACAAAGCCACTAACCAAACATTGTGGTCAGATTTGGGCAACATCAAACATTTTACAGACCTATGACAAATTTAAAGGGGTGTCACAGATCTCAGATATATATTTTATGTGAAAAGTTGAGATTATGTGTTAATATTCTGACCATGGTGTACATTCACCTTCAGACAACAAGCATATTCAGTGAATGTTTGTCCCCTGCCTGCTCTGGTGAGGTTACCAAAAGCATACAGTGATGAAATCTGGCTGTGACCCTTGTGCCAGAGGAGTAGAATTGCTATTCAGACATGGAAACTAACCACGTATCATGTCTGTGTCTTAAAGGGAATTACAGAAGAGTGCAGAAAAGGGGAAACATTTATCAGTTACCTTGATCCTGAGGATAAAATCTTAATTGTAATACATGACATGCAATAAAATAGAGAAATGTAAGTGTACCGTGGTTAATCCCTGAACATAAACAGCTTTTAAGATGTAAAGCAGAAGCAAAAAACAACCTTGAAATAAATACATGTGACTTTGATCATGAAGATAGGACCCCAGATGTGGAATGCAACTAATTGTCTAGTGACAGTATTCAAATGCACTAAATTACATTCATTTATCTTAAACAGCTCATAAGTTACAGACTGGAAGGGAAAATGTTACTAAAACCTAAAATATTGGTCTGTGACCTCGATCTTGGAGATAAGACCCCCAGTGTGGTGCATGAAAAATATACCAAGTTACCGAGTTTCATCCTCTAATCTCAACTGGCTCTAAAGTAATAGAATGGAATCGAAAGTATGAGGAAAACTTGAAATACTGATCCCTGACCTTGACCTTGAAGATAGGATCCCCAGTGTGGTATGAAACACACCCGCTGCTGCTGATGCATAAGCATACCATGTTTCATCTCTTAATCTCAGACAGCTCTTAAGTTAGAGAGAGGAAATGACCTTGAAAATAGGACCTCCAATGTGGTATATGAGATACTTTCTATCAATAATATTGACAATGTATCAGTTAGGGTCTATTCTAGAACTGAAAAGTTAGAGGAGAAATTCCCTCCCTCGCTTCCTCCATTTGAAAAAATGAGAATTTTATAAATATAGGAGATATTTAATGAAGACATAATAGTAAAGCTTGAAAATATTATGAACATTCGGTTAATTTTTCAGTGTGATTGTTGAGAAATTGGCATCAATGTCACAATTATGTCATAGAAGAAACCCTGATAAGTATACCAAGTTTCACCATTAAAGCTGAAAAGGCTGTAAAGTCATACAGCAGAAAGGAAAGTGTGATGGAAAACATAAAATATTGACCTGTGATCTTGACCTTGAGGATAGGATCCCAGATGTGGTACACAACACACCTAATGATGTTATATAAGTATACTATGTTTCATCCTTTAATCTCTGACTACTCATAAGTTATAGATAGGAATGGAAAATGACAGAAATTTAAAATATTAAACTGTGACCTTGACCTTGAAGATAAAATCAATAGTGTGGTATGTGATGCATCTTCTAATGAAGGTGTATAAGTATACCAAGTTTCATCCCATAATCTCAAAAAAGCTCTGAAGTTATCGAGCAGAATGGAAAGTGTGATGAAAAACTTAAATTATTGAGCTATGACCTCAACCTTGAAAATAGAATCCACAATGTGTTATGTAACACACCTTCAAATGATGATGTATAAGTATAGAATCCACAATGTGTTATGCAACACACCTTCAAATGATGATGTATAAGTATAGAATCCACAGTGTGTTTATGCAACACACCTTCAAATGATGATGTATAAGTATAGAATCCACAATGTGTTATGCAACACACCTTCAAATGATGATGTATAAGTATAAATTCCACTGTGTGCTATGCAACACACCTTCAAATGATGATGTATAAGTATAAATTCCACAGTGTGTTATGCAGCACACTTTCAAATGATGATATATAAGTATTCTAAGTTTCATCCCTTAATCTGAAAGAGTTCTGAAGTTATAGATCAGAATGGGAAGTTTGATGGAGAACTTAAAATATTGACCTTGCCCTTGAAGATAGGACCCCCACTGTGGTTGCATTACACCTCCTAACCATGAAGATAAGACCACCAGTGCAGTACATGACATACTTTCTAACAATAATGTATAAGTATACCAAGTTTCATTCCTTAATCTCAAATGGTTTTAAAATTATGGAACAGAAACAAAAGTGTGACTGATGGAAGGCTGGATGGAAACATAGATATTATGTCCCCTGCTTTCGTGAAAAGGTTGGGGACAGTAACTATGGTAGGTGAATCAGTGCTTATTAAGATTGATCTTTCTGAATATTAGAGTATATATTTCCTATAATTTCATAATGTGTATGGATCGTTTAAATAGACATCATGAAATTTCTTTGACTTAAAATGAAATTTATCCTCGCATCTCTGTGAGATCAAACTCTTTATTTCATTTTTTGGTCCTCATAACAGAGCATCATCTACTACACTGTGAGATCTCCGCGCCTTGAGACATGGCTTAATAATCCTGCAATTACTGAAGCCTTAGTGCCAGTCTCAGATGAGAGTTTTGTGGATGTGGATCCAACATTTAACATGCACGTGGATGAGGACTACGATGGCTATCTATCAGGAATCTCCCGGAAGAGCTTCTGTAACTGCTACCTGGACTGGATTCAGTACTGTGCATCCAGAAGGGGAAAGGTTTGCTCATTTACTGTATTTTTCATGTACATTTTAACAATCAACTAATTGTTTCAACCTTTGTCACAGACATATCCTTCATTTCCCTACCTGTTGGCCAGGTGAAATAGCATTATAAAAGGTTAACCAACAGTATACTCATACTTTTTTTGGGCAATTTAGAGTAAATAAAAACATAGATGTCTATAAAATTGTTAGACTTCATTCAGCCATCAAATCCAGCCTATTTCTGTTGAAGAGGACAAAGTAAAAATCTTCTCACCTCAAGGTTAACAAAAGTAATTTACAAAGCTTCCTGGTTGACAGTATCTATAACAACATTTTAAAACATTTGTACCAGGTCCTTTGATTTCTTTCCAGATGTATGCAGTTTTCTGTGTATGATCTTTCTGTTTTCCATATTTTAGTCAGTGGAGTGCACAAAAGATTCCCCACTTGTCTCCCTTTGCTTTGGTCTAAGTTTGTTGGGAAGAAGAGCTCTGGGCACAGCTGCACATAACAGTGCCTCTGCAAGGTAATGTAGCTTTGGTATGAAGATCATTATCAGTAACATGCAGATTTCACATAACAGTGCCTCTGCAAGGTAATGTAGGTTTGGTATGAAGATCATTATCAGTAACATGCAGATTTCACATAACAGTGCCTCTGCAAGGTAATGTAGCTTTGGTATGAAGATCATTATCAGTAACATGCAGATTTCACATAACAGTGCCTCTGCAAGGTAATGTAGGTTTGGTATGAAGATCATTATCAGTAACATGCAGATTTCACATAACAGTGCCTCTGCAAGGTAATGTAGCTTTGGTATGAAGATCATTATCAGTAACATGCAGATTTCACATAACAGTGCCTCTGCAAGGTAATGTAGCTTTGGTATGAAGATCATTATCAGTAACATGCAGATTTCACATAACAGTGCCTCTGCAAGGTAATGTAGCTTTGGTATGAAGATCATTATCAGTAACATGCAGATTTCACATAACAGTGCCTCTGCAAGGTAATGTAGCTTTGGTATGAAGATCATTATCAGTAACATGCAGATTTCACATAACAGTGCCTCTGCAAGGTAATGTAGCTTTGGTATGAAGATCATTATCAGTAACATGCAGATTTCACATAACAGTGCCTCTGCAAGGTAATGTAGCTTTGGTATGAAGATCATTATCAGTAACATGCAGATTTCACATAACAGTGCCTCTGCAAGGTAATGTAGCTTTGGTATGAAGATCATTGTCAGTAACATGCAGATTTCACATAACAGTGCCTCTGCAAGGTAATGTAGCTTTGGTATGAAGATCATTATCAGTAACATGCAGATTGCACATAACAGTGCCTCTGCAAGGTAATGTAGCTTTGGTATGAAGATCATTATCAGTAACATGCAGATTTCACATAACAGTGCCTCTGCAAGGTAATGTAGCTTTGGTATGAAGATCATTATCAGTAACATGCAGATTTCACATAACAGTGCCTCTGCAAGGTAATGTAGCTTTGGTATGAAGATCATTATCAGTAACATGCAGATTGCACATAACAGTGCCTCTGCAAGGTAATGTAGCTTTGGTATGAAGATCATTATCAGTAACATGCAGATTTCAGTCAGTTTCAGTCTGAGGAACAGTTAACCATTAGATCAGTTAATGGTTCATCTATAGACCACCCTCATTCACATAGGAAACTTTTTACTAATCTCACAGAAATTTTAAAATTTTGCATACTTACTGCATATCCAGAAAATAGCCAACTAAAAAAACAGAGCTAAATCCAAGCTCAAAGTTACTATATATTGCCCACATTTTAGTCTACTTCATGGGACCTTTTCAGTTTTTAGCTTTATTGGTTAAAGTCCAGAAGAGCTTATGTGATGGCTTGTTGTCTGCCCTTGCATCTATCCATCCTTTAACACAAGTTTGTTATCACTGCGCTTCCTAAACTACTGGGTGGATTACCATGAAACTTTAACACACATTCATCTCAAAGTCTGCTTGGTCCCAAACGAAAATGGTACCCCTCTGACATGCACTATTGTACCATAGTGGTAATCTTGAAAATCATGTTATTGCAACTTCTCCTGAATGGACAATGGTATCAACATTGGGTTTTTATGAAAAGATTTATGATGTCTAGTAGGTCCTAACTGAAAATGGTGCCGATCTGACATCCAGTATGGTCACCACAGTGGCCATCTTGAAAATCTTATCACTACTCCTCCTGAATAGAGATGGTTGTACTGACATGGGGTTTTCACTAAAAGTCTTCTTATGCTGTCTAGTTAGTACTAAATGAAAATGGTGCCAATCTGACATCCAACATGGCTGCCATGCAGGCTTTAAAATCTTATTATTAGTTCTCCTAAATGTATAGTCATATCGACATGGCATTTTCACTGAAAGACTTCTAGACTTTGGTCCTGAAAATGGTGCTAATCTGACTTCCAGCATGGCTCCATTGTAGCCATCTTGAAAATTTGAAAATCCTAAAATCTTATCACTACTTTTCCTGAATGGATGTTCATATTGAAATGGGGTTTTCACTTAAAGACTTCTTGTGATATGTAGTTGATCAAAATGAAAATGGTGCCAATAAGACCTCCAACATTGCAGCCATGGCAGTCATCATGAAAAATCTTGTTATAGCTGCTTCTCATAAAGGGATAGTCATATTGACATGGGGTTTTCACTAAAATACATCTCACTATATGTAGTTCGTCCTAAATGCAAATGATGTTGATGTGAAATCCTAGAATATTACAAATTTCTTTATAGCTACTTCTCTTGAATGGATAGCCATAACTGATATCAACATAACATGTTTGTTTTGTTTTTTATTAGCTCTACTGGTCATAGACCAGAAGAACTTGTGGGATGGCCTGTTGTCTATTGTATGTCATCCAGTATACACCCATCTGTTAGCACAAATTTGTTATCAATACTCCTCCTAAACTGCTTGAAGGATTGCCATGAAACCAATCACACACATTAATATCAAGGTCTAGTTGGTCCTAAATAAAAATGGCACTGCTTTCATCAAATTTAGTATGTTAGAGTTTCTCAAGAATATCAGATGGTTTCAGTACTCAACAGTTAAAAAAGATAAAAGGACAGAAGAAATGGACTTGTCATGGATTCCTGGAAATAAATCTTGCCCATAGAGTGTAAGTCCCTTTGAGGGACCTTTGTTAACTTTGTAATCACTTATGCCAGGCAACAACTGTGGATTGTCTGTTGGTCATAGGTAAAGAGATAAGGAGGTTGATTTACAATTTACATGGTGGAACTATTAATTGTTACCTGTGTAGGCTAATCCATAATAATATATACCCTCTTTCTCCTTGAAATTTGTACTCTGCGTAATAAAGTGTGTACATGTATATTTTGCACATCCCCCATTTCAGGGAACATCAAGCTGTGAACCATATCATTATAAAAATGCAGATATGGTGATAGAGGCTCAATGAATGCAATGGTCTGCAATATTGTGTGTCTTTCAAGGTGTATCTGATCCATTGTAAGATATTATATTTGAGCAAATAAAGTTGGTGGTTTTGACTGACTAGCATTTTAATTGTTTAATCCTGTCTTTTCCCCTTTGACGTAAGTATTCAGCCATTTATTGGAAACTACCAAAAGGTCATGTGTACAGCACAGGATATTCACTATTGATTATACAGCACCGGATGAATATCAATCAACAAGTATAGAGTGACTACCTAGGTTGCGATTGTAATAATTAGTACCAATAAGGTAATTAGTTATGGCCAGGTTAGCTTATGGCATGGTACTCATTATGCATCATCTGTTGTTTGTCTGTCAACAATTGCTATCTTCAACTTTTGAACAAAAATGAAACCAATTTTAACCAGACTTAGCAGCCAGCATTCTGGCATGAAGGCCTTTCAGATATATACAAATTTTTCCAGTATTCCATCAAATAAAACTGCTATTACTAAAATAGAAAAACCTTTCTTCTCGAAAACCACTGGACAGAATTTGATGAAATATGATAGACAGCATTCTGGCATGAAGAGCTTTCGAGTTTATTCAGATATTGTTGATCTGTCATAAAATATGGCCACCATTACTAAAAGTTTAAAAAAATCTTTAATCAACTTCTCAAAAGTGCCAAACAGAAATTGACCAAATTTGACAAAAGCACTCGGGCATAAATGGCTTTAAAGGCATCACTACATTAATTAAGTACATTAAGTTCCTTATATATGTCCCGTAATTTTTCAGCTCACCTTGCTGTAAAGGCCAAGTGAGCTTTCAGTATGTCCCTGTATCCATCACCCATCAGTTTGTTGTGCATCATCTGTCCATCAACAATTGCTTGTTATCACTTTGGAGTCCATACTTCTGATCCAATTTCAACCAAACCGCGAATATGGGTTTATATCAGACAAATTTGATAATGAGCGGTATCTATGTATATTAATGAGGTGATCTTGCATCTGATTGGCTGAGTTTTTGCCACTATGGAAACTATATATCTGATCCAAATTTGATCAAACTTGAAACATGGGCTTATATCATCAAGGTCTTTGTTGGGTTTGAGAATGAGTTAGATCCATGCATATTAACAATGTGATCTTGCATGTGACTGGGTGAACTTGTTACCACTCTGGAAGTCATATTTATGATCCATTTTTTATCAAACTTGGAATATATGCTTATTTCTTCAAAATAAGGACAATTTTGATAATGAGTGAGATCCATGAAGTGATTGTGCATCTGACTAGTTCAGTTCTTTACCACTCTGGAAGCAATAATTCTGATCCAATTTTGATAAGTTCTTGGATGAGTTCAGTAGTGAGTGGAATGCATGAATATTAATGAGGTGATCTTGCATGTGATTCACTGAGCTTGATACCACTCTTTAGACTCTTATCCAATTTTGATCAAACTTGGTAATTAGGCCTAAATCATTAGGATCTTGGATGAGTAAAATTATGAGTGAAATCCATGCATTTTAATGAGGTGATTTTGTATCTGATTGATTGAGTTTGTCAACACTTTAGCGACTCTGTTTCTGATCAGATTTTTTAAAATTAAACTTGGTAAATTATGAGCAAGACACTATGCATAATAATTATACCTTTATTTTTAGACTTATATTTATCTGGATATAGTAAAATAGGTAAAATCAACATGATATATAGTTTGGGAGATCATTTACATAGGTTGTGTTCTTACAATACAGTTATACTATATAAACCTGCAAAGTGAAATGATCAGATGTTAGGTTATGTAAGCCAGACAAGTGATATCAGACCTACTTGGGCCTCTTGTTCTACATTTTTTATGAAATCCAGTGTAATATGTACAAATTCAGATGTAGAAAGGCTACTATCTTGCTTATGTTAGGTACTAACTTGGACACATATTAAAAAAAAAATCTGTGCATAGGTTTTATATTGCATTTTCTGCAAATAATTACATTTGAATGGAATGACCAGAATGTTTAGTTCAGGTGACCTTTCCGGAATGAGCCAAATCACACCAGTTTGCTTTGTCATCCTATGCAAAAGCCAAGAGGCTGAACTCAGTAAACATTTTAATTTCTGTTTAGGCTTTAATTCTGTTTTTAATTGGATATAAGTAACATTCTTCTCTTGTTAGCATATCACGAGGAAAATTCAGAGAAAAAAATATAGTATTGATTTTCTTACAGACAAAAGTTGGATGCACTCTAACAGCTGATTGGCTCAATTAGTGTAGTGACAGTTTAAAGTTTATGCAAATGATGCTGATCAAGCATCAAATATGGCCACTGTTTTGAAAAATAGAAGAAACTGCCATCAACTTCTCAGAACCTGCTCAACTGAATTTTACCAAAGTTTACAGAAAGCCTCCAGGCTAGAATCCTTTCAGTTTTGTACAAATGATGCTGATCCAAAAATAGAAAAACCTTAAAATGACTTTTTCTCAAAACCTTTCAGCAGAATCGTTTTGACTAAAGTTGACAAAGGTTTATACAAAAGATGCTGATCAAATATGGCCACCATTACTAAAAATATAACAACCGTTAAACAACTTCTCCAAAACTGCCCAACAGAATATGACCAGATTTGACAAAAAGCATCATGGCATAAATGGCTTTCAAATGTTTAGTTGATAGTGATCTGCCATCAAATATAGCCACCATTACTGAAAAAGAGGACAACCTTAAATCGAACTATTTTCAAAAACTACACAACAAAATTTGACCAAATTTGTCAGAAGGGATCCATACAAGTAAGGCTTTCAAATTGATAGGAATGATGGTCCACTATCAGAAGTCACCAAGTTACTACAAATGGACAAAAAAACTTGTAAACCACTTTTTCTCAAAAAGCACTGAACAAAGTTTATACAAATGATGCTGATTAGACATTAGATATGGCAGCCATTACTACAAATAGAAAATCCTTTAATTGACTCTTCTTAAAAACTGCTCAACAGCATGTAAGGAAATTGTACAGTACACTGGGATGAGAGGTTTTGAAATTTGTACAAGTGATTACCAAATTTGACAGTTAGCATCCTACTTTAAAGGCAATCCAAAGTGATACAAATAATGCCTATCCTCTATCAAATATGGCCATATTACTTAAAATTGTGCAACATTTCAACAACTTTAAACAAAACCACTGAACAAAATTTTATGACTTTTGACAGAAAACATCCAGGCATTTCAATATTAGACAAACTATGCTGCTGTGTCATCAGACATGGATTAAGATACAAAAAATAGAGAAATGTTTAAACAATTATTTCCTTAACATGTGTATTTAAGAAATGGGAATACATTTGTACAGAATGCATCCTTCTGATCCAAATATCTTGGCCAATTTCTTGCATTTGGCTATTAGGCAAAGGTCAGCTATGTGAGCAATCTAAGGTCCACTTGGGTTTCTTGTTTCTGTCTGTGTGTGTGTGTTGATTGGGGATTTTCTTGTGTTAATTTTTGGCATATTATGTTTCATAATAGTGCTTAGTAATGTTAATTAAAACATATGCAGGTGCTTTCCTTGTATTCATTGTAATCATTGTATATAGTACATCTGGTAACAAACAAGATGACATCCACATTGAGGAGCCCAGATAAGTGCAGATCAGTCCAAAACCTTGCCATTCTTGTTAATAAGACATTTGATTGATAAAAAAAAAAGTACAGTCAAACTCCACTGTAACATACTTTGTTATAACTCGAATTAGGACATAACATGCTTGTGGCATGACTCCTGAAATGTTAAATAATTTTACCAACTTTTTGAAGTACTTCAAAGTTTCAGTGCCCAAAAGAACCAAGATTTTGATCTTATAACTTGGCAAGATGTGTTATATTCTTGGGAAACAAATATCTTACCAGTGCTTATTTCTTTATATGAATAAAGATGTAAACAGTTTCTATTTGTGAATGTTCATTTAAGTTGTGTAAGTAGTCAATCACCACACTTTGATCTTAGCTTATTTTTGAAAGTTTTCAGTCTTTAAAAAAGCTAATCATTGTTAATGAAATTATTATTGAACCAACAGTAATAAAGCCATTAAGTCTTCTTTGTGTTTTTCTTCAATGCATCCTTTGTACAATCATTGCTTAGGCCAGGGTAAACAATAGCAACCAGCATACACAACCAAGCACCAGACAAAGGTGGTCAGAAAATTTTCTCACCTGAATAAATAATTGTGTTAATTTACCTACCTAATTAAGAGTCAGTCTCACAGCTTAAAGTTGTTGAAATTATTGGGCAGTGCTTTATAAAATGATAAAAAAAACTAAAGCTGCAATCATGCACACATGGCTTAGCCATGTTGTCCGACAATCAGCACGCAGTCAAGAGAACAGTGAATCGTATCATCCATTCCCCCCCAATGACTATTTGTTCATTAACATTTATTCATGCTGTAGTTGAAGAAATTATGTGCAGTATTCAAATTTGTATGGAATCTAACAAAAAAGGCTAGCAGTTTATACAGATACTGCCTAATGACCTCAACATGTACATGTGCATACATACAGAGCTGTAAATCTTCTTTATTTTTCCTTACATTACTTTAAGATTATTTTTTCATTGAATTCAGACTAATCATAATCTATGCTGAAATGACTAAAATGTATGCTTCTGTTTTGCATATTTTCAATGAAATTATTATGGATTTACTGTTATGGATGCAATGAGATCAGACAGTGAATACATGTACTTTCGCTATACATGCTATACATGTATGTACCAAACATGGTTCTCTGCTTGGAATTAAATATGCAATCACTGTGTTTTCATTATTTCTTGTTTAATATGCATTGATTTAAGATGGTAACTGTTCCAGTGAAGCATGTAGCTTTGCACCCACTCCTATACCACCACCACCACTTTTAGAGCATAGGGGATACACATGCATCATTTTCTTAGTAAACTAACTTCTCACACTATTGCACCATACATTACATAGCACACTAACACTCTCTGGTCCCTGAGCATTGTGTTATAGCGGGGTTTCACTCTAAGAAGACATGCTGCGATGTTATAATTGGTTAATTCACGTTGGTGGATGCTCATATGACTGATGCTGCTATAACATTTTTTCTTGCTTTTCAATTCCTGTAAAATTTGTGCATCCCCAGAAATAAATGATTAATTTGGTGTAAAAGTGTGCAAATTACATGGTTGAATATGGTACATGATTTTAATTGTTGGATAGCTATTCAAAAGCACAGGTAAGATTTTGCAGACAAGGATACAGAACAATAATAGTACATTATAACATGTGACATTATGAATCTTTAAATGCTCTTTTTCTTTACAATACGTGTACTTTCGGTGGAATAGGTTTTCTATTACATAGATAGAATCCTGTAGTAATTTGTTTTTAGAAAATTATATATATTGCAAATCAAATCCTACAACTACATTTCATGAAGTTAATATGTAATATGCCATCTGTTTCTTTACAGCGTGGAATTTTTCCTGTTTGGGCTGCATGCTCTCTTCAAGGGGGACTTCAGAATAACATCAACAAGGGATGAATGGGTGTTTGCAGATATGGAGCTGTTACGGAGAGTTGTGGCTCCTGCTGTTAGAATGTCACTCAAGTTGCATCAGGTATACAAACATTAATCATCAAGCAATAATTTCATGTTGCTCAGAAACTTTTATAGCTCAACAATGGAAAATGCCAAATTTTGATCTCATTGACCCACACTGAGGAAAATTAAGTTAGCAAATTTTGTATCATACTTTTAACCAAGATCGGTTTTATTCCAACCAGTTTCAGTGATCATTCCATTTCACAAGTCATCTTTTGTAAGGGTAGGCTAGTATGTCTGACTTGTTAACAGTGATACACTGCTTTTTATTTATTTTTACTTTATATTATCTTGAAAAACTTCCAAACTTTCAGGCTAATGCTGTTTGTGATTGCTCCTTTGCTCATAGTTTTTAGAAACAGTGTCTTAGTATTACCTTTTCTTGATGGAAGTTTAGGTCATGGTCAATTTTACATCAAAGCTATTTGACACAGTATTCATAATTTAGCTTAAGATGAGCTTTCAAAATTGCCTACCCATTGACCGGGTTAAAATCATGTCAAGCTGGTGTAACTGAAAAGTTGTGGGTTCTGTGGACTTATGTAATCTTCTGTTTGTAACAGTCATGTTTTATTAGCTGACTGGGCCACTGGGCCAAGTGAACTTATGGTATGGCCCTTCATCGTGCATCATCAGTGAGCACTTTCGTCTTCTTCCCCAAAACTGCTCAAAAGAATTAAACCAAATATGACAGAAAGCATCCTGGCAAGAGTCTCTCTCATATTTGTACAAATGATGCCAATCTCCCTTTGAATACAGCTGCCTTTAATTAAAATAGAAAAACCTTACAACATTGTCTTCTCAAAATCCGCTCAACAGAATTTGACTAAATTGACAGAAAACATCCTGACATGAAATTGATGCCATCTGCCATCCAATAGGGCCACAAGTACTAAAAATGGTAGAGCCTTTAAATGACTTCTTAAAAACTGCTTTAAAAAATTTGACCAAATTTAATTAAAGAAACATCCTGGCATAAAGGACTTTCAGGTTTTTGTACAAATGATGTCAATCTACTATCAAATGTGGCCACCATTTCTAAAAATATAGAAGCCCTTAACTGGCTTCTTCTTAAAAATTGCTAAACAGAATTTGACCATATCTAACATTCTGGTAAAAGGGCTTTCAGATTTATACAATGATACTGATCCACCATTAGATATGTCCACTGTTGCTAAAAATAAAAATGAAAAACTTGCAATGACTTCTTCACAAAAACTGCTCAGAAGAATTTGACCAAGTTTGACAAAAAAACAACAGGCATGAAGTGCTTTCAAGTGTATACAAATGATGCTGATTGCCATCTGTTATTGCCATCTGTTATGACCACCATTCCTGAAAAATAGAAAAACCTTTAACAACATGTAAAATGTTCTCAATAGAATTTGTTTAAATTTGACAGAAAACATCCTGTTATAAAGGGCTTTTAAGTTTCTACAAATGATGCTCATCTGCCATTAAATATGGCTGCCAATGTTATAATGGAAAAACCTTTAATTGATTTCTTTTTAAAAACTGCTCAAAAGAATTGGAGCAAATATGACAGAAAGCATCCAGGTAAAGGGGCTTTCAATTTAGTACAAATGATGCCAATCTTCCCCTCAATATGGCACCCTTTACTAAAAATAAAAAACCTTCAAATGACTTCCCAACAAGAGCTTGACAGACTTGTACCAACTTTTTTCGAGGACTTTCTGGTATAAAGATTCTTTAGTATTGAACAAATGATGCTGATGTGCCATCAAATATGGATGAAGATATGAAATATAGAGGAACCTTGACACGGTTGTTTTCATAACATATGCAATCAAAAGCAAAGGAAGAAATTTATATAGAAGCATCTTACTGACCCAGAGTTCTTAGCCAACTGCTCTTTGACAGTTTGGTAGATGTCAGTCATGTGAGCACTTTGAGGCCCATTTGGGCCCCATGTTATTTTGCTAGACACTTAAGCAGACTTCACTCATTTTGTCCAACATATTTAGAGCACCAGAGAAGCTGTTACTGAAGAGTGAACATGCCAAGATAGTCGATTGGTTGAGAATAACCAACCACATTGCATTTTACTTTTTTTACTAAGACTTATTAATGCTGCCTTGTACACTCTGTGTTTATTTGTGATCATCTAATGCATTCATGTGATCATGTTGAAAAGTATATGCTGTGAAGAGATGCTTCAAACAAAGCATTGTGTACACAAACTTGCATGATTACAAACTTTTTCTCTCTTTCACACACACATACACACACACACACACACACACACACACACACACACACACACACACACACACACACACAGAGGTAAAAATCCATTAACACTTTTATGTGATATATACATATATGAATATGCAACAGAGTTTGCCATAACCTTTTTAGATATCTGGATTGCATCCATGGCAAACATCAGTGATGAAAGGAAGGCACTGATCATGCTGCTTTAACATCTTTAGGTGGACAGTTACAAATTATTGGACCAGAAAAAGCGAAAATATTTTTATACAATTCACTTTTGGGCTTAGGAAGAAGAAACTTATTTGATGACTTAGAGCGTATTATTGGTAGACTAGTATCTGTATTAGTATTATTTGTCCTTTTACTAAACATTTCATAGTTGGGCAATGATCCCTTAGACACTTTAAAGATAAATTTTACTTTTCTTAAACATATTCTTTAATTAATAGGAATGATCTTCAAATCATTCATACAATGATAAGCATAAACAACATTGTTGTCTAGGATAATTCTGATGGATTGTTTTTGAAGTCTTTCCACTTTTAAAAATTTGTTTTAGAAGCATTGCTCCAGTTGAGGTTGAATATAACTTCTATAAAACATTATCCTGTGCTTAACAGTTAGGTATTCTTAGAATGTTTATAGTAACTTGATATTTTTAGACATTTTCTTGGTAACATTACTGATGCAATAAGACCATAACATTATTGTTATCAAGTTGAACTCGTAAAGGTTTATCTTGCATAACATTTTTCACTTCAATATCATTAAAATTTATGAAAAAATATATGTATCTTTAAGATTGTTATGTCTTTAATGTGCAGTTATCAGCATCACTTTAGTTTTTTCTAAATTAATGACCATTCTATTATGTTTACACCATTTGGAGAGTTCTACGAGAGCATTATGTACGTCTTTTTCAACAGTATTTTTAGATGACAAAATATTACATAAGGTTGTGTCATCAGCATCGAGATAAGTCTCGATATTTCCAGTATGCAAATGTAGATCATTTATTTATGAAGATAAGAAATAGTAGTAGACCTAAAATAGATCCTTGAGGTTCTCCAAAAGTAACATTTTTCTTCAGATGTGACATTGTTTGTGGCAACTTTTTGTTTTCTTCCTTTAAAATATGACTTAAACCAATGTAAAACGTTGTTACTGAACTTGAAATGTTCTAACTTTTATAGTAAAATATCATGATCAACTAAGTCAATAGCTTTTCTAACATCAACTAATGCAACTCCCACTAGATATCCATTATCTAAAGCTTTAAGCCATTTTAGCTCACCTGGCCATAAGACCAAGGGAGTTTATTGTATGCCCAGTATCTGTCATGCATCATTCATCATCCATTCATCAACAATTGCTTGTTAACACTCTGAAGTCCATATTTCTGATCTTATTTCAATCAAGCTTGGAATATTGGTTTAATCATCAAACTCTCAGAGGAATTTGATAATGAGAAAGAGGCATGCATATTAATGAGGTGATCTTGCACCTGATTGGCTGACCTTGTTACCACTCTGGAGGCCATATTTCTATCTGATTTTGATCAAATGTGGAATATATCCTTATATCATTAAGATCTCAGATGAGTTCAATAATGAGTAAAATCCACGCATATTAGGTGATCCTGCATCTGATTGGCTGAGCTTGTTACCACTTTGGAACCCATATTTCTGATCCAGTTTTTATCAGACTTGGAATATATGCTTATATCATTAAGATCTCGGACAAGTTTAGTAATGAGTGAGATCTATGGATCCTAATGAGGTGATCTTGCATCTGACTGGCTGCGCTTAATATGGGTTTATATCATTGAGATCTTGGATAGATATGATAATGAGTGAGATCCACTCATATTAATAAGATAATCTTGCATCAATTGGCTGAGCTTTCTACCACTCTGGAGGCCATATTTCTGATTCAGTTTTGATCAAACTTGGAATATATGCTTATCTCATGAAGATCTCAAAAGGGTTCAGTAATGAATGAGATTCACACATATTAATGAGATCATCTTGCATCTGATTGGCTGAGCTTGTTACCCCTCTGTAGGCCCTGTTTCAGTGCAACAGGCTACTTTGCCAGGTCCACCAGCAGCTTTGTAAAAATGTGGGTTACTCTACTTCCACTTGATTTGTGAAAGGTAGGGTATTTTTTTCCCCTAAGATCACATCTCTTCATTGATCTATGCTGTCCTTTGCCAGCATCTCATACAAGAACTTGATTCTGCTTCACGTATGTTAGTTGACTGGATCCACGGCTAACACTTGGGGTATGGGGATGTGACTCCATCAACCTCTTACCTATTCTTCAATCAAAATTGAAATATAAGCTTATATCATCAAAATCTTGGATTGTTTTGGTAATGAGCAAGATTAATGCATATTAATGAGATAATCTTGCATTTCATTGGCTGACCTTGTTACCACTTTAAAAGCCAGATTTCCGATCTGATTTTGATCAGACTTGGAATATATGCCTCTATCATAAAGATCACAGATGGGGTTGATATAATAAGTGAAATCCATGCATATTATGTTGGTGATCTTTCATCTGATTGGCTGAGCTTGTTGCCACTCTAGAGGCCATATTTCTGACCTGATTTCGATCAAACTTGAAACATATGCTTATTTCATCAAGATCTTGGATTGTTTCAATAATGAGTGGGATGCACACAAATTATTGAGTTGATCTTGCATCTGATTGGCTGAGCTTGTTACCACTTTGTAAGCCATATTTCTGATCCGATTTTGATCAAACTTGAAATATTGGCTCATACCATCAAGAATTTGGATGAGTTTGATATTAATGAGCAAGATCCACGCATAATAATGATGTAATCTTGGATCTGATTGGCAGAGCTTGTTAACACTTTAGAAGCCATATTTGTGATCTGTTTTTTAATCATACCAGGAATATATGCTTCTATCATCAGGGTCTTGGAGTGTTTCATAATGAGCGAGATCAATGCATATTAATGAGGTGATCTTGCATCTGATTGAATGGGCTTCTTACCACTCTTGAAGCTGTATTTATGATCTGTTGGATTTATTATCATCAACATCTTGGATGAAACTGCATTTTAATTATGCCCTCATCTTACATGGTATAAAGTTTTGGAAATAGTTTACATAGGGTATGTTCTTACACTAGTACATAAGCCTGCTTAGTGAACTGGTCAACTCTTAAGTTATGTAAGCCAGGTGAGCGATATCAGGCCCACTTGGGCTTCTTGTTCAATCATACTAACAAGAGCAGTTTTACATGAATGATTTGGGAAAAGACTGACTGTTTACCAGATAGCGTTCATTGAGAAAAATCATTGGGGAATCATGAGAATGTTTTGTGAGAACTTTTGATAAGATGAAAAGGATTGAGATCTGAAATTGTTAACTTCATCATGAGGACCAGATTTATGAAGAGAGCTTTCTTTCATTTATATGGAAAAATGATTTGTTTAAATACTAAGATTTTATATATATATCTTGGTCCAGTGGATTTTGTTACTTCTAAAATTTGTAGATACTTTTGTACTTTATTGTCAGTTATGAAAGGCATTTCATACAAAGTATTATCAAGGATTTTTTTCTTTGCAAAGCTCTGAAAGTTTATCATGATGACAGGGAGTAATTGGTTATTGAATATTATCAGCAACAGAAACAAGAAAGTTATTTAGCTTTGTGGCTGTATCTCATGTAATGGTTTTTCATCCGTCGTACATCTTCTGTCCGTTAACACAAGTTTGTTATTGCCACTTCTGCTAAACTACTTGGAGGATTGCCATGAAACTTTACACACACATTCATCCCATGGTCTACTTGGTCCTAAATTAAATTGGTGCACTAGGACATCCAATACGATTGCCACAGCAGCCGTCTTGACAATCTTATCACTTCTCCTCAATGGATGGTCATATCAACATGGGATTTTAACTAAAAGACTTCTTATGATGATTAGTTGGTCCTAAACTAAAATCGTGTTGATCTGATGTCCAATATGGCAGCCACATCAGTCATCTTGAAAATCTTGTTATCGCTACTACTGAACAAAGATCATATTGAAATGGGGGTTTTCACCAGAAGACTTCTTATGATCTCTAGTTGGTCATAAATGAAAATGGTGCTGCTTTTCCTAGATGACTGGTCGTATCAACATTGTGCTTTCACCAGAAGACTTCATATAATGTCTTGTTGGTGCTAACTTAAAATTGTGTTGATCTGATTTCCAGTATGGCCACCATGGTGGCCATCTTGAAAATCATTAACGCTACTTTTAAATGGAAAGTCATTTTGACATGGGGTTTTCACCAAAAGACTTCTAATGGTGTCTAGTTGGTCTTAAATGAAAATGAGGCAAATTGACCCTCAATATGGCCACCACAGCAGCTAATTTGAAAATCTTGTTATTGCTGAAGAAAATCAGAGATGGCTTCAGCACTCAGCAGTTAAAAGGAAAATGGTCTTATATTGAATTCATGGAAATTCTTTTCACCCAGTAGAGTATCAGTCCCTTCAAGGGACTCTTGTTAATACATATGCCATCTTTTCTTAAGGTGCAACAATTAATAGAATATGAATTATAAAAACAACCTTTACCAGCTCCTAGTTCTTTGAAAAGTTTACTAATGGTTTCTGTTTGGGTTCATAAACGTTATGAGTCTTACAGCTTCATTTCTCATTTTTGTGTCTTGGTTCCCAGTGCTTTATGTATTTATAACTTTTATGATTTGTGGTGTAAGTTTGGCTGATTAACATGTTTAACTCTGTGCTTTTTCAAAGGAATATGCCTATCAGTGAGTACCAAGAGTCTAAAGCATCAATGACATCATCAGACATTTACATAATAACATATTTTAATTCCTCTTGGAACTTTTCAGTAAAATTTGCATTCTGTGTTGAGATGATTTGGTGATGAAGACATTGGTCTTGTATGTTAGAAATGTGAGGTAAAGGTCACTCAGGCTAATTGAGGGGACATCAATAAAAAGCACATTAATTGAGGAATTGGAATAAATATGGACAGTTAGAGTTTTACTTTTTCCAGGGATAGCCCTAGTTGGATCATTTACATGCTGGACTAGTCCTAGTTGGATCATTTACATGCTGGACTAGTCCAAATGAGGCCATGTAATTGAGCCAGTAATTTTTAATTTGTGGATTTAGTAATTCCCTGTTAATGTCATCAAAGAGGAATAATTCCTTTTGTTCATTCAGAACTTTAAATATTTCTTTCCATTGTACAGTATAATTTGGATTTCTATAAAGATAACCTACAGGAAAAGATTTGCTATTCTTAGGAGAAACTTTTAACAACATGCTTTTGAAATCATTAACTTCCAAATCTTTCCAACATTTACTTATAATACCATCATATACATAGACTACCAAACCTCCTGATCCATTAATTTTCTTTTTTCTAACAAATTTAAAATGTTTGATTTGAAAAGCACTGTCTGGCTGATCAGTCCCAAGTTTGCTTTCACTCAGTCCAAGCATTGAGATATTATTTACTTTAGATAGTAACATAAGTTTAATTTGATAAAATTTACCTGTTGTTCATATTCCTGTAATGTTAGGTGACCAATGTCCATACCTTCACCTCTTAATCCAAGGTTCAACACACTACAAGTATTTTGGGTCAGAAAGGGAGATGCATATGAATCTGATACAAATAGTCAAATAAAATCATTGAGCAGAGTACTATTTTTATATACTTTTTTAGTATTGTCATTAATGCTTACATTGACAATTGTAGATCCATTGTATACACAGCTTTTGAATCAAAGTGTCTCATTGGCAAGAGGGGTGCTGACATCAGTCTTTGGACATACACAATTCGTCATCATAGAATTGTAATTATCATGTCAATGAACACCTCTTTTGAGGCCCTTTTTGTTTATGCCTTTCACAAGAGAGTCCCCAATTAATATATCTCTTGTCTGTACAAGTGGATCCTGTGAGATGTTGGTGCCTTTGACTGTTTTTGCTCTGCCTGTTTGTTTGTATGCTGCTTGTCTTGGGTCTTTCAACTTTTTGAGGGGAGACTTTGTTATTTCTTTTAGTTTGAGGCTCAGATGAGGTGTGACCAGTTGGATAGTTGAGGGAATACTCGTTACTTCGGCACATGATGAGGGGCAAGGACAGGTGGTAGCAGTAGGGTTCTCCTTAGATGCTACCGTAGAAGATGTTTTTCCTTCGGTTTAATAACCTCAAATGTGAGATTGATTAACTGGCCCTTCAGTAAACTGAATAGAGTAATAATGAATTATCACTATCAGACTAGCAATTTGTTTCTCCAGGGACAGTTCAAAGCTCATCTAAGGTGGTAGTGCTTGTATAGGGGACATTAAGGGAGCAGCATTGTGTTTGGTCAAGCAGGGATCACTCCTGGCATGCTTGTCATATGGACTGGAATAGTGTGGTTTTGATAGCAGTGATACAATACCAGGTGCTATTGCATTGCTTACCATTACCAGGACACCAAATACCCAGTCCAAGCTAAATATTACCTCTTCCAGTTAGTAAGTGGAGGTCCAGAATTGAAAAGAACATGATCCTTCGTCATGGCCAACCTACAGAAAATCTTCATATTTTTCCTTGGACTTTGTGCGGGTAACACAAGTGCCAAGATTGCCATCAAAATTCCCCATTGTTGTCATATTTAAACGTGTTTTCAGACAATCTTATACCTTTTTGTATCAACTGAGCGTTTATGGGATACACAACACCACCTTCCTATTGTGCACTGGCTGTGCATGCACAGACAGATGTCGTGTGGGACTTTGGCAGAAATCTCTACTGGAGTGTTTGTTATATGGACTGGAATAGCGATGTGTTCTTGATAGAGAAAACTGGACTCACCAACTAATTTTTGGCCATTAGGTTTTTCAGTTCATTTTGAACACTGCTTAAGATCACTTCCAGTAACATAGCTTTCCTATCTTTCCTTTTTCAGGACCACTTCCTGTGTACAGATGAGTATGATGACCACCAGGTCTTGTATGACGGTATAGGTAACTATGAGGAGAACCTTGTGATATCTCATGAGGCTGACCCAGCCTGGAGAAATGCTGTTCTTTCCAACACACCATGGCTCCTGGCTCTAAGGTAGTAAAGTCCGTTTTATAACCACATATACTATCTGTAATCAAACATTATAGCAATTTTTAGTAATGAAGTTACAGCATTATATTGGAATCAATTAAATTATCAGTATTTTACCATATGGTAATAAAATGGTTTGTTTGGTCCATAAGTTAAGATGGGTGGTTAATTTGGTCAGAATTATCAATTTTTCAATAACTTATATTTTTGCATCTGTTGTATGAATTTATAAAACTTCTGGCTTGATAGGGCCTCTAGTTTGGTGTAATAATGTGAAAAAGGTGAAATTAGGAACCCAGTTCATGTCTAATACAGATTTTCGGGTGAGGTTAAATCTGGAAAAAGCATTTTGTTCTGTTGTCTCCCTAGTCACATTGGTATCAAGGGTAATGAAAGGGCAGATGAAGCAGCCAAAGCTTCCCTACAGTCACCCATTTCCGAATGGAAAATTCCATGTACTGACTTCAAATATTGTGTAAATCAGCATGTTCTTCATATTTGGCCAAAAAATGTGGAAATGAAAATTCCACAAACAAACTTCAAGATATCAAACCATTTATTGGAGAATGCATCCCTTGTATAGTACAAATTGCAGAGATGAGGTCGTATTGCGCAGATTGCATATTGGACACACACCTAACTCGTGCATACCTACTGAAGTGTGAACATTAATTAGAGTGCATGCCATGCCAGTGTCCACAGACAGTGAAACACATTCTTGTAGAGTGTGTCAACTTCCACTCTGTGAGACCGAAGTATTTTGATGTGAACTCAAGAATAAACTGCATGATGATATACCACCCGAGAAAATCTTGGACTTTTTTTTAGGGAATATGGTTTATATTACAAACTTTTACAATGGGGTAATGGAGTTATGCCCTTTGATATATCAACAGTTTATCATGGGGCATATCATGTGTTTTTCATAAGATACAGTTTTGTTTCTGTTTCTTTTTAAGAGCCTCCAGGTAGAGGAAAATTCAGTGTTTTTGAGTGTTGGTAAATTTTTATTTGATAGGTCTACAATGAAACAAATTAAACAAAAACTGACACGGTTTACTGAAAAAGGCTTTTACCATCTTTACTCACGTATAAGCCGGAGCCAAATGCAAACAACATAGACCCGTATCTGCCGTCGCATAATTCCCTGGCAGATCAGGGTCTGTGTTGTTTGTTCTACTGATTAGTCCTTACAAACTGCATAGACCCAGACTGCCGGCGCATTATGTGACAGTAGATCTGGGTCTATGCAGTTTGCAGTTGATATCGGGTTATACACGAGTATAGACCGGTAGCTACCATAGGAGCTTATTCTTTAGAGACTGTATGGATGGTGTCTGAGATATCGCTTGTACAAAAATCTTGGTTAATCTTGAGATATAGTATCCTTGTGAAGCTAACTTATTACTTTGATAGAAATATTGAAATTTGGAATGCAGGAATCTAGAGAAAGTGTAGTTTCTTTGGGAGGGGGCAGGGGATGGGGGTAACTTAATGTTAATTATATAATATGTTCTTGCTATTATTGCATTGCTATATCTTTTCCTGGCACTAGTCCTGTGTCCAAGGATATTATTCCCATCCTCCAGTTAGTACTATATGCAGCTCTAGAATAAGAGACAATATGATCCCAGTCTGATACCTCAAGTCCATGTTAGATAATCAGAATATCATCATACTTTAACTTGGACTGTGACTGAAGGACATCAGAGCAGGGAGGTAGGAGGGAATTGTTCTTCGTCCTTCTTTTCCTTGGACTCCGTGCTTGGGCAGCATTTCTCGATAGCATCAAGAAATAGTTTTATTTCTGAAGGTGAGAGGTGGATTCTGTCCCTTCTGAAGTAATGTAGTATTGGGCTGCCATCTTTCTTATGAAAACAACTGTTGCGGTTGGCATAATTCAGACCATAGCCTTTGACATGATTGAACTCTGATACATTAAGCTTCTCCTGAAAATGCTTTAAATCTGTTCGACTTGAGGCATCATTATCTCCAACAGCAATGATTACAGATGAAAAGTTTTCCAGGTTAAAGATTTTGATGCGTTGGTTGATAGTCTCAATCGATGCTCCAGAGATATCATGCCATTGAACACCTCTTTTGAGACCCTTTTTGTTTATGCCTTTCACAAGAGAGTCCCCAGTTAATATATCTCTTGTCTGTACATGTGGATCCTGGGAGATGTTGGTGCCTTTGACTGTTTTTGCTCTGCCTGTTTGTTTGTATGCTGCTTGTCTTCCATAAATCTCCATGATTCTTATCTTCACATTCCAATCTTTCCACCCAAATTCCTCAATTTTATCTGGGACAAGAGATCTTCAATTTTCAGGCTCTTCCTTTCGGCCTAGCTACCACTCTCAGAGCCTTCACCAGGGTGATCGGTGTAATAGTGACTCTTTTAAGGTCCTTGGGGGTTCCATCCTTCAGTACTTCAATAACTTCTTGATGCACACTCAGACATGCCCTTCTGAGGGATCTGTCTTTCTGTTGGGAGATGGTGACTCATCTAGGCCTAATTCTCAATCAAGAGAAGTCGGATTGGATCCCTTTTTGTTTACATGGAAATTAATTTTCTCACCAATCAAGGAACAGTCCATGTTCAGAATCTCACAAATTCTTGCTCTCTTAGCTACCTCTCTCTTCTGGGGACTCTGAATGTGGCAGTGGACTTAGTTCCTTCGGAGGTCTTAATATGTAGCCCCCCAGTTCTTGTTTCTAGCAAATTGGAGACCTCATCATACATGTGACAGAACAGAGAAGTCAGCTTAGGACATATCAGGAGATTTGCAAAATTTGGTCAGGAGTTTTGACCTCAAAAGAGGGAGGATTTACATGAGAAGTTTTCGTTGCGGCACATGTCTTTGACTTTCTTATCCCAGTTAGGACCCAAAGATCACCTAGAGTCAGAGGGAGTAGTCCTGCAGATCCTGTGATTTTGGGAGGAATCTTTCCCTCACATCAACAATGTAGAAATGCAGGCTGTTTTTATAGCACTTCATGGGTGCATCAGCTACTTAAGACATCGTTGTGTCATGGTTGCTGTGGACAACACATAACTTCTAGTGTATCTCAGACGCCTTCGCTCTGCTTGAAAGTGTGGAACATCCACCATTGGATGGCTTCAGAGGAGATCACTCTCAGAATCTGCCACATTCTGCATAAAGAAGAATATTCTGGTGGACAGCTTGTCCAGATAGGGGCAAGCATTCCTTTAGGAATGGTCTCTTCAGGAGTCAGTAGCAGGGACACTCTTTAATCTGTGGAGAAGGGGAATGGTAGACTAGTTCACAATGAAGCTGAACAACAGACCCCCTCTTTATGTCTCTCCAGTGCTATACCAGAGGGCATGGGAGGTGGACACCTTCAGTTTGGGGTGAGATTGACTGAACGCCTATGCCCTCCCACCTTTCAAAATAATCCCTCAGGTTCTTCACATAGTCAGAACTTTCAAGTCATGGCTCATATTGATAGCTCTCTGAGGCCCCAGTGATCGTTTAACTGTCTCCTTAAGCTGTTGGTCAACAACCCCAGGGAATTACCACGAAGTGGAAAATTTTCTGTAATTAGTGCAGTGGGAACTGCATTGGTTCTATCTGCCCCTCTTTAACTGCAGTTGTAGATTTTCATCTTTTTCTTTTCAGTGAAATAGAATGAGCAGTATCCACCATTAAGAACTATAGAGCAGACATATCTAGTACTTTTAAGTTCTCTGTGGGCTCCACTATAGGGTCACACCCACATCTTTCAGAACTGATCAGGTACTTTGAGCTCCAAAGACCAGTCTGTTGCTCATTAATGCCAAGTGGAACCTCTCATGTGTTCTTTGTTCATTATCAAAGCCTCCTTATGAACCTTTGACTGTAGCTTCGTTCAAGAACCTTAGCCTTAAAGCAGTCTTCCTCCTCTCCCTAGCATCAGCAAGGAGTGGAGTGAAATTCCTGCTTTGTCAGTGGAAAAGAGTTGTTTATTATAGGTAATTATGATTTAGTCTCTCTTCTTTGCCAACTCCGGTTTCTGGCTAAAATCAGCTATTATTGCACATTTCCCTCCTCACTCCCTGCTCTAATGTACTTCAGTCTCAGTCAAGTCAAAGAATGATGATGTTCCAATTATCAGAAGTGGACTGAGATATCAGACTTGGATCGTGTTGTTTTGTATTCTAGACCTCCAGTTACTGTTTGGAGAAGGAAATAATGTCCTTGAACTGGGGACTAGCGCTAAGGAAAGATACAGCAATGCAATAATAGCAGGCAAAATATTACATAATTAAAATTAGTTTTGCCCCCCATCCCCCTCAAGACTACATTTTTTTAACCACCCATCTTACCTTAAATGTTTTTAATCTTTACCTTCAACAAACTTGTTCTTTACCAGAAAATTACCAGTCCAAAATCCATGCCCCCTGGTTACTGTAACAAGGTTTTGCTTCCATAGCAACCACAGGTAAAACCTCATATTACATCCATGTGTATTACATATATCTAAAATTTCTTAATTCACATAATTATTTTATGGTTTTCAAAAGAATTAGATCTGAAAACTGAGACTAACACTTATTTTTATTTGTCAGACATGTGTTTGATGAGGGATCTGATGAGTATAAAGTCATTATGCTGAACAAGAAGTACCTGACTTTTAGGATAGTCAAAGTAAGTCAGTCAACACAAAATCATTTGGGAAAAGTGAGCAGAAAGTTCTGTTTCAAATCTAATTCTAAAACAGTGGCTTGGAGTTGATCATACTCTAAAGCATGAGCTTGAGCATGGATTTTGTTCTTAACTCTTTAAAATGCTGTATTTTAATATTAGAAACCTGTTTTAGGGGTTCCATGCATTATAGATTTTGTTCTTAACCCGTGAAAATGCTGTATTTTAATATTAGAAACCTGTTTGAGGGGTTCTATGCATTATAGTTGCTGAGATGTAATTTTACAGTCTTCCGCCTTTGATTTCAGCTAAAACTTAGTACTGTAATCACAGTAAGTCTTGGAACACTATAAGTCTTGGGACACCCTTAATTATTTTCAAAAGTAATTTTTTTATGACCTATAAAAGTTGGGACACAAAGTTAAAGCAATTTTTTCATGTACTATAAGTCTTGGGACACCTAAAACATTATTTTTCTTCTACTGATCGATCGGTGTATAACTCATGTAAAATAAACAGGACTTCGTGGTTGCTAAGGGACTCTCATTATGAATTATTACATGGAAATATTATAAATTATTATAATTTGTTTGAAGAGTCAATAAATATATTGAATTTTTCTCTGTTTTCTTATTATTTCTATCAAATTAAAATATGTATAATTTCATCAGACGATGACAATTGAGCATTAGCAATATATTATACCCATTCAACAATAACTTTTCCCTATTGTGCTCTAGTTTACTATTGTCAGTTTGTGCATTATTGCATTAAAATTATCGAAAGCCACCTGTAATTATTGGGGAGTTTGTTCGCCTGAAAATCGTAATACCTAATTCATTACAATGTGATACCAGGATGAGAACAACGAAAATAGTGTTTATTTCAACTCTAGCATTTATTGCACGCATGTTTACATCATGGTGTCACTACGAGTACATTGAAGATTTTACTTGTGATGAATGAAGTACATACATTGGATTTGAATCATAGGCACCACTGCACTAAACTTATATAATATCTTTAAAATAAGATAAAGAAGTTTAAGAAATAATGCTTTTAAAATAAAAACTCTGTGGTAGTTTGCTTTGATGTAAGCGACCTTAAATAAGTTCCTGTTTACTCAGCTACAGGAATCGTACCAATATTACACAGTAGAAGCCAATCATACATCAAAGTACCTGCATTGCCGCCGGACAAAATTCCTCTTTACCCAAGCTACGTTCAGGGTTTTAACAATTAACTGCCCTGGATTGCTGTCGGAAAACAAATGACAAATCCGCCAATTATAAACAAAGGAGACACCAAAACAACCAGCTTGCCAAAATCAAAAGAGGAATGAATAATGCGTGGAAAATTATCATTTTGTGAAGCCAAAACACAAAACTAAAATGGATCAATGATGCTCTTAATCGATCTATATTCAGAATTTTAACATATATTATGATCATTCTTTTATGAATATATGAGTTGTTTGAATTTATGCTGGTTATGTGCTTTTATATAATTAAACACGCGTGCCTTTTCATTTAGATTACAACACTTCGTTGGATCGCTTATACCACTGAAAAACAGTAACTGTTGAGCGCGTGAATCCAAATAAATGAAATGGCAATGAACATGTAGCTGAAATGTAATCTGGAAGAATGCAATTTGGTAAAAATGATGAATAAAGCAAAATCTGCATCTAATATTTTTGGGAATAAACAAGGATATAAGTGACGCCATGTATGATTTGCACTGTGTAAGTACTGTACACTATAGTACAGGTCCTCCGTTAAATGTAAGCGGCCCGTGAATTATGAAGTCTTTATTTACCTTTATTTTAAATCATGTTGGAGAAATCAGAAAATATGCACATGCGAAATAATAACATAAAACAATTATAGTAGCTTATAATTGTTTATTGACGAATGACATGGTAAATGAACGAGGTGGTCACTGCTGTGTGACATATGGCGATCTTCCCAATTTTGTCTTTACATTTTTTTTTGTCTACAAGATTTTGCGACACTGAAAATTTTATATATTTTACATGCATCTAAGTCTTGGGACATGAAAAAAAAAATTTTCATGTCCCAAGACTTGTCATGATTACAATAACTATTTTGCACAGACCCCATTAAACAAGGTTCTGATAACTTTATTATTCTGAATAAACCACAGCAAAAGAATTTAGAGTACAAATCTTTCATAAGGGCATTGGCAAGCTATACCTCTGGGTTTATGATGCTTGGCACATCTGATAATCTACCATATATACTCGCGTATAAACCGGGTCCAAATGCAAACAACATAGACCCTGATCTGTCGTCGCATAATGTGCCGGCAGATCAGTATTCTATGTTGTTTGTTCTATTGATTATTCCTTACAAACTGCATAGACCCAGATCTGCTGGCGCATTATGTGATGGTAGATCTGGGTCTATGCTATTTGCTGTTGGTATCGGCTTATATACAAGTATATACTGTAACAATGTCTGATTATGTCACAAGACTAGTAAATAAAGTGGGATCTGAACATTTTAAGCCAGTTTCCCACAAGTAACCATAATTGATATAATTTATAAAGTAACTGAATTTTTAAAAAATGGTTAATTTCATTTATTTTTCAATAAATGCCAGAATGGTTAATTTCATTTATTTTTCAATAAATGCCAGAACAGAGATTGAAACAGTGGCATCTTTGTGACACATTTGCTATGACATTATAGTTCTCGCTTGATGACATATTTTGCCTATTGACTAATGAATAAAATTGTTTCCTTCAGTATTGTTGGTAACATATTTAGCAAGAGTGACATGAGTTAAACAGGCACTATGTCTTTTAGTATCCTGGTTTTTGGCCAATTGAACAAGTTTTGCATATATATATATAGTGAAACCCCTCAAAACCAAAAACCTTTGGGACCCAATTTTTTTTATTTTTTTGGTTTTTGAGAAGTTTTTGGTTTACTGAGGTTTTTGCAGATTTGAAAACAAGTCTTTTTCTAAGCACCTATGTGAGAGAGAGAGAGAGAGAGAGAGCATCAGTGTCTGTGTGTAGGAGTGCACAAAATTAAGAATGCTGTTGGGTTTTTAAATACATGTATTTAATAAAGAATTAGATGAACAATATACGTTCCTTCTGAAAATCACATCCTGTTACATAAATAAATACAGTTGTTCCACAAAGAAATACAGTCCTCGTCACAAGAAACATATGAGGAATGAGATACTTTTATAATTTTACTATAAATCCATTAGAATTATGAATAATACTCAACAATGTTTAAATACTCAGTATAATCCACAATGTTCACAGTTCAAGAGCCTGGCTTGAAGAAGGCATGGAACATTGCCTGTTTTTTCTTACATCTTTCTTTAACTAATGTGTCTTGTGTTAATGACTCCATTTCTTGTGCTGTAGCCAAATAACGTTCATCCTTAGCAGTCACTAAGTTTTTTAATCTCTGTATAATATCTAAAACTTTAGGGTATGTCATTGAGTGAATCTGACATTTAGAATACTGCTTTGTTGGTCTCTGTCGACAAAGCATCAAAAGCAAGACCACATGCCTGATTAATAAAGCCCTGATATTTATTTTAAAAAAAACAAGCAAACAATGTTCTATCTATCACGAATATAAATTAATAGTAACAATCACAATTAGATAATAAGCAGATAAATATGGTCTTTCTTAAATGGCTTACCTACAAGCAGTTAGTTATTAATAATTGGCCTTATAAGCTGGCTCTTTTGTATGGTGCAAAGATTTCAGATTAGCCTGTTGTCAGCCCTAATCTGTGTCAGCATGCATGTCAAGTATTGTTTTAACCTCGTGTGCCCTTGGGTCATTTTCTGGGTCTTTGTCTCACAGATCAGCCCACTACAGTACTTGCTAACCATAATTAATGTTTCAGCGTGTGTCAGGAATTTAGCAGCTAAAATATATTTCCAAGTTTGAATTAAGTTTCAGTTTTAGTGGGGGTGGGGGTGGGGGATTAAGCATAAAAATTAAAATTTGGGATCAAAATTTTTTTGGTATTCAGAGTTGAAGGGTTTCAGTTTACAGGAAAAAAAATGATGATATTAAAGAAGGAAACATTTGGGACTGTATATTTTTGTTCACTGTCTTATGGGAATTATGGTATACTGAGGTTTCAGTTTTGAGGAGTTTTACTGTATATATTGTAAAATTGCCATATTTGCTGGACATGTCTGACAAATGAGCTCAGAACTGTGAAATGACTTTGCTAACTTGACTTTAATTATCATTCTTCAAGACTTGATTGGGGACCTGATCATATAATACTTCACCATCAAACTTTTCCAGCAATGCCCATCAGTTAGGTATTACGTATTTTTGAGGTAGTGAGTCATCTTGCTGTCAATTATTAATTAATTTTTGAAAACAGTATTGTAGAATAAAATACTGCTGTTGGGTAAAATTCTGTCATATAGGTTTTTTTTAAAGAATAAATGATATTTTTGTATAAGTAATTAGTTTGAGAGGAAACCATTGAATCATGGAAGGATAATACTAATACTAAAGCATCAGCAAATCCAGAACCAAAATTGACACATTTTCTGGTACATTTAATAATTAGGTATATCAATGTTTTATTTTTTGTCATAACTTGTTATATCTCCTTTGAATGTTTTTATATTAAATTTCAAAAATATATGGCTGCCACATTAATTTTGAGGAAAAAATGTCCAGCAAGAACTATTAGAATCTATGTATATCCAAGAGAGTAATGACTATATTTTATTTAATAGGATGGAAAAGAATGTCTTTATAAAGAGAAATATATAAGTAATTGGATTTCATAATTAATTGATGGTTATACAAGTAATGCTTGAAAATATTTTTCATGACTGTTTCGTACAATATTGTATTTCTCAGATGATAAAACCAAAGGACTAGCCTAATATCAGTTTAAATAAGTGGGTGATGAGCTTATTCTTAGACATGATCTTGTCATATTAAGAGTCAAATTGTCTAAAATTGTGTGTACCAGGCTTATTCTTAAACATGATCTTGTCATATTAGAGTCAAATTGTCTAAAATTGTGTGTACCAGGCTTATTCTTAGACTTGATCTTGTCATATTAAGAGTCAAATTGTCTAAAATTGTGTGTACCAGGCTTATTCTTAAACATGATCTTGTCATATTAGAGTCAAATTGTCTAAAATTGTGTGTACCAGGCTTATTCTTAGACTTGATCTTGTCATATTAAGAGTCAAATGGTCTAAAATTGTGTGTACCAGGCTTATTCTTAAACATGATCTTGTGATATTAGGAGTCAAATTGTCTACAATTGTGTGTACCAGGCTTATTCTTAAACATGATCTTGTCATATTAAGAGTCAAATTGTCTAAAATTGTGTGTACCAGGCTTATTCTGAAACATGATCTTGTCATATTAAGAGTCAAATGGTCTAAAATTGTGTGTACCAGGCTTATTCTTAAACATGATCTTGTGATATTAAGAGTCAAATTGTCTACAATTGTGTGTACCAGGCTTATTCTGAAACATGATCTTGTCATATTAAGAGTCAAATTGTCTAAAATTGTGTGCACCAGGCTTATTCTGAAACATGATCTTGTGATATTAAGAGTCAAATTGTCTAAAATTGTGTCTACCAGGCTCCACTATTCATTAGGCTGCAGACAGTGATGGCAAGGCAAGAGCCATTCCTTTAAACCAAGTTAGTTACCTTTTAGATGAAATGTCTTCATCATAAAAATATTTGGAGAGCATATTTTATTTAAAGACAGCTGATAGGTTTTGAAACTTATATTTATGAGTAACTGATTTTAACAGAGGGATAAAATTTCACCTTAAGAAATAATATCTGCAAATATTTGTTGAATGACTTTTGAATGAATCACATTTTTCATGTTGCTGGGACTTTAAAAATATGGAAAACAATTGTTGATTCTTTTACAAAACATTACAAATGTTTCCAGACATTTTGTTGCCCCCTGGATCAGAAGTGGGGTTGGTTTATTTTGGGACAGCCCCTTGTCTGCTACAAGTTTCTCATAGTGGGTGGTGGTTTATTTTGGGACACCCTCTTGTCAGCTACAAGTTTTTCAAAAGGGGGGGGATTTTGGGACACCCCCGTGTCTGCTACAAGTTTCTCAGAGTTGGGGGGGGGAGAGGTAATTTGGGACACCCCCTTGCCTGCTACAAGTTTCTCAAAGTGGAGAGTGGGTTTACTTTGGAGCATATGCATGTTATTGGAGAAATATAGTAAAAACCTTACTTTTTCACACATTAAAAGTAAACTGTTGTTGTGTCATCGGGATTTTGATAACATATATAGAATAATTATCACATGCTAGGCCCATGCTCCATAACAAGCCCACAAGCTCATCCCATATTATATATATATACATATAGATCAGAGATCCTTTATATACCTGTATTTACCAGACATGTCTGGTAGGTCAAAGGTTTTGACCAGCACATACTCTGAGCAACCAGACATTGGTCATAGGAGTTTTTAAATAGCACTATATCAACTTCTGTTTGATTTGTTCATGTAATATACTGCTAAATAAACACCTTAATGAGGTAAAATTCAAAGATTACTAGGTCTAGTTTACAGATTGTTTCTTGTGAAACAATCAATAAAGATGTTGCCAACTAAGCTTAATTCATAGGTGATTACATTGTTTCTTTGTTGGACAATCAGTAGATGCATTGCCGACAAAGTGTGTTTGGTCATTATGTTTTTCCCAGTTGTTTAAACACTCTAATAGCCACAAAACACAAGACAAAAGAGGTGTGAAAGCTTATCTCCTGGACTTATGAAAACTCTATAATTGAACAATTGCCCCATGGTATTACTACAGTGTAAACATTACGTCAGTCCCTCACACCACGTGGTTTGTGTTGCTGTGTGTCAGCACATGATAACTTTAGAACAAAATATATGAAGCCGTCGCCTAAATTATGATAAAAAGAGATACTAGCAGTAAAAACTAACTTTTATTATCATCCTCCATGACTTAATTGGTGACCTGATCAAGTAAACCTTAACCATCTGACTTTAACGGAAATGTCTATTTATTAGGTGTTACGTATTTTCGAGGTAGTATGTCAGCTATTTTTCAAATAATAATTAATTTTGAAAAGTATTAGAGTGGAATAAAATGCTGTTTTTGGTTGAAATTCTATAGTATAGTTTTCTAAAAGAAAAAATGATGTTTTATAAATAACTAGTTTGAAAGGAACCAGTTCATTATGGAAGGATGATACTGGAGTTAAAGCAGCAGCAAATCCAGAACTGAAATTGACACATTTTCTGGTACATTTAATAATTAGGTATATGAATGTTTTCTTTTTTGTCAGTACTTTTTATATCTCCTTTGAATGTTTTTTGTTCAATTTCACAAATATATGGCCACCACGTTAAGTTTCAGGACAAAATATCTGGCAAGAGCCTTATGAATTTCAGGATCATTGTTTTGGCTGGACATATCCGACAGATAAGATTATTTGACCTCCACTTACTCTCAGCAACCAGACATCAGTCATAGGATATCTCAAATATCATATCAAATTGTCTTTGATTTGTTTATCCTTTAAACTGTCAAATAAACGCCTTAATGAAGTTGTGTAGATAGTGGAGATTATGATTCTTATGTATCATTGAAAGTTTATATATCTCTGTCTGTGTGTGTGTGTGCATGTGCATGTGTGCATGCGTGCGTGTGTGTGTGGTTTTTTTTCTTTCTTTTTTTAAGAAAGCCTCTTGCAGTACTAAGGTCTCCCCTTTTCCAAAAATAAATTCTCGGCAGACCACCCATGCTTATCATACAAGAATACTGGATCACTCTTATTAGCTGCTGCTTATATGATTTATAAAAACACTGATGAATTTGTCTAACCATTTACTTATGTATCCAACCTGTCAGATTAAAACATGCACCTGGTCTTACCAGCCTCAATTTGACATTGCAGGTGAACAGAGAATGTGTACGAGGACTCTGGGCAGGTCAACAGCAGGAGCTGATATTTTTACGCAACAGAAATCCTGAGCGTGGTAGTATCCAGAATGCCAAACAAGCTCTCCGCAACATGATAAATTCCTCATGTGACCAGCCTATCGGCTATCCTATTTATGTCTCCCCTCTCACCACATCCTACTCTTCCACTAATGAGCAGCTAACATCCGTCATTGGTGGAGAATTCATTCTTGCAAATGTCAAGCGATTTGTTCAGAATGTATGGACTAGGTATAATGATTTTCTTTTTAATATGATTACCAAAAGGCTGGGCATATCATGTTATAACATGTCTGTCTGTCTGTTCCCTATTTCTTTCCCACACAGTAACTCCACTGTCTGTCATAACCAAACTTTGTAAATAGGTTGCATTTGGGTAAGCTTTCAGGGTCCAAAGGTCAAGGTCACTGTAAAGAAGCAAAATGGCTTCCACACAAGAACATTAATTCTTCCTCACAGACCCAGACCAAACTTTGTGGATGGCTTGGAATTGGGGTAAAGAATAAGCCTATCTGTTGTGGTGATCAAACAGTCAAAGGTCAAGGTCACTGTGACTGAAAAAAAGAAAAATGATTTGCACTTAGGGTAATAAAAAAACTCTTTGACTTTGGGGTCTAAAGGTTAAAAGTCATGATCATGGTAAGTCTAATAAGAAAATAATGGTTTCTATACAGTAACTTTAGTTAAAGACTGATAGAGGACTATTAAATATGGAGCAGGTTTATAAAGTACTTTGAACAGTGTTCTTGTTTATGCTGCACCACAAATGTTGAAGTACCAAATAGTTTAATCATTGTCCAACTGTCCATCCATTTGTATGTATGTACATATGTAAGACTGGTTAAGTTTTACTTTTATGTCACTGTGGTAGGAATTTGCTTTCCATTAATATATTTCTAGTTATTCACTCAGCTTGTTTACATCAATGTTTACTTTTTGTATAACAGTGAAAAGTTAATGGTTTACATCATCCAGCTGTCCAAATTATTGCTTAGTATTTCTGTGCATTTGTGGTTCTCTCTCACATGATAAAGATGGTTCTTCTTTTTACACTGGCTTTAAATGGCCATGATGATTCCAACAACCTTTCCATTTGTGTCCTCTTCAAGCAGTCATTTGTCACTCTACATATTGGCTTGCCCGTGTTAGTGACTCAATTCTTTAAAGGTATGTGACTGTGACTTACAAACTCCTCAAGACATATGCATCTATAAAGTTTTATGCTTGCACATGCAACTGTGTCTGAGATATGGAGGTCAATGCAAAACTTTTAAAACAAAATCTTGACAAAATCATAATATTGATGACAATTATACCACTGCTGATGGAAAGTGATGGACTTTAATTTGCTTTTTAATATATAATCTGTGGTAGAATTATCAAATGATGAGCCCATTTTCATAATTTTATTTAATTACTGTGTATGTTGAACTTTGTATGCTATCTTATCCTTAATATTTTTATTTAGTATTGGATCTAATTAAGGTGTAAATTGCATGGGATCTAATGCATCTGGATTTTAGATAAAGGTTACAAACCTGCCATAACACAACATGTCACATGGAAAACATGATTTTTGACTCCCAAACCTTTGAAAAACACAATTTTCAGTCATCGTAGTGAGAAAAAAAAATAAAAGAGAGAGGGAGATAGGCCTTTACTGACACCACGATATATGCCTGTAACCTGTATAAACTGTAAACAGTCGTGCTTAATGCTCATGGAAAACACTCACCTTGGGTAGTTTTATACAGTTGATTGTCATAGCGGTGATTACAATGTAAGTTAGCCAGAGATAAACAGCCACCCTTGCACATATTACTTAATTGACTGACAATAGCTAGGGTGATGTCATGTTATGAATCCTTTGTATGAGAATCTATTAGGCTCATTTGCAAAATGCCAAAATGCAGCTGTGATTCAGGGAAGGATGAGCTATCAGTGAAGCAAGCAAAGCTCAGCAAAACTAAATTTTAAAACTCCTGGTCAATGGAGTATGACTTTATGAAGCACAGCAACATTTTATTCTTTGCACACAATGCAAACACCATACTGAGATTAGTCATTCTGGAGCGTATGACATACGGGACAATGCATGAATTACAGAGTAACATGTTTAGGCATTCTAACTAGTGTGGCCATTTCGTGTTTGACACTCCATCACAGCAATTCAGATGCAAAAAGATCATTTTCTATGCTAAGAAACAATTCAACAAGACCTTCATGCAAATTTGAACAGCAGTACCATTCAGTCTCTGGTCAGTGCAAAGTTGAACTCTAACGACATTTGTATCACCTTCAACCCCCCCCCCCCAAACTATGGAGAGCAGTAAAGACTGCAACTAGTTAAGATTTTCTTCCACTGCTAAATGGATTTTAAAGACAGAAACTTGGTGGATTTTTTTTATTTTATTTAATATATGTGTGGTTGTGGTTATGTGAGCGCATGTACATATGTTTGTTTGGTTATGATATTTGAAAGTGCGAAGGGACCGACCATATAATTTTCTGGGGATTGACCATATAATTTTCTGGGAAGGTGGGCTGGGCTTTTTTTGGAGACAAAAAATTATGTGTGACCTCTCCCTCAATAACTCGCACACAACAGGGTCCAAAAACACAGACCACTGTATAAGCGAGGGGATGAGTTACCGAGTGACCTCTGAAAATTTAAGAAGGGGATGCTGTCCTGGATGGACATTGACAATGAGAAGACCGGGCGAGGGGGGGGGTGTGTGCTGTTAAATGGTTTAATAATCGTTTTATAATTGCGTTGGGAATAATTGTCAGTAAAATGTTTTTCCTAATGAAGTTGTTTGCTTTTATGTATAAATTACCTTTATTTTCAAGATAACCAACCTGTGAGAGATCATTAAAAACATTACTCCAAGTGGTTTCAGCACATATCACAGGTGTACCTCTGAAAACATAGTGTATTGCATCACTGGGTTTTTTTGCATGTGAATGTAGATATATTTGAGTGTTATTGTCGATTCACAACAAAACAATATTTCCTTTTTTCAAAAACTTGGGACATTTAATTTATGAAACAACAACTGTCAATGTTGAAACTCAATTTTTTTTATATATTGTTCTATTAATAAAAGATTGATGCCGTGATTTCATTGCAAGTAATAGTGAAATTTCTGCTTATCCTTGAGCAAACCTCTGAGTGCCAATTCAGGAATTTTAAGTTCACTACAAACTTTGGAACTCACTTCTCCCTAATAAACCGTATCTGTGACACAAAGCTTTCATGTACTGAGTACTCCTTTCACTTTGTTTTCTTGCTATTGTTGATCACATTTGCAAATTACTACGATGAACCACAGATTAATGTTAGATACTTTAATTATGTTACCTACATAATAATATTTTTAACAGTATGCAACTGGTCAATTGAAATGAGTTTACCTGACACACGATCATGACTGCTATCTCTTACACAGGTAGGATTTGCATGCCATGTAACCTTTTTTTATATTATTCCACCCCCTTTATTTGATTTGATACAAAAGACATAATTAACATGATAATACAAAGCAGGTCTACTTTTAATTGATTGTAACAATGCAACAAACACTTCCACAAATCAGAGATCAAAACACAGCACATAATTAGATTCTCAGAAATGCTCACGGACATAGCTCTGATGGTAGATTGACACTTTTCACATATAGCATTTATGATCATTTCACTGAAATCAAATTAAAAGAATGAACTAAAACAGGAATTTCAATTGAAAAAACTTATTTAATTAGTATTTATTTCTTAAAGTGCTGCCACCAGTAGCATTACTGAGATTTTCATGGATTGAAATATCATTGAATATTGTTATTTACAGTGTACTTTGAATTTTTTTGTATGGAAAGCTTAACAAAATATATGACTTCTTATTAAAAGATTCATGATGTTGAATCAACTTTCGGGGCCCTAACTGCCATTTTGATGATAAAACGAGCAATATATCAGAGTTTCATTTACTGGTTTGGATCGTGATTTTCTTCACTTTCAACAAATAGGGGCCAATTCTAATGGTATTTTCTAGAAGACAAATGGAATCTATGCCTGACCCTGTGTTATAAGCAGATTCATGAATTATCGGGGCACGAGTTATCGAGGGAGAGTGTAGCTTGAAAAAAAATATATGATTTGCAGTTTTGTAGGAAAATAGAACTAATTTAATCTATTATATTAGTTGAAAAAATTCATTGTCTTGAGGTAAAAGAAATAAAAATATTCTAGTTCAAAAGAAAATCCCCCAAAATGAAATGGTCAAGCCCCAAGTCTACCAACTATTTTCAGTTTGAAAGTGTATTAAATGCTTCAAAGAAAGCAGATATTTTATTTTCTTTTATTCAGATTTGAGTTTCAAGTCATTTTCCATAGGCTTCTATTAGTAGATAACTTATTCTCATTTGTATGATGTTGCTTTTTGGGGTTACATGCACTGACCCCCCTGGGACTCAAAAACACAATTTCTGAGTCTCAAAAACCTCTTAACACTTTCTGGGAGGTTGGCAGGTATGAGTTTATATAATGGCACCTTTGATTGTTTCAGAATGAGGCAACGGTGTGGGGCATCATGTGCCAGTGGAAGTTCTGGGTTTACTGATGGAGATTTGCCCTACTTCAGCAGCTGCACTCATCAATCTGCAGCCAATGTTCTAGGTGAGGTATTTGCTCATTCAGAGAGGGTTTACAAAAAAACTCTTTGTTAGGAATAAATGATACATATTTGCCTACAGGTAGCTACCAATGTTGCAAGTCAAATACATGAGTGTGTTCACCTGAATTGTGATTATAATAAATGATTGTTTATTTTATGTGATGTCATCAACAGCAGCTGTGTCATTGTTACAAATGTCAATTAAAAGTTTTAGTGTAGTTTGGCCATGTTCATCTTGGTATCTTAGCAACGCAAATTCTCCCCAAATGAGCAGAACTAAGTAAATGTTTTGATCCACTTGCCATGAATGATTTATGTAAGAAAAGAAAATACTGAAGTTGCTATTTTTATTTACTTTGTTTCAATTTTGGTATTTTCAACACTTTACTTTCACAGAAAAAACATAATGAATTTTACAGAAATGTTTTTTTCAAATAAACAATAAAACCAGATCAGTATATCAGATTTTTAATATCTACCAAAAACGTGACAAGGGTCCAAGTTACAGAAGGAACATTGAAAAATTAAGCAAGGGATGGACATCAATAGTGAGAAGTAAATAGCTAAATACTCCTTTTATGATAGAGTTGTGAGTAATTGTCAATAAAATTGTAATGAAGTGTTCTGCTTTTCTGTATAAATTGACTTATTTTCAAGATAAAAAATCTCTGAAAGATCATTAAAAACATTATTCCTTGAGGTTTCAGCACACATCTCATGTGTACTAGTAGAAGCATTGTGTATTACATCACTGCTTTTTGAATGTGAATGTGGATACATTCTAGTGTTATTGTTGATTCAGAACAAAACAAGATTCTTTGTTTTAAAAATAATGACCATTTATTTACAGTAACAGAAAAATCAAAACTCTTTTTTTTTATTGTTATATTAGTAAAATATTGATGCTGTAATTTCACTGCAAGTAATAGCAAAGTTTCTGCTCTCCATGAGCAAACCTGAGTGCCAGTTCGGGAATTTTAAATTCACTGCAAACATTGAAACTCGCTTCACCATAATGAACCCTATCTGTGAAACCAAACTTTTCATTGACCAAGAATGCCTTTTGCTTGGTTCCCATGCTATCCTTGATCACATTTGCAAATGAGTAGGTTTAACTGCTAATTAAAGTTAGATACTTTAATTATCTTACTTGTGTGTCTTTTAACTTTCTTATTCTACCTCTTTACTTGATTTGATAAAAGATGTCATTTATATGATAACACAAAGCAGATCTACTTTTAACTGATTGTAACAATGCAACAAACACTTCTGCAAGTTGAGATAAAAACATAGTTGGCACTCAATTAGGTTCTTGCAGAAATGCTTGTGGGCATCAATGTGACCGTCAGTTGCACTTTTAACATTTGAATACATGTGGGCATATTGCATTTATGATGATTACACTGACACTAAATTAAAGATAAAACTTAAACATGAATTTCACTTGACAAGACTTGGTATTTATTTCTTAAAGTGTTACATTACTAACATTTTAATTGATCAATATTTCGTCATATATTGATATTTATGGCATACTGCGGATTTTGTTTAAGCAAATTTAATAAAATATATGATTTCTTATTAAAAGTTGAGATTTTCATGAAGTTGATTCAGAATTTCTGGGCACTAACTGCTGTTTTTGATGATAAAATGAGCAATATATCAAGGTTTAATTTACCAATTTTGATCATGATTTTATTTATATTCAGTAAATAGGGGCCTATTTTGGGGGTTTTTTTGTAAGGAAAAATGTGATCCACACCTGCCCCTGTGTTATAAACAGATATTGCAAGTTATCCAAGCATGTTAGAACAAGGGAGTGGTATAGTTGTAATTTTGTTTTAACAAAATGTACATGAAATTCATTTGTTGATCCACAAAGAAAAAAAAATCTAATTTGATACATTTCCTAACTACTTAAGACATGGGACTAATACCAAGTGTTTTCTGTCTCAGCAAGGCCATCAAAGATGTTACAACTTTTAACATTATGCTAGTTTCAGCACAACCAACAAAGGTCATCTTGATCTGCATCTTTAGTGTCTTTAGTCTGTACAGCTTTTCAGTGTTCTAATTTATTATTAACAGTTAAAGAAGCATATGAGGCATGAGTTAGGGTCTACTCCTTTTTAGAGTTAGTTCTACTTGTTTATATAAGATATGAAACCTCCCTGCGAGGAGTGCAGAGTCAAGTGACTTTGATCTGTACTGCCAAGTGAATCTGAGATATACACAACAGAGTCTCAGAACTGAGTGTGTGATACTTTGGCTAGGAGCTCTGATTGTCTTTTGCATGTGTTGGCAAGTGTTTTTTTTTGAGTAGTGGTAGATAGGCCTGCTGATAACTTCTTTCGAAAGTACTCATGTTCACTAATGTCATTTAGTTGGAAGGCAACTAATTTATCTGATAAAGATGAGTTTACATGCTAGCTCGGAATAAGAGTCAGAAAACTGTTGTCTGACTTTTTCACACATTCAAAAACTGACTTATCCCAGACAATCCATCTAGAAATTTTCACTGGATCAACCAAGAATTTCATTTGAACTATACAACAGGCTATGGGATTCGCTCAGCCCTGAAGAGGGATTAGTAGTAATGGAGAGTAGGGCTGGAGCATTAATCAAATAATTGGTTCATCAAATGATATACATGTTAAAAATGATTATTGATATAAAAGTTATGTAATCAGTGCTTTAGAAAGACATTTTACTGCAATAAATTACAGTTTGCCTAATCTCAGCCATAGAAGCTTGACATGACAAAAGTGACCAACAACTTTGCATGGTTTCAGCTAAAGAGAGCAGGGGATTCCATTTATTTCTGACCTGGCACTAAATTTCTGTTCCACTGTCTTTTTCACCGATGATGTGTCATATTCATGGAGGATACTAACAGTAACATTTGTCAAATTATCTAATGCACATAATTATTAAAATGAAGTGCACTTTAAATTGGATCCATTTCAGAGAAGTGCACTTTAAATTGGGTCCATTTCAGAGAACCGCACTTTAAATTGGATCCATTACGGAGAAGTATGAGTGAAAGTTTCATGTGGTTGAAAGTAGTCCTTTTGATTCTTCCATTCATGAAGAAAACTGGCAACTGACTGTCCTTGTCTTTCTTACCATTGAATAATATGATAAGGGAAAGGAAACAATCATCATAAGAATTTTTATTTTAAAATATGGTTATTTAAAGCCAGTCTCCTGTTGTGTGATGTAAAAGGGTAGCATAGATTCTCTGTACTTACTAAAAAGAAATAAATTTTTTTTATCTATATGAGACAGATAATCTATAACCATTTTGGGTCTAATTAGCCAGCCCTAATGGAGAGATACATAGATAATTATTCATTTGAGAGAGAGTGAAGGAGGAAAAAAAAACCGGTAGGTGGATATAAATAAAAGGAGAGAGAATGGAAAAAAACACAGGGCTGAGATGGAAGGACAGACAGTAGAGAAAAACACAGGCGGAGATGGAAGGACAGACAGACAATGAGCTAACAAATGGGTATAGATATTGACAGTTGTAATCTAGCAGTGTTAGCAATCTTAACATCTAGCAAGGTTAATCATTTTCATTTAGGTTCAGCACGGTCTTGCCCAACTTCCACTCTGACCAATCAGCCTCCAGATGTGCCACTGCAGACTCTAGGTAATCGTGGCAGCCTAATATCTACAACAAGCTCAATTGGCAAGCCTCGATCCCTAGGGACCCAGTCAAGTCTGATAGGGGAGAGTCCCTTACAGAAAGAGATCAACCCTAATACCAAAGTTATGGTGAGTTTTTAGCTACAAACAGTGACTCTTCCTAATTCTCAGTTACTTAATGGTGCAAAACAAAACTGGATAATATACCATATATACTTGCGTATAAGACAATAGCAACTGCAAACTGCATAGACCCAGATCTGCCTGTGCATTATGCGATGGCAGATCAGGGTCTATGTTGTTTGCATTTGGACTCTACTTATACACAAGTATATATGGTAGTCACCCTTCGGGAAATTCATAAATATTGCATTTTGCAGTTGTAATGGAGAGAGTAATATAAATTGAACAGTATTTCTTAGGATTATCATAACACACTCAATCCAAGAGAAAATAGGTCAGTCTTGAATGATTATTAATGGCATGGAAGGTTGCCTCTCTGGAGTCACAAATGCCTTATTCAAGTCTCTTCAGGGGAAAATTAAATATTTTTCAAAAAGAGTACTCTTAACACCATCTTATTAAAGAAATCATTCAGAATAGAAACAAATCATGAGTAGATTAACACACGTTATTTGTCTTCAGTATTCATTGCCTCAAAGTCATACTTACTGTATATCCTGCATGTTTCCCTTATTTTCTAATGTATAACAGGTATCTAACAAACGACATAGACTTGATTTATTGTTACATAATACACTATCAGATCACAGTCTACACTTTGGTATATGAGATTTCATGTGAACAGCTTAGATCAGATCTGCTGGCTTATTATGCAATGGCAGATCTGGGTCTGTGCTGTTCATATTTGGAATGGGAATTGTGCTTGGGTACAAATTATATGGTCCTTATGTTGTCACATGATATAATATCTGAGACTGTCAGTTTAGTATTGGGCATAAAAATCATAAAGGGAAGGAAACATGCAGAGCATCATAGACTTCTTTCTCAGCCTATTCTGAATGGAATATGATTTTCTTTAGATTATGGACCCCTCACTAGTGCAAGACAATATGAACCTTGGTCGCCGTATAGACGTCCAGTGGCCAAATGAAGAATGGCGAAGCAGTGGAGGTAAAAGTGTCTGGAACAGCTGGTATCCCACAATGGGGATGATTGGTACTCTTGTACATCGCTGGAGTCCATGCCACCGAGAGATCACGCGCAGGTCTCACTTGGATAAACCCATCGTCTTGGTGCACATCAATGGAAAGTATGTGCCAATCCTGGAGTCAGGAGTATCATATTTCAATGAAGTTGCAGTTGGTACATGATAGTGTTTCTGTGTAGTTTCTGTGACATAGATATGTGCTAGTACTGAGTACAAGAGAGAAGGATGTTCAGAATGTGGACATGACAGTTTTCATTTGAAACAGTCATATTTCATCATGGTGTGAGAAAATCTTTGCCATACCAAAGGTTGGTGGTAGTATTATTGCGCTATGCATACTCTGTAGTTTATACTTGAATAGATTACAGCAATTCAAACTGACAGAAGTAATGGTAATGAAGCAGGACTGTCAAATAACAGAGATTCCATGTTTGCCCAGCAAAGATAAACTTATGAATCTAAGATTACTTGATCATTTGGCAATATCAAAAGGAGGAAGTCAATAATTTCATCATTTGGAGATGGCAGCTGTAACAAGTGATAACATTTCACTCAAATGGTACATAGAACAATAGTGTGCAGTATAACCTTTTTTCCTCTGGGAATGATATGTGAGTAGATTTATGCTGAGTATTAAACATAGAAGACATTATAGTTGTGAATGCCTCATCAGAGATAATGTAAAGTGGGGTTTAAGTAAGCTAATATTATTCAAAAACACAACTGGCTATCTTGATTGAAAATCAATTAAAAAAATATGATGGTTGGTTTACCGGATGCACAAAAAGGTAAACCAATAGCATAAACAGCTTCTTCTGGAACAAATTATGTGATTCATATTACTGTAAATTTCTTTAAATTTGTATGTATCAAATTTTCATGGTTTGGTTAGAAAATGCATATTCATGGGTACTTAATTTCATGGATTTGTCATTTGAAAAATAACAAAAACATAAACTATTGAGTAACATTGTATATATCTTCAAAAGATTATACCAACATTCACTTCCATGCATTTTAATGCAAAGAGGCCTAATGCCTACTGCAGTAATTAGGTTGATTAGGTACATTAGGCTTAATGCCTACTGCAGTAATTGGGTTGATTATGTGCATTAGGCTTAATGCCTACTGCAGTAATTAGGTTGATTAGGTACATTAGGCTTAATGCCTACTGCAGTAATTGGGTTGATTATGTGCATTAGGCTTAATGCCTACTGCAGTAATTAGGTTGATTAGGTACATTAGGCTTAATGCCTACTGCAGTAATTAGGTTGATTAGGTGCATTAGGCTTAATGCCTACTGCAGTAATTAGGTTGATTAGGTACATTAGTCACTGTTAACACTTAGAATAAATGCAGAGATTTTAATCAAAGAACATTCGGACATCTTTTTGTATGCATGTATAAGCAAACAAGCTTAATTCCACTGCTTTAGTTAAGACTGCAATTCATTTTTTCAGTGTTCTTAAACACCACTATCAACAATTAGGGATTATGTGCTAAAACAAAGCTAATGACAGAAAACCAAGCTTTTTTGAAAAAAGCTTGTATCTTTTTCATATGTAAACAGTTCTGTCGAAATTGAGTTTCACTTTCTCAACTGTCATAATGCCACTGTCACATTGGTCAGAAAACTGGAAGCTTGAAGTAAAATCTACCATTGTGGACCAGCCTGAGTCTAAGGAGTCCTCTGTTTGTTGACTGGATTCTGATACCTTTTGAACTCTACATGACTCACTGTGGCTTAGTGTTATTAGAAGGTGGTAGGACTTGTTTATGTTTTCAAAGCACATGCAGGGAAAGGCTGCTGTTTCATTTAAGGAAAATGGCATCATATCACTGTTTGTACCAGCCACTTTCAACACCAGGATTCATGTCACAGCCCAGGCTATTGCTAAATTAAATGAATGGTAGGATATTGGATATATACTCTCAAGGACTCTCTCAACCCAAAGATATCTGCTCTTAAGCCAATTCATGCAAAGTGGATTGTCTCCACATATAACAAAGTGTTGCTTCAGATGGACATGTATAAAATGGGCTTGATTGTTTACTCAGAAATTCGTTATAGATATGAAATGTATTTAGCAATAACAGCATGCTTTTGTATTCTGTTTTCTCAATGTCATCAGCAGAATTAAAATGAAGTGAAAACATTTTATTAATTTATGAAATGACCAATGTTTAAATCAGACATGATAATTGCTTTCAGATTAATGTATCTGTATGGAACAATATCTGACAGTGGATAATGCAGTGATCCATACATTATGTTGGATATTTTCATGGATGAATAGCAACTCAGATATTCAGGGATATGTGTGCTTAAAAAGAACAAACTGTGTTTGACATGTAATTCTTAAACTTAATGCTGTCAGGTTTCTGAGATGTTTCCTAATTTCATTGAATTGGATAAAGTTTTATTGAGTGTCAGTTATTATTATAAATAGATATAATATGTGCTTAGGGAAGTGAAAGAAGAATGCATTTATTACTATAGCATAAGACAGAGTCATTACAGAGTTCATGCATCATAATCCATCAGTTTCCATTGATCCTAGTATGTATTTTTCAGTATTGCTGGTATTAAAACCAGCACACAGATGAGGGATGCTTTACCATCACATATGGGGTGGGTGGGGGGATTGAATATCAGCCTGGATCATATTTCATTGTGACTTTAAATTTGTGGTCATGCTCACCAACGAAAAAATTGGAACCCCACAAATAATAATGACTTTACATTAATTCAGATTTAGAGACATAGGTTGATTATGAATGAGTTTCAGTCAAAACCTGTTTGAATTCCTGGCCCAAGTCACAATTTATGGCAGAGAAATAGCTAACTATGCAGATCTTGGCTTAGATTTTTCGAAATCATGTTGAACATATTATATTTCTCTAATGATAATCCCATGCTTAATGTGATTAGTCCACACCCCATTTTTACCCCTCACCCCCAGATTAACAAATTTATTACCATATATACTTACGTATAAACCGATGCCAACTGCAAACTGCATAGATCCAAATCTGCGATTACATAATGCGCCAGCAGATTTGGGTCTATGCAGTTTGTAAGGACTAATCAGTAGAACAAACAACATATACCCTGATCTGCCAGCGCATTATGCAACGGCAGATCAGGGTCTATGTTGCTTGCATTTGGACCAAGTTTATACGCGAGTATATACGGTAGGTTGGCTCGTAGTCTTGTCATGGGAGAAATGCTTGTCTTCAACAATAATATAACTAAAGTATGGTACATGAATGCCAGAACACAGATTAATCACCATTACTATGTAAGTAGAAGGTAGAAATTAAAAATGTATTTTATATAAAAGATGAATGAGATGGCAGTTGATTATTTTGAGGAGTTTTAGTTTACTACAGTGTGGCAGGTGCATGGTAGAATATTTTAGACACATAAGGACTAAATCTTTACAACTATTGAAAATGAGACTTTATTATTGCTGTAATTTGTAAATATTGACAAGGTTTAGTATATGTATGTGACAATTTGTCATCATGAAGTGTTGGAATCAATTGTGCAATCCCCAATTACCATACTGTGCTAAATTTGGTCATATTTACCAAATTTGGCAGTTTGTATCAGTTAAATCAGTATGGTTTACAATGTCGTTGGACATAGATATAAAACACCTCATAAAGTTGTAAAAATAATGTTAAATAGTGATACAGAATAATTTCAATGTGCCAGAGGTTTCTTTTAACATTTGTTTCACTTTGAATGAACTAAGGAAGGAGTCTTATCATTGTTTATTTAGACTGATCAATTTTTCTGTGGAGATTCTTAAAATTATGGCATATTAAACCCATATTGCTCACTAAACATATTGTATATTACCGATATACTCATGTATAAGCCGGGTCCAAATGCAAATAACATAGACCCTGATCTGCTGTCGCATAATGTGCCGGCATATCAGGGTCTGTGTTGTTTGTTCTACTGATTAGTCCTTAAAACTGCATAGACCTAGATCTGCCAGTGCATTATGCGACGGCAGATCTGGGTCTATGCAGTTTGCAGTTGGTATTGGCTTATAAGCAAGTATATATGGTAATTTGTATGCTTAGTCTCTGTGGTGGATCATTCCTGTTCCATTAACACATTTCAAGTTTTATATATGATGGAAATATTTTTATCATACACTACTTGTGATATAAGTAGTGGAGAGTTGGTAACTGAAATTTGAATAGTGCACACTTAATCATTGATTTTCTATACACTTGCCATGAAAATCAGATGTAATATGATGCTGTCTCTTCATCTATCAATCCATATGTAGCTTTTTCATGTCTACTTGGTACCTTTTCATGTCTACTCAGTACCTTTTCATGTCCCCTCAGTACCAAGCATACATCATCTTTTGACATTGTGTCATATTCCTCATATCAGTTACCCAGTTTGAAGGTCAGATAATAGGAATGTCTAATATAATTGGTAAGCCATTTTTAACTTGTTGGCCATAAGTGTATACACTGGACATAAGGCAGAGCGTATTATGTTATGATGTTGTACATGTTGTACATCTGTCCATCCATCTATGTTACTGATATAATTTCTACACAATAACTTGAGTTGTCCAACATCTACAGATACAAAACTCTATCAATTTTGGAATCAAAAGCTCAAAAGTCAAATACACTAACTGAAAGAAGAAAATTTTATTTCGCATAGTAACTGGAGTACTCCACCATCGACAGTTACCAAACTTTTTGGATGGCTTGCACATTGGGTAAGAATGAACCATGTCGATTTTGGGTTCAAAAGTTCAAAGGGCAAGGTCACAGTGACTGAAAGAAGAAAAATGGTTTTTCTTCAAATAAATTGAATTCTCCATCGCCAGCTGTTACCAGAAACTTTGTGGATGCATACACTTGGGATTGAGGAAGAACCATATCGATTTTGGGGTCAAAGATCAAGGTTACTGTGACTGCAATAAGAAATATGTTTTTGGCACAAAAACATTTGTTCTACATCACATACCTGGACCAAAACTTTGTGGATGGCTTGCACTTGGGGTAAGAAAGAAGCCTATTGAGTTTGGGGTCAGAAGGACAAAGGCCAGGGTCACAGTGACTAAGAAGAAAAATGGTTTCTGCATAATAACATCAGTCATACAAAACAGACCTGGACCGAACTTATATGGCATACACTTGTGGTAAGGAAGAAGCCTTTCAGTTTTGGAGAGCTGAAAGGTCAAAGGTCAAGATCACTGTGACTGAAAAAAAAAAGTGGTTTCTGTGCAGAAAAAATGTAAGTTATCTACATAGAGAACTATTAAACATGGGATGGGTGTATACTGTGCCATTTATGGTACTCTTGTTAGCAAAAGGAGTCATGCACTTGACAGAGATTGTTAGTTTTGTACAGAGGATGATCCTTACCCCCAGCTTGTGGGATTATGGAGTCTAGACTTTTAGTAAGATCTCTGTGCTCAGGTTACTTACAGTACATGGTCTGGTCTGACATGGAGAAAACAATTGTATTATGATATCAATTTTTGTTTATACATCTGACTTATCAAAAGAAATGAGTTCTATTTTACATGTACATCCATCTAAATGGATGAATTCTATTCCATCATGTTAACTTTGTAGTTTTATATACAATATGATCTATTTACATGTTTGATATGTACTTTATATGTGCAAAATATCTTGGTAGATAGTTTTAGATCTCATGTATGTTTGTTGACATTTTTTGTAATATATCTTGTATCAATCACTCATCCTTCATCATGCCTTAGGTGGCAAGGCTTCAGCGAGAGAGCACCACTGCTGACAGTCTGCAGCCCTTCAGATGATGGTGTCGCACATTAAGCCACATTCCTTCATTTCTTTCTTCACATTCCTCATTCATGTCTCTTTGGGACAACCCATCTTTAGTCTCCTGTCTGGAGTTCAGTGGAAGGATGTCCTGGGCAGTGCATCTGGTGACATTTGGCACACATGTCCCAGCTTATATCAATCAGCATGATTGTATTTTCTACCTTGTTTTGTCTATCCATCTATCAATCATAATGTCTGCCCATTGACATCAGAGTACAAAATCATCACTGAAGCCATATATTGTTAGATATTCTTCTGATCTGTGGTTAAAATATTAAAGTATTTTACCTATGTCATAAAACTTAGTATTTATTAAATGTCTTAAATGTTGGTCACACAACAAAATACATGAAAGTAGCTTGATTTGTCTAAAGATTACACAAGAATGTGAGGACTCGATTCCATATCCAGAAATTATTTGATTGTTTGGTGTACATGTCATTTCAAAAAATTATACATGCCAGCAAAAGAAGGTCACTGTGTGCTTCATGTTATGCATGGTTGCATTACTGGAGATAGGATCATGATATTTGCAGAGTATTGTATGCTCGTATTCAGACACACAAGTAGGTCACCCTCATATTTATTGGTGTTTAATATGGGTCCAACTGAAAATAAATTATTTGAGGATAGATCTGGGTCTATATACAGATAAATATTGTAAGTCTGGCTTTTTTGGTCATGTTATGTTTTGCACTCGGTATTCTCTTTGTTTTCTACGCTTGGTCACTTTAATGATATGTGTTTGTGCTGTCGATAGTTATGACTCCACTGTCATGACTTACTGACCATTGCTGATTAAGCTAATTTCTGAGCTTCATTTTAATTGTTTGGTGTCCAAAACCTTAAAAATTAGATAGGTTGAATCCTAAAACCCTAAGTTTTAATCATTTTTGGATGCATCATACATGTTTCACTACATTTATATAAAATTTCCCATGGCAATGTTTCTTACTTTTATCAGAGAGAAAAAAACTGTGACTTCTTTCTTGATTTTATGACTTCACATGCAAAGACTTTATAAAGAAATGTGGAAATGTGATAGGTTTGTAAATTCGTCGATATCTTTTTGTAGATATTCAGTATGGGAAAAAATACATAACTGGAATACAGCAAACAATCGACCTTTTCTAGATGATGTCATTTGTGGGCTATATTTCATTGTAATTGATACATTTTACTATTGATTATGTAGGTCGTATGACAGTTTAAATAAACTATTCTGTTGTTGAGAGAACATTATGCAACATACAAAGATTCAGTAGAAAGAGCAAAAAACAAACTTTCTTTTGGTGTATGTATTAGGATTTTTTGTTAAGCTTGCCTTGGCACAAGGTCAACATCTCAATCATTTTGGCATCCATGTGAGTGTCCATATGTACATCTACCATGTCCTATTTTGTATGTTGGTTTTAACGGCACTTTTAACAAATTATTGGCTATATCATACTGAGGAAATGGGAGCTAAGTGCCTTTCCCAAGGACAGATCAAGGCAGCCAACTTGGGCTGGAACAGCAGGTATCGAACCTGAAACCCTTGGATTACAAGTCTGATGCTCAACCAACTGAGCTACCATGCTCCCCCATCATGTCTGAGATTAACCTCAATATTAAACCTTTTCCTTTCCTTATATGTTTTTTTTTCTAGCTGATTTTGTCTCAGTATTGCTTATTGAAAATGGAAAATTTTGGTTGGCTTATATAGGACCGCTACGAGCTGGCCCTTCATACAGGTAAATTTATGACCACTGAGGCTTAAAATCATCTGCTAGTGACCTCACTGAAAAGGGTCTATTCTCACATAATCAAGTAGATAAAAGCACAGTGCTTGATGATTGCATCACTTACATGTACTTTCTGCATATGGGACAGAATGCGTTAACTCTCTTGGATGTGATCAAAAGATGCCATTTGCATAATTTAAGATTTTTAAATGATTATTCTATTATTATTTTACTCTATATGTTATGCTGTGTTACACAAAGAGAGACATCTAGACAGTAGATACCAAAGATACCACCAAAGAATCAAGGAATTTCCAATATGCAGCAAACCTCAATAGACTGTTTAGTAAATCAAATATTTCCATTTCATATGTTAAATGCATGTTTATTTAGAAGATTCAGTTTACAATGCCAAATACTGTGTTCAAAGAAAGGACAAGCAATTATCTTATTAATCAAACAAATAAAACTGACAATATATCTAGCTGCTGCCATATATACTCATGTATAAACCGATACCAACTGCAAACTGCATACACCCAGATCTGCCATCGCATAATGCACCGGGAGATCTGGGTCTATGCAGTTTGTAAGGACTAATCAGAAATACAAACAACATAGACCCTGATCAGGGTCTATGTTGTTTGCATTTGGACTCTGCTTATATGCAAGTATATACATTAATATGTTTTTCACGGTTTTTCTCACCTAACTGTAAGACCAAGTGAGCTGAAGGTATGGTTCCACGTCCACTGTGCAATATCCCACTTGGTACCTAATTAAGGCTTTTTTCAGAGGCTTGGTCAGACCTTTCAGATGATGCATGGGTCCTTTCCACAATAAAGGAGGGTTACCGGCTTCCCTTCTGGGACCCTCCATCACACTCAAGGATCCCCATTTTGTTCCACCAGTCGCAGTTGGTATCTCAGTGATAAAAGGTCTGCACCCTTCTAAGGACGGGTGCAGTTGAGAGGGTGCTATGCAGATTTAATGTTTATTGTTTATACAGGCTATATGTTATGGGCATATATCATGGTGTCAAAAAAGGTCTCTCTCTCTCCTTCTCACATATAAGATTTATTGTAAATCATATCTTTGTAAATGTGACCATATTGGTGGGTTTGGGAGTAAAAAATCGTGTTTTTCAAGTGACATGTCGTGATCTAGCAGGTATAATTGTATAATATGAGTAAAAGGGAATACATATTCAAGTGTGGTTGTTAGATAAGAACATGAACTTAATCATAAAAATTGACAAGTTCTTGAAATTTCCAATTTTATAATCTTAAACATCTACAGGTTACTTGTATGTAATTTTTTGTTCTTGTAGATATACCGGTATTCAATGTTTTAGTTATCATGTGAGGTCAAAGTATTTTAGTTGTTTTTTTTTTTCTCCTAACAGGTTTAATTGCATATGTTTGTTAAGTATATTTGCAGTTTCAAAAAGGGTGTATTTTTGAAAAAAGGTAATCATTACAATCATGAAAATTAATTTGTCTCAAACTGTCATTGTTGCCATTTGAACAGTGATGACCAAGATGTTATATTTTTAAAGAATTGTTCATACATTATAAGGAAGATGTGGTTATGTAAATATGACTCAAGAATTTGTATATATATTGGGTCCTTTTTTTGTGGTAGACATCACTCACATTCCCATATGTGTACAGTCATAATTTTAAAATCTAGGCCATTGATGTAAATATTCTAACATCAGGTGACTGTTCTTTATTTTTGTACTCTAGAAAAATGCTACTGCCACCTGTTGTTTGGATGTCTTGCATACAATGTCATGGACATATGATATACTGTAATAATTGCCATCCGTACTCACATATAAGGTTGGTCCAACTGAAAACAAACATAGACCCTGATCTGCCATCACACAATGCCCTGGAAGATCAGGGTTGATGTTGTTTGTTCTACTGATTACTCCAAACAAACTGAATAGACCCAGATCTGCCAGCACATTAGGAGACAGCAGTTCTGGGTTTATGTAGTTTGCAGTTGGACCCGACTTATAAGTGAGTTATACAGCATAACTTTTGAAGTACAGTATTTGCAGGTGTTGAAAACACTCTGTATAATGAATGTATTACTGTTAACTATGGATACACTGTCTAGATTATTCTGAAAGATTAAAAAACATCTCAAATTTGTGTTTCATCATTTTTAAGTTTTATTACCTCAGAAAACCTTACTTTTTGCCCATATTTTATATATAATAGTTCCTAATTGCCTTGGTTGGTGGTTAAATCGGAAATTTCAACATAATTATTAGAATCAAGCATCCTGATTTTCATCAAACTAACTCCAATGAGATCTGATATATCTGTTGTAGATGTAATGCATGAAAAGAATTAAAATTATATGTACAAAAAAGTTGCAAAGTAAGGGTCCATCTACATGGAGCAAATATTTACCATTCTGTTTTGTTGCATCTCCTCCTCCTTATCATCCTCATCAGTCTCATCATCATTCTTCTTCTTCTTATTATTATTATTATTATTATTATTATTATTATTATTACTAGTATTATTATTATTACTAGTATTATTATTATTACTAGTATTTTTAAGAAGATGGTAAATTTTCACTTATTTGTCACATTATGTCTCAGATATTTGGCTTACTAGAGACTATATTGAACATGGTGCCATAAGAATTCTACTGGTACTAAAAATAAAAAAATAACAAATCTTAGATTCACAAAAACATTCATACTGGCACAAATACTCATTTATAAGTTGGGTCCAACTGCAAACAACATTGACCCTGATCTGATTAGTCACTAAAAGATTTTTTTATAATGTCTATTTGGTCCTAAATGAAAACGGTTCCAATCTAACATCCAATATGGCTACCATGGCAACCTTCTTGAAAATCTTATTATCACTACTTCTCCCAAATGGAAAGTCATATTCCCATGGGGTTTTCACTGGAAGACTTCTTATGATGTCTGGTTGGTCCCAAGTGCCCATCTGACCTCCATTATGGCCACCACAGTGGCCATCTTTAAAATATTGTTGTCTGTACTCCTCCTGAATGGATGGTCATATTGACATTGGGTTTTCACCAAAAGACTTCTTGTGATGTCTAGTTGGTCCTAAATGAAAATGGTGCTGATCTGACATCCACTATGGCTGCCAAGGTGGCTAACTTGAAAATCTTTTTTTTCACCACTCATAAATGGAAAGTCATATCAACATGGGGTTTTCACCACAAGACTTCTTATGATGTCTAGTTGGTCCATATGAAAATGGTGCCGATTTGACATCCAATATGGCCACCATGGCAGCCATCTTGAAAATCTTGTTATTGCTACTTATCCTAAATTGAAAGTCTTATCGATATGGGGTTTTCACCAGAAGACTTCTTATGGTGTCTAGTTGAGCCTTAATGAAAATGATGACAAGCTGACATCCAATATGGCCACTATGATGGTCATCTTGAGAATCTAGGTGTCACTACTCCTCCTGAATGGATGGTCATATTCATATGGGGTTTTCACCAAAATATTTATAATGATGTCTAGTTGGTTCTTGATGAAAATGGTACCAGGCTTAATATATAATAAGGTCACAGTGGCTGCTAATTTGAAAATCTTGCTATTGCTAAAAAAATATCAGCATTTCAACACTCAGCAGTTAAAAAGCAGAAAAGGTCTTGTCTTGAATTCCTGGAAAATCTTTTCTGTAAGTAGAGCATCAGTCCCTTCGAGGAACTTGTGTTTCAGAATGTGAAAGGTCCTTTTAAACCATGAACAGGATCAAGAGTGTGTTGAGGAACAAGCTGTCACAGAGAGTCCTCAATTACCTTGTAACCATCAACACAGCAGGACATTCCCATCACGACTTTGACTTTAATGTGACCCGTAAAGAGATGTGGGGTTGTGAAGAAAAGAAAGATATCTAGTATTTGAACTGAAAGACTATACTTGATATAAATTTGGGAAATAAAGAATACTGTGTAAAATATATGTACTTAAAATTCTGCTTCCACAATTTTTTAAAAAAATTCTTGGTTTTCCTTTTTATAGGAATTTTAAACTTCTGTAGACAATTATAAGAAATAAAGTAAATATATGTTTTACTTGTAAGTGTGCTGGTTATAATACTACATTGTTAATCCCCAAATCCATGTAGTAGCATTACCCTATTTGCAAGGTAACAGTTGTAACACCAAGGTAACAGTGATCTCCAAAACCTGATGTAATAACATTACTGTATTGTTAATCCCCAAACCCATGTAGTAACATTGCCCTATTTCCAAGGTAACAGTGATCTCTAAAACCTGATGTAGTAATATTACTACAAGAATGAAGTTTAATGTTCTGTAGTAATGTTGTTTGTTAATGTAGTAACATTAGTACATTGTTAATCCACATACCCACATAGTAACATTACCCTATTTCCAAGGTAGCAGTGTAACACTTATTTTGTGATATCCAAAACTTTATGTACTTTAGTAATATTTCTTCAAGAATGAAGTTTAATGCTATGTAGTAATGTTGTTTGCTAATATAATAACATTACTACATTGTTAATCACCAAGCCGTGTGGTAACATTATCACATTTCCAAGGTAACAGTGTAACACTGTTTTTGTTATCTCCAAAACCTGATGTAATAATATTATTCCAACTATAAGAATGTTCCTATCTTTTATATTTCATGAATTTTGTCACTTTTATGATGATAACGTGCTTTGTTGAAAACCTTTTGTGATGTTACCGCACACTTACCCCAATGCTATCAAAAATTCCTGGGGAGATCACTTGTGTATACATACATACACATACACACTTGTGTTTACCATAAAATTTGGCAAATGCCCAGCTTGGTACCTAAAGTCTGTGCCCAAAAAGGAAGGGGACACTTACCACTCACATTGGTAGATTTCCTTTTGCAGATCTTTTTTTCTTCACGATAAGACTTTGTCATAATTTAGGATTTTTGGTGTTGCTACTGTCATGAGGCTGTTTATGCAAGTCATACATGAGACCAGCTCCGACCCAATACCTTTCTTGTAATTGCTTTTTTCATACATATGGTGGCTCATTTGGCCATTTGCTTGTTTATCATTATGTCATGAGCCTCCCAAAGGATATACTTTGCGCAAGACCTGCTCCTCTCTAGAGTCATTCTGACTTTCTAGGTTGCTTCATTTAGCGCTTATGTAGCAACTGTTTTCTGAACCTATCCCATAGTGTTTTTGATCGTTGTTTTTATGCGGACATATTTGGGTACACTGGTGGAAACATGTGTATTTAATGTTCCTACCACATATATATAAATATTGTATCATCTTCAAGTACATACAAATATGCCTTTAATCCACACCAATCAAGTTGTTTACTAAATGAACAGTCTCTGCATCATTGGTATCAAGTAATTCTAGGTTCCATTTTGTTTTGTGCTTTTAAAGTACCACAGTTATAGCATCTTATGAATTCCATTGAGGGTAGTAAGTCATTTTTTAAATATAATATTGGTATGGTAGTGTTTCACTAGTTAAGTATGGGAGAGTTCTGGCACACATCTCTGAAAATTCAGTAGTAATGAAAATGTACTAGTATGGAAAGTGGTCCAGCAATGAGTAGATGGCTAATGGGGAAGCTGGCATTTGAATTAATAATTCAATCATTTTTGTTTTATTTGTTTTGCGTGTGCAAAGTCCAAGTCCAAAAAAAGTCATTACTACTGTAATATACATTTATCTAGTTCAGAAATGTCATTAGCCATCTGCTATTTCAGTTTTAAGATCATCAGTTTCTGACCTCAAACTGTCAGAATCGAGCATAAAATGATTCCTACTTTGTACTTTGCTGTACCTGATCTCTTCTTCCAACTGATTAAATTTGACCCAGTAGTAGTTGGACCTTATTCTTGAGGATTTTGATTGTATGCATGGAGCTTGGATCAGGTGTAGACTTGGCAGGTGTGCTTTCTGCTTGTGTTAGAGACATCCTTGTGTATGTTTGATGGTCAGAAAGTAGATGTTAAGCTAATAACTACTGTTGACTTCGCTTATAAACTGTCCATAAAAAGTTGTATCTGTGAAATCTGAATGAACAGCTTAAAGTTCAGATTTTTCAGCATCATCTCTGTTGATACCAATGTTGTGCTATTTGACCAGATAGTAGGGGTGATAATGGTTCATTTTCACTTTAAATCTAAGCAGGGTTGGGTGCACAACGCAACTCATTTACATACCACTTGGTAGCATTCATATCTTGAATCATAATGTTGTTGTTTTTCCTGTAGAATGTGACTGTCACTAGTTTAGGCATGTCCTCTGTCAGTCACATCCCTCGAGGATAACCTATGTATATTTGAAAAAAAATTAAATAGCATTAAGAGAGCAAACGACTTACAGGCAGATTAACTAATTATTGTTACAAATAGTTATTGGTCTGCATTTTTAAAAAATCACGTTTCTAAAAAATGTAAAAATATATTTTAAAAAAGTGTTCAAACTGCATGCACTAACTGTGCCAACAGCTTTGCAGTAAACCATAGGCGATTTAGAAAACAAACTATAATAGAAGCACGGCAAGGTCCCCGTTTTAAAAAATAGCACAACATACTTACCACCATTCGCTTCAACAAAACAAATGAATTACACATGTTACGACTCCAGGGGTAATGTAACAGAATAAAAGACACAAACAAGCTTTCAAGATTAAAATGCAAAACTTTAATTTCCTAAAATATTAAAAGAATTAAAATAATTCAACAAACAATCAAAGTGAAAGAATTAAAATAACTTACAGTATAGAATATCCTAAAAGTCCTAAAATGTTTTAAAGTTCACTTCCTGATGTTAATCCGAGTAATCCGGATGAATGTATTCCGAATGAAAATAACCTGTAATGTGCTGAAGCTGACAAGTTCTGATAAAATCCAAAATAATCCTTGCAAGTCTGGAATCTCACAAGTTTTAGAATAATGTCCGATAATTCCACGGAGCTGTATAGTAATTCAGATGAATTACTAATTAAATAAATTCCACACTGAACTGAATAATTTCAATAACCTCTCTTCATTCAAGCAATTGTAAGGAATGATAATTCCCAAGATTATTCCCTATATATCTTTACTAAGTGCGCAGAATTAAAAGGGAATACCCTTTCTCCGTCTTTAATAATATGGTATTTCAAAATAACACAACCCTCTAAGAACCAATCAGGAACTAGGTTACGCGTCATTTACCCAAAGGTCTAGTGTACTAAAATCTTAAAGAGTAAACATAATATTGATTCAGAATGGAATGTGACCTTTCAATGTTGATTTCCAAAAATACAGAGCTAGGTCGACTTCATTTTCCCGCGCAATTGATCATGTGACCAATTATTGATCGAGCAGTAGTCGTATCTATACATATATGCTAACCGCTATTTAGACAAAAAAAACAGAGATCATAAATTAGTAAATTAAATTATTATATAAAAAATAAAGGAGGCTTGATTCCGTAACATCCTCAACCATCAACGGAAAAAATAAGGATTTATGCAATAAAAACTTTTTTTTTAATATGTACTTCCAACATACAAGTAATTAAATCAAAAAGAAAATTAATACATGATACAGTCATGTATACAAAACAGTGTAACGGTGGTATTATACACATGAAAATACATCATCAATTAAATTTTACTAAGAAATAGCCGTAACCTTAGCTTTTATTGATTTTATTTGTCCATGTCTCACAATCATGCCCTGAGAAAGTAACACAGGCACGATAAAAGTCATTTTAATATTGATTGATCAGGTTCGCTTCGCTGAATCTCTTGAAGAATGGTTCTATTAGATCTTGCCACATGTCGTTGCAGATGATGACATCATCGATGTATGCATCGCAATTTCTATTCGGATGTTATTATATTCATCAGACGTTGGAAACTTGGGGAACCTTCATCCCAAATGGTACGACTTTGTATTGGTAAAGTTCTGGAGTCGTGAATGCAAATTTTTCTTTCTCTCCGTAAGTGAAATTTGGTAGAATCCCTTCAATAGGTCAATATCTTGCGACGTATTAGTCATTTCCAGTCCTGTCTAGAAACTGGAAATGAATATGTCCCGGTGACTCTATTTACTTTCTATACTCTATACATGTATGGAAAGTGTTATTTTGTTTCTGCACTGAAACATGGTAAACTCCAGTCACTTTTATTTTATTCGTGTAGAATGTCTGTAAATAAATATTCATTTTCTTCTATCAACTATTTCAGTTCGTAAATCTCAGGCGGCAGTATGTGCGAAGAGTAGTGACTTCAAATCATCTCTTCAGATTTCTCATCTTCATTCAAATCTTCAATGTGTGAGACAAGTACTACTAAAGTAATCGATAATTTATTTGGCTATCTCTATCTACATATTGTTCTAACGTTCTAACATTTTAACAAAGTTGTTTCTGCTTTCTCCTCCCAGAAGTATTAATAATAATTTAAATTCCCTAACCTTTGTCAGTAGTATAAGGACCAAAATACTTAACCTAAAGAGGATTTTGGGGGTATTGGTAGCATAATTAATACTCGATTATAAAAACTCCTACACTGACCCCTCGCAGCAAACAACAATAATTGGAAACCTTCAACCAACTCTCTTCCTGTTCCACAACAATTCCCAATTATATACCATCTCATAACAATATGTTACAATAATTCGTTCTAAAGCCTGATATAGTATCAGCTTCAAAAGACCAAACAGTGTGAAGAACCCGACCAAAACTCTCACTATGGTCTCAGTTTTAATATTCCACAAAGGAATAGCTTTTATAAAACTTGTAGACGCACACTTCGCCGACAAGTATTGGTTGCCTAACATCGTCTCATTTATTCCTAAACGACCAGACAACGACGTTTCATGGACTACACTAAGTAATTCCTGACGATAGTATCTAGGAACTACTATTTTACCAACTGACCACTCATCACCAGCAATTACTCTAAGCAATCTCTGTTTCCGTTCAAGGACTTCACTCGTCAAGAAGTAATAAGTACCTTCTTGCGTGGCTTCAGTTTCAGTCATAGCCCCCTGAAACAAACAGGAGATATCCGAATCTCCCTGTTGTAAGACATCTAGTGCTTGTCTTATTACACCCTGACTATTTTTATGAGACATAGTAGTTGAAAGAGTATCACTATCAATACTAGATTGAGGAGCAGAAGTGACCTCATGAAAAGCCTGACCCAAAAAGGTGTCCGCTAAAGGAAATACATCCTGTTCAACAACAATATTCTCAAGAGCATACTTTGCCATAGCTCTAGTAACTTCACAAGCTGGATTTAAACCAGGGATTTCTACTTCAATATGATCAACTCTTTGATCCATGCTAAGCTTGTTAGTTACAAGTGGATTAACCACGACCTTATCTTTAGCTAGGTCATTACCTAGTAATAAATGAATGCCCTTAATAGGCAAAGAAGCCACTGCTCCTATGGTCACAGGTCCCGAAACTAAATCTGATGACAAATTAACACAATGAAGATGGACATTAACATATCCACAATCTACCCCCTGTATTAATATACTTTCACTAGTAGAATACTTCTCAGAAAACGGCAAAGTACTATCTAACAATAGACTCTGAGAAGCTCCTGTATCTCTTAATATCTTAATAGGAGTAGCCTTATCCAAGTCACCAACAAGTGACACAGAGCCCTTCGACATGAATGGTTCGTAATTCTTCATTATAAAATCAGACTGAGGTAAGCTAGCCTCCAAACAAATATCCTCATTGATAAATGACCCTGACCTTGACTTCTTGATAACTAGAGCATTTGGAACTGCTCTATTATAATTCTGAGGCCTAAATTGCAACTTTAAGGAATCAGAAATAACGTGTCCCTTCATCTTACAATATGAACACGTGGGCAGAGATAAGGTTTTCTGATATTCCCTATCAGAATTTTGATTCTTTACAATCATATCACCCTGAGGTCTGAAATTTCCTGAACGAGTTTGAAATAATTTCTTAACATAAGATTGTTGAGGAAAAGTTTTAGTTATCAGTGGAACCTTGTGTATTGAAGAATATTCATCAGCTGTGATGGCTGCCTTTTCTAAAGTCTCAACTCCTTTCTCATTAAGATACATCTTAATATTATCACTGACACAATTCTTGAAATCTTCAATCAATACCAGTTGTTCAAGATTATCATAATTGCCTTCAACCTTCTTAGATGTACACCATCTTGTAAACAAACGTTTCTTTTCCCAAGCAAATTCTACATGAGTTTGATTTGTTTCCTTTTTACATTCTCTAAAGTTTTGACGATGAGTTTCAGGTACCAACTCATAAGCTCTTAAAATGTATTCTTTGACCACTTCATAATCAGCAGATTGTTCAGATGAGAGTGCAGTATAAACATCACTAGCTTTGCCAGTTAACACACTCTGCAATAATGAGGTCCACTTCTCTTTTGGCCATTCCAGATTCTCGGCAATTTTCTAAAAACTGAGAAAATATTTGTCTATCTCCTTTTCTCTAAAAGGGGGAACCTGTCTCAAATGTTTGGCCAAATCAAAGTATGAACCCTGATTGTCATGAGAGTGCCCTTTGCTGGTCAATTCTAATTCCCTTAGTCTAAATTCTCTATCAGAATTTTTCTCCTGAAATTCTCTAACTTTGTCTCTCTCTATTTCCTCATTTTCTCTTAATTTATCCTCCCTATCTCTTAATTCCTTCTCTATTCCCCTTTGTATTTCATTATCCCTTACTTTATCCTCCCTATCTCTTAATTTATCTTCCCTTCTTTCTTCCCTTTCCCTAATCTTTTCCTTTTCCTCCCTTTCCCTAATCTTTTCCTTTTCCTCCCTTTCCCTAATCTTTTCCTTTTCCTCCCTTTGTATTTCCCTTTCCTTATCTTCCCTTCTTTCCTGCATCTGCATCTGTTCCCATTGAAGTTTGATCTTTTCAATCTCTATGTCCTTAGCTATCTGTAATTTCTTTCCCAAACCAGACGGAGATTTTATTTAACACTTGAAACCCCCTCTTCAAAAATACCTGATTGTACCAAATATTGAATCAAGATACTTCTAATATCCTGCTTCAACATGGAAGCCTTCGCTTCAGTAAGACTATAATGTTGAGCAATTTCAAGTAATTCGTCCTTCTTTAAGGACTCAAATTTCTCCTGGGTAGGATCAGCTAAGAAACTCTCTACTCTGGATGTCATTATGAAAGCCTGTTAGTTTCTCTTTATTTCTTAATCTGGAAATCAAAAAACCACTAAAATTTCAAACAATGAAATTCAAATCCCAAAAAGAAAACTTTCCGAAGTATCAAAATCTCTGAAATATTAAAACTTCGAAAATATTTAATTAAATCTAAATTTCAAAATATTTAAATTCGGATCCCGAAATTATTCTAATTTCTAATCCCGTAATACGAGCCCCCAATTTATCCTGTTACGACTCTAGGGGTAATGTAACAGAATAAAAGACACAAACAAGCTTTCAAGATTAAAATGCAAAACTTTAATTTCCTAAAATATTAAAAGAATTAAAATAATTCAACAAACAATCAAAGTGAAAGAATTAAAATAACTTACAGTATAGAATATCCTAAAAGTCCTAAAATGTTTTAAAGTTCACTTCCTGATGTTAATCCGAGTAATCCGGATGAATGTATTCCGAATGAAAATAACCTGTAATGTGCTGAAGCTGACAAGTTCTGATAAAATCCAAAATAATCCTTGCAAGTCTGGAATCTCACAAGTTTTAGAATAATGTCCGATAATTCCACGGAGCTGTATAGTAATTCAGATGAATTACTAATTAAATAAATTCCACACTGAACTGAATAATTTCAATAACCTCTCTTCATTCAAGCAATTGTAAGGAATGATAATTCCCAAGATTATTCCCTATATATCTTTACTAAGTGCGCAGAATTAAAAGGGAATACCCTTTCTCCGTCTTTAATAATATGGTATTTCAAAATAACACAACCCTCTAAGAACCAATCAGGAACTAGGTTACGCGTCATTTACCCAAAGGTCTAGTGTACTAAAATCTTAAAGAGTAAACATAATATTGATTCAGAATGGAATGTGACCTTTCAATGTTGATTTCCAAAAATACAGAGCTAGGTCGACTTCATTTTCCCGCGCAATTGATCATGTGACCAATTATTGATCGAGCAGTAGTCGTATCTATACATATATGCTAACCGCTATTTAGACAAAAAAAACAGAGATCATAAATTAGTAAATTAAATTATTATATAAAAAATAAAGGAGGCTTGATTCCGTAACATCCTCAACCATCAACGGAAAAAATAAGGATTTATGCAATAAAAACTTTTTTTTTAATATGTACTTCCAACATACAAGTAATTAAATCAAAAAGAAAATTAATACATGATACAGTCATGTATACAAAACAGTGTAACGGTGGTATTATACACATGAAAATACATCATCAATTAAATTTTACTAAGAAATAGCCGTAACCTTAGCTTTTATTGATTTTATTTGTCCATGTCTCACAATCATGCCCTGAGAAAGTAACACAGGCACGATAAAAGTCATTTTAATATTGATTGATCAGGTTCGCTTCGCTGAATCTCTTGAAGAATGGTTCTATTAGATCTTGCCACATGTCGTTGCAGATGATGACATCATCGATGTATGCATCGCAATTTCTATTCGGATGTTATTATATTCATCAGACGTTGGAAACTTGGGGAACCTTCATCCCAAATGGTACGACTTTGTATTGGTAAAGTTCTGGAGTCGTGAATGCAAATTTTTCTTTCTCTCCGTAAGTGAAATTTGGTAGAATCCCTTCAATAGGTCAATATCTTGCGACGTATTAGTCATTTCCAGTCCTGTCTAGAAACTGGAAATGAATATGTCCCGGTGACTCTATTTACTTTCTATACTCTATACATGTATGGAAAGTGTTATTTTGTTTCTGCACTGAAACATGGTAAACTCCAGTCACTTTTATTTTATTCGTGTAGAATGTCTGTAAATAAATATTCATTTTCTTCTATCAACTATTTCAGTTCGTAAATCTCAGGCGGCAGTATGTGCGAAGAGTAGTGACTTCAAATCATCTCTTCAGATTTCTCATCTTCATTCAAATCTTCAATGTGTGAGACAAGTACTACTAAAGTAATCGATAATTTATTTGGCTATCTCTATCTACATATTGTTCTAACGTTCTAACATTTTAACAAAGTTGTTTCTGCTTTCTCCTCCCAGAAGTATTAATAATAATTTAAATTCCCTAACCTTTGTCAGTAGTATAAGGACCAAAATACTTAACCTAAAGAGGATTTTGGGGGTATTGGTAGCATAATTAATACTCGATTATAAAAACTCCTACACTGACCCCTCGCAGCAAACAACAATAATTGGAAACCTTCAACCAACTCTCTTCCTGTTCCACAACAATTCCCAATTATATACCATCTCATAACAATATGTTACAATAATTCGTTCTAAAGCCTGATATAGTATCAGCTTCAAAAGACCAAACAGTGTGAAGAACCCGACCAAAACTCTCACTATGGTCTCAGTTTTAATATTCCACAAAGGAATAGCTTTTATAAAACTTGTAGACGCACACTTCGCCGACAAGTATTGGTTGCCTAACATCGTCTCATTTATTCCTAAACGACCAGACAACGACGTTTCATGGACTACACTAAGTAATTCCTGACGATAGTATCTAGGAACTACTATTTTACCAACTGACCACTCATCACCAGCAATTACTCTAAGCAATCTCTGTTTCCGTTCAAGGACTTCACTCGTCAAGAAGTAATAAGTACCTTCTTGCGTGGCTTCAGTTTCAGTCATAGCCCCCTGAAACAAACAGGAGATATCCGAATCTCCCTGTTGTAAGACATCTAGTGCTTGTCTTATTACACCCTGACTATTTTTATGAGACATAGTAGTTGAAAGAGTATCACTATCAATACTAGATTGAGGAGCAGAAGTGACCTCATGAAAAGCCTGACCCAAAAAGGTGTCCGCTAAAGGAAATACATCCTGTTCAACAACAATATTCTCAAGAGCATACTTTGCCATAGCTCTAGTAACTTCACAAGCTGGATTTAAACCAGGGATTTCTACTTCAATATGATCAACTCTTTGATCCATGCTAAGCTTGTTAGTTACAAGTGGATTAACCACGACCTTATCTTTAGCTAGGTCATTACCTAGTAATAAATGAATGCCCTTAATAGGCAAAGAAGCCACTGCTCCTATGGTCACAGGTCCCGAAACTAAATCTGATGACAAATTAACACAATGAAGATGGACATTAACATATCCACAATCTACCCCCTGTATTAATATACTTTCACTAGTAGAATACTTCTCAGAAAACGGCAAAGTACTATCTAACAATAGACTCTGAGAAGCTCCTGTATCTCTTAATATCTTAATAGGAGTAGCCTTATCCAAGTCACCAACAAGTGACACAGAGCCCTTCGACATGAATGGTTCGTAATTCTTCATTATAAAATCAGACTGAGGTAAGCTAGCCTCCAAACAAATATCCTCATTGATAAATGACCCTGACCTTGACTTCTTGATAACTAGAGCATTTGGAACTGCTCTATTATAATTCTGAGGCCTAAATTGCAACTTTAAGGAATCAGAAATAACGTGTCCCTTCATCTTACAATATGAACACGTGGGCAGAGATAAGGTTTTCTGATATTCCCTATCAGAATTTTGATTCTTTACAATCATATCACCCTGAGGTCTGAAATTTCCTGAACGAGTTTGAAATAATTTCTTAACATAAGATTGTTGAGGAAAAGTTTTAGTTATCAGTGGAACCTTGTGTATTGAAGAATATTCATCAGCTGTGATGGCTGCCTTTTCTAAAGTCTCAACTCCTTTCTCATTAAGATACATCTTAATATTATCACTGACACAATTCTTGAAATCTTCAATCAATACCAGTTGTTCAAGATTATCATAATTGCCTTCAACCTTCTTAGATGTACACCATCTTGTAAACAAACGTTTCTTTTCCCAAGCAAATTCTACATGAGTTTGATTTGTTTCCTTTTTACATTCTCTAAAGTTTTGACGATGAGTTTCAGGTACCAACTCATAAGCTCTTAAAATGTATTCTTTGACCACTTCATAATCAGCAGATTGTTCAGATGAGAGTGCAGTATAAACATCACTAGCTTTGCCAGTTAACACACTCTGCAATAATGAGGTCCACTTCTCTTTTGGCCATTCCAGATTCTCGGCAATTTTCTAAAAACTGAGAAAATATTTGTCTATCTCCTTTTCTCTAAAAGGGGGAACCTGTCTCAAATGTTTGGCCAAATCAAAGTATGAACCCTGATTGTCATGAGAGTGCCCTTTGCTGGTCAATTCTAATTCCCTTAGTCTAAATTCTCTATCAGAATTTTTCTCCTGAAATTCTCTAACTTTGTCTCTCTCTATTTCCTCATTTTCTCTTAATTTATCCTCCCTATCTCTTAATTCCTTCTCTATTCCCCTTTGTATTTCATTATCCCTTACTTTATCCTCCCTATCTCTTAATTTATCTTCCCTTCTTTCTTCCCTTTCCCTAATCTTTTCCTTTTCCTCCCTTTCCCTAATCTTTTCCTTTTCCTCCCTTTCCCTAATCTTTTCCTTTTCCTCCCTTTGTATTTCCCTTTCCTTATCTTCCCTTCTTTCCTGCATCTGCATCTGTTCCCATTGAAGTTTGATCTTTTCAATCTCTATGTCCTTAGCTATCTGTAATTTCTTTCCCAAACCAGACGGAGATTTTATTTAACACTTGAAACCCCCTCTTCAAAAATACCTGATTGTACCAAATATTGAATCAAGATACTTCTAATATCCTGCTTCAACATGGAAGCCTTCGCTTCAGTAAGACTATAATGTTGAGCAATTTCAAGTAATTCGTCCTTCTTTAAGGACTCAAATTTCTCCTGGGTAGGATCAGCTAAGAAACTCTCTACTCTGGATGTCATTATGAAAGCCTGTTAGTTTCTCTTTATTTCTTAATCTGGAAATCAAAAAACCACTAAAATTTCAAACAATGAAATTCAAATCCCAAAAAGAAAACTTTCCGAAGTATCAAAATCTCTGAAATATTAAAACTTCGAAAATATTTAATTAAATCTAAATTTCAAAATATTTAAATTCGGATCCCGAAATTATTCTAATTTCTAATCCCGTAATACGAGCCCCCAATTTATCCTGTTACGACTCTAGGGGTAATGTAACAGAATAAAAGACACAAACAAGCTTTCAAGATTAAAATGCAAAACTTTAATTTCCTAAAATATTAAAAGAATTAAAATAATTCAACAAACAATCAAAGTGAAAGAATTAAAATAACTTACAGTATAGAATATCCTAAAAGTCCTAAAATGTTTTAAAGTTCACTTCCTGATGTTAATCCGAGTAATCCGGATGAATGTATTCCGAATGAAAATAACCTGTAATGTGCTGAAGCTGACAAGTTCTGATAAAATCCAAAATAATCCTTGCAAGTCTGGAATCTCACAAGTTTTAGAATAATGTCCGATAATTCCACGGAGCTGTATAGTAATTCAGATGAATTACTAATTAAATAAATTCCACACTGAACTGAATAATTTCAATAACCTCTCTTCATTCAAGCAATTGTAAGGAATGATAATTCCCAAGATTATTCCCTATATATCTTTACTAAGTGCGCAGAATTAAAAGGGAATACCCTTTCTCCGTCTTTAATAATATGGTATTTCAAAATAACACAACCCTCTAAGAACCAATCAGGAACTAGGTTACGCGTCATTTACCCAAAGGTCTAGTGTACTAAAATCTTAAAGAGTAAACATAATATTGATTCAGAATGGAATGTGACCTTTCAATGTTGATTTCCAAAAATACAGAGCTAGGTCGACTTCATTTTCCCGCGCAATTGATCATGTGACCAATTATTGATCGAGCAGTAGTCGTATCTATACATATATGCTAACCGCTATTTAGACAAAAAAAACAGAGATCATAAATTAGTAAATTAAATTATTATATAAAAAATAAAGGAGGCTTGATTCCGTAACATCCTCAACCATCAACGGAAAAAATAAGGATTTATGCAATAAAAACTTTTTTTTTAATATGTACTTCCAACATACAAGTAATTAAATCAAAAAGAAAATTAATACATGATACAGTCATGTATACAAAACAGTGTAACGGTGGTATTATACACATGAAAATACATCATCAATTAAATTTTACTAAGAAATAGCCGTAACCTTAGCTTTTATTGATTTTATTTGTCCATGTCTCACAATCATGCCCTGAGAAAGTAACACAGGCACGATAAAAGTCATTTTAATATTGATTGATCAGGTTCGCTTCGCTGAATCTCTTGAAGAATGGTTCTATTAGATCTTGCCACATGTCGTTGCAGATGATGACATCATCGATGTATGCATCGCAATTTCTATTCGGATGTTATTATATTCATCAGACGTTGGAAACTTGGGGAACCTTCATCCCAAATGGTACGACTTTGTATTGGTAAAGTTCTGGAGTCGTGAATGCAAATTTTTCTTTCTCTCCGTAAGTGAAATTTGGTAGAATCCCTTCAATAGGTCAATATCTTGCGACGTATTAGTCATTTCCAGTCCTGTCTAGAAACTGGAAATGAATATGTCCCGGTGACTCTATTTACTTTCTATACTCTATACATGTATGGAAAGTGTTATTTTGTTTCTGCACTGAAACATGGTAAACTCCAGTCACTTTTATTTTATTCGTGTAGAATGTCTGTAAATAAATATTCATTTTCTTCTATCAACTATTTCAGTTCGTAAATCTCAGGCGGCAGTATGTGCGAAGAGTAGTGACTTCAAATCATCTCTTCAGATTTCTCATCTTCATTCAAATCTTCAATGTGTGAGACAAGTACTACTAAAGTAATCGATAATTTATTTGGCTATCTCTATCTACATATTGTTCTAACGTTCTAACATTTTAACAAAGTTGTTTCTGCTTTCTCCTCCCAGAAGTATTAATAATAATTTAAATTCCCTAACCTTTGTCAGTAGTATAAGGACCAAAATACTTAACCTAAAGAGGATTTTGGGGGTATTGGTAGCATAATTAATACTCGATTATAAAAACTCCTACACTGACCCCTCGCAGCAAACAACAATAATTGGAAACCTTCAACCAACTCTCTTCCTGTTCCACAACAATTCCCAATTATATACCATCTCATAACAATATGTTACAATAATTCGTTCTAAAGCCTGATATAGTATCAGCTTCAAAAGACCAAACAGTGTGAAGAACCCGACCAAAACTCTCACTATGGTCTCAGTTTTAATATTCCACAAAGGAATAGCTTTTATAAAACTTGTAGACGCACACTTCGCCGACAAGTATTGGTTGCCTAACATCGTCTCATTTATTCCTAAACGACCAGACAACGACGTTTCATGGACTACACTAAGTAATTCCTGACGATAGTATCTAGGAACTACTATTTTACCAACTGACCACTCATCACCAGCAATTACTCTAAGCAATCTCTGTTTCCGTTCAAGGACTTCACTCGTCAAGAAGTAATAAGTACCTTCTTGCGTGGCTTCAGTTTCAGTCATAGCCCCCTGAAACAAACAGGAGATATCCGAATCTCCCTGTTGTAAGACATCTAGTGCTTGTCTTATTACACCCTGACTATTTTTATGAGACATAGTAGTTGAAAGAGTATCACTATCAATACTAGATTGAGGAGCAGAAGTGACCTCATGAAAAGCCTGACCCAAAAAGGTGTCCGCTAAAGGAAATACATCCTGTTCAACAACAATATTCTCAAGAGCATACTTTGCCATAGCTCTAGTAACTTCACAAGCTGGATTTAAACCAGGGATTTCTACTTCAATATGATCAACTCTTTGATCCATGCTAAGCTTGTTAGTTACAAGTGGATTAACCACGACCTTATCTTTAGCTAGGTCATTACCTAGTAATAAATGAATGCCCTTAATAGGCAAAGAAGCCACTGCTCCTATGGTCACAGGTCCCGAAACTAAATCTGATGACAAATTAACACAATGAAGATGGACATTAACATATCCACAATCTACCCCCTGTATTAATATACTTTCACTAGTAGAATACTTCTCAGAAAACGGCAAAGTACTATCTAACAATAGACTCTGAGAAGCTCCTGTATCTCTTAATATCTTAATAGGAGTAGCCTTATCCAAGTCACCAACAAGTGACACAGAGCCCTTCGACATGAATGGTTCGTAATTCTTCATTATAAAATCAGACTGAGGTAAGCTAGCCTCCAAACAAATATCCTCATTGATAAATGACCCTGACCTTGACTTCTTGATAACTAGAGCATTTGGAACTGCTCTATTATAATTCTGAGGCCTAAATTGCAACTTTAAGGAATCAGAAATAACGTGTCCCTTCATCTTACAATATGAACACGTGGGCAGAGATAAGGTTTTCTGATATTCCCTATCAGAATTTTGATTCTTTACAATCATATCACCCTGAGGTCTGAAATTTCCTGAACGAGTTTGAAATAATTTCTTAACATAAGATTGTTGAGGAAAAGTTTTAGTTATCAGTGGAACCTTGTGTATTGAAGAATATTCATCAGCTGTGATGGCTGCCTTTTCTAAAGTCTCAACTCCTTTCTCATTAAGATACATCTTAATATTATCACTGACACAATTCTTGAAATCTTCAATCAATACCAGTTGTTCAAGATTATCATAATTGCCTTCAACCTTCTTAGATGTACACCATCTTGTAAACAAACGTTTCTTTTCCCAAGCAAATTCTACATGAGTTTGATTTGTTTCCTTTTTACATTCTCTAAAGTTTTGACGATGAGTTTCAGGTACCAACTCATAAGCTCTTAAAATGTATTCTTTGACCACTTCATAATCAGCAGATTGTTCAGATGAGAGTGCAGTATAAACATCACTAGCTTTGCCAGTTAACACACTCTGCAATAATGAGGTCCACTTCTCTTTTGGCCATTCCAGATTCTCGGCAATTTTCTAAAAACTGAGAAAATATTTGTCTATCTCCTTTTCTCTAAAAGGGGGAACCTGTCTCAAATGTTTGGCCAAATCAAAGTATGAACCCTGATTGTCATGAGAGTGCCCTTTGCTGGTCAATTCTAATTCCCTTAGTCTAAATTCTCTATCAGAATTTTTCTCCTGAAATTCTCTAACTTTGTCTCTCTCTATTTCCTCATTTTCTCTTAATTTATCCTCCCTATCTCTTAATTCCTTCTCTATTCCCCTTTGTATTTCATTATCCCTTACTTTATCCTCCCTATCTCTTAATTTATCTTCCCTTCTTTCTTCCCTTTCCCTAATCTTTTCCTTTTCCTCCCTTTCCCTAATCTTTTCCTTTTCCTCCCTTTCCCTAATCTTTTCCTTTTCCTCCCTTTGTATTTCCCTTTCCTTATCTTCCCTTCTTTCCTGCATCTGCATCTGTTCCCATTGAAGTTTGATCTTTTCAATCTCTATGTCCTTAGCTATCTGTAATTTCTTTCCCAAACCAGACGGAGATTTTATTTAACACTTGAAACCCCCTCTTCAAAAATACCTGATTGTACCAAATATTGAATCAAGATACTTCTAATATCCTGCTTCAACATGGAAGCCTTCGCTTCAGTAAGACTATAATGTTGAGCAATTTCAAGTAATTCGTCCTTCTTTAAGGACTCAAATTTCTCCTGGGTAGGATCAGCTAAGAAACTCTCTACTCTGGATGTCATTATGAAAGCCTGTTAGTTTCTCTTTATTTCTTAATCTGGAAATCAAAAAAACCACTAAAATTTCAAACAATGAAATTCAAATCCCAAAAAGAAAACTTTCCGAAGTATCAAAATCTCTGAAATATTAAAACTTCGAAAATATTTAATTAAATCTAAATTTCAAAATATTTAAATTCGGATCCCGAAATTATTCTAATTTCTAATCCCGTAATACGAGCCCCCAATTTATCCTGTTACGACTCTAGGGGTAATGTAACAGAATAAAAGACACAAACAAGCTTTCAAGATTAAAATGCAAAACTTTAATTTCCTAAAATATTAAAAGAATTAAAATAATTCAACAAACAATCAAAGTGAAAGAATTAAAATAACTTACAGTATAGAATATCCTAAAAGTCCTAAAATGTTTTAAAGTTCACTTCCTGATGTTAATCCGAGTAATCCGGATGAATGTATTCCGAATGAAAATAACCTGTAATGTGCTGAAGCTGACAAGTTCTGATAAAATCCAAAATAATCCTTGCAAGTCTGGAATCTCACAAGTTTTAGAATAATGTCCGATAATTCCACGGAGCTGTATAGTAATTCAGATGAATTACTAATTAAATAAATTCCACACTGAACTGAATAATTTCAATAACCTCTCTTCATTCAAGCAATTGTAAGGAATGATAATTCCCAAGATTATTCCCTATATATCTTTACTAAGTGCGCAGAATTAAAAGGGAATACCCTTTCTCCGTCTTTAATAATATGGTATTTCAAAATAACACAACCCTCTAAGAACCAATCAGGAACTAGGTTACGCGTCATTTACCCAAAGGTCTAGTGTACTAAAATCTTAAAGAGTAAACATAATATTGATTCAGAATGGAATGTGACCTTTCAATGTTGATTTCCAAAAATACAGAGCTAGGTCGACTTCATTTTCCCGCGCAATTGATCATGTGACCAATTATTGATCGAGCAGTAGTCGTATCTATACATATATGCTAACCGCTATTTAGACAAAAAAAAAAACAGAGATCATAAATTAGTAAATTAAATCATTATATAAAAAATAAAGGAGGCTTGATTCCGTAACACACACTATCAAAAACATGGCTGAGTGTAGGGCATACTGGTGTGCAAATTAAATTAAGCACATTGTCCACTTTGAGTCCATAGAAGATACAAAGTTATATATGTATATATATATATATATATATATATATATATATATATATATATATATATATATATATATATATATATATATATAATTTTATTTTTTTTTATTTTTTTTGAAAGTCTCATGAAAATTGGGATTCCCTTCCGCCGCAGTTATAATATAAAGATGATCAAGTATATTTTATTTTGAATTTTTTTATTTTTCAGATTCTTGTAAACAGCCCAGTAACAAATTGACTATACATATCTTGTTCTCTGGAAAGAGACTATTAAGGTCCTTCCATATTAGTTTCTTTTGGGGGTGGGGGTGTGTGGTTAAGGTGTCCTCTTTTTTTTGTTTTAGATATTAGATATGAGTATTTATAGACAGTTTTTATTTCTTGAAGCAAAAAAGTACTTCCTTGTTGGACTATTGTCCTCAGATTTATATTTTTTAAAAAAAGGTTGATTCTGGTAGAAGAATGTTGTATTCAGTACGCACAATGTAAATAATCCAGTGTGCTCGACAACATTGAACTGCCTACATTATGATTTTAAGAGAAAAGTTGACTATAATAGTGGAACGGTTTACCCAGCTCTCACAATGTAAAGATAAGATAAGATCATTTATTGTCTTTCATCCAACAAAAGGATATGATAATGACAACACAGTTACTAATTTAAACCCCATCTATCTAGATATGAATCAATTTTATGTAGGGCATTTTTCAAGCCATCACTACTAGATGCTAATAATACAATGTCATCTGCATACATTAAGTAATTTATATTAATATCGTGTAGTACAACAGGATCACACAAGGAATTGAAAATGTCAGGGAGATCTTTTATGTACAAATTAAAAAGTTTTGGACTGAGGTTACAGCCCTGTTTCGCTCGAACACTACTACAAATGGGATCGGTTAATCCATAGTTTATTTTACACAAAAATTTATCTGCTTGTACATGTTTATGATAATTTTAAGGAACTTTCCTTTAATGTTGTATCACTTTAGTTTGTAAAAGATTTCTCGTCTCCACACAATATCAAAAACTTTTCTTAGATCAACAAAGCAAGCAAAAACATATTTACCCTTCAATATGTATTTTTCTATAATGGAATGTAAAACAAAAATACTATCACTTGTTCTGTAACCAGCTCTAAAGCCAATTTGATAACAATTACTAATATTAAGTCAGTAAATATATTCAATATATTCTTGTAGTCATTCATCTAAAATCTTGCAGAAAAGTTTGTTATGGCAGCTAGAAACAGCAATTCCTCTATAATTGGAGGGATCATCTGCAGAGCCACTCTTATAGATAGGTTTTGTCATTTTGTTTCCCTTAGAAAAAATTATGTTGAATAAATTCACATAGCTCTGAAGCATATAAGGGGCTGATACTTTGATTATTTCATTATTAATTGAATCAAACCCTGGAGATTTGTTGGGCTAAAGCAAGGCAATAGCGGAGGACACCTCCATACCAGTAATATGATAATCAAGTACACCATATTTGATGGTGCTACTTAAGACATCATCAACATTAAAGTATTGTTGATTACACGAGTCAATATTTGTTGTCATTAGATTAGTATAGAAGACTGTACCCGACAACGATCTATTTTTATCAATGATATCATGTCCCCTTTCCGTTTTTTATGCAACCCTAGTTAATCGGGAAGATTAGCAACCGAATCGTGCACAACAGCAGTTTTAAAACAAAATGCGTGATCTAAAGAGAAAAATGCAATAATTTTGTTTCAAATAGTTCATCTTATCTACTTCTTGGTCTTATCAAGTCAGACATGGGTTTTATAGTGCAAGCGCACATTCATCCGACACAGTATAGGTGTGACTGGACCTTGGGGGTGAGGGGCTAGGGCGGATGGGGGAGGGGGAGGAGGTGAGCCCCAACTCCCTATCAAAATTAGCGCGATACAACCGGTACGTTTCCTATAGTATTGTGTCTTTACAGTTAGATGGTTAAAAGTATGCCCTGGAAACGCTTATAATGCAGGCTCCCACACCTACTTGTTCCCAGAAGCTCCTGTAATTTCAAGCTTTTCCAGTGCGTAATTTTAACCATCTGTGAAGAAACCTTAGTCTAGGAAATGTTCCGGTTGTTTCGCGCTCACCCTAGGTGTGTGTTCACATTTACAAAAAAAAAAAAAAAAAAAACAGGCAGAAGGTACGTATAGGTAGAAGTGGCATACATGTACACTTTTAGTTCCAGTTTCCTCAGATCTTTCCCACCTCATTTTACTGATAAGTAGATCTCGATTTTAATAAGATTGAGCTTGTACGTTGGCTTTTTAAAGAGAATACATTTTAACTGTTATGAATAAGTAGATAAATATTCTACATAGGGACGGACCATTTATGGGAGGGGGGGGGCCATAACAAAAATAGCTTGAAAAAAAATCTTGCTCTGATTTGTAGAAACAAAAAGAAAGTTATTATTTCCATTAGATTATTGAAGAAAAAAAAATTTCTTGCAGTTAAAGAAAAAATAATAAATATTCTGCTTTGAAAGAAAATCTCAACCGCACCCCCCCCCCCCCCCCCCCCATCCCAGTAAATTAAATAGTCGGTCCTTTATCGATATTAGGCAGGTAAGATTCAAGACAATGTCGGTTCATTTTGCCTGCCTCCGTTTAAAGCCTACTTAATGCCTACCGCGTGGTTTCAGCGAATTTTATATTTTCGATAAGGAATACGTTCTGACCTCCCACCCACAATATAACATTCCAAATATGTAAAGCGGGGTCTAAAAGGTCAGAGAAAACTGGGACTAATATTGTTCTTGATCCATTTTTTTTTTTTTTTTTTTTTTTTTTTTAATTGCATAGACATGTGGCACAGTTTCTTAGACACTGTTGCAAGTAAGGTCACGAAAATTTATGTGTGCATTCACCTTTGTCACTCGTGTTATCACCTATAAAAAGTAAACTCTGGCTGCAATGACCAACTTTTCTTGCTAAAGTAGCTATGCTACATTTTTGGACCATATATCGGTGTAGCAGGCGAGACATAACATTCCCCCAAAATCCTTTTGGTTCATTCTTAGCACATACCTTCACATTTTTTCTATCAAGTTTAAGTGTGAAAGAAGAGAAAATCTTTAATTTGGATTGATTTTATGGATGGGAAACACAGTAACAATTCCGTTTCATGCAGTTTCACTCGCTTCCTCTCTTGGTACTTTTTCTAAAGTACCAATGTTATTCTTGTTTTATACGGAATTCCTGATAAATGTATTACAGCATGTTCTCCCCTTGGTTAATCTTCTTATGAAAGAGGAATAAATGTCTTATTTAAAATTGATTGGCGCCAAAAGTTTGGTTTTATTGCTGTCAAAGGATTTTTTACAATAATTTTATTGAACTTTGAAAATAATACATTTTTTTAAAATATTTTCTTTGATATTAATTTAATGTCGACCCAAGCCTGCTTTTTTTAAAAAAAAAAAATCCTTTCCTCTGCATTACCATTAACCCATATTGTATGCAATATACCGTCATTTATCAATTTCATTTTTTTTTATTTGGTATTTTTTCCACTGGCAGAAGCAAGTAGCTCAGATGTAGTTTGTGCAGTTTTAGTTAATTACCTGTATTGTGATGAACGGATTATTACTAGGTATAATACATGACAGTTAATATTTGGATTAGCTCCCGTCATTTGAGGCATTGGTGCAGGTGCGTTGGGAGGTTTAATAATAATTTGTGCCTTTTTCTGTTTTACGCTTTGATATGAAAGGTTATTATTTAAGCAGTTATTTACTTGTTTTATGTTATTTCTTCTTCCTTTTGTCACGCACACTTCGCTGTCTTTTTTCTTTGCCCTTTTCTTCTTTCGTAAAATGATTACCTGGGGAGGGGTGGGGTAAGGGGGTTACCTTTTTGGTATAGGAATGATACCATAAGCACAGAACTTCCATACAGAAACAAATTCTAAATAGTTGTCCATAAGCAAACATGTTTAAATAAACAATATGTGGATTATGTTTTTATCTATAAATATCTCCTGGTCTCAGCAATATTATTGGCAGAAAATAGTTTTCAAGCAATTTATCAACTTGTAATTATACTTGTTATAATATCTCATTGTAACATAGGAGTCACTGTAGCTCAATTGGTAGACCGTCGGAGTCCAAGTGTCGCAGGTTTAATATCCGTCCAGACCAGCCTGTTCGGTTACCTCGGTGTGTCCTTGGGAAAGGCACTTAGATCCCATTTCCTCGGCATGATATATCCAATAATGTGTTAAAAGTGCCGTTAAAACCGACATTTTTTTTTTTTTTTTAAACAAAATAAAAATGTGACATAGTTTTAAGATAAGGGTATCTCAGTAATATTAAATTGTGACGGCTTAGGGCATCACCTTACAAAATGCGCAATATTATGAATTTCCTTAAAGCAAAAAGCACCCCGTATCATTTTTACATGATATACATTTTTCACACAAATGAGGAGAAAAGAAGGTGTTGCTTACTCATTAACCCTTTTACCGGCAAGTCTAGGGGTGTTGCAATTTTATTGAACGATAATTCTGAACACATTCTGAACACAAGTTAAACAATTTGAAAAAAAAAGATACAAATGGAAATATATTAATTTTTGATGTAATTATTGACGGAAAACAGTTTTTACTGGTTAATATATATATATATATATATATATATATATATATATATATATATATATATATATATATATATATGTGTGTGTGTATGTGTGTGTGTGTATGTGTGTGTGTGTGTGTGTGTGTGTGTGTGTGTGTGTGTGTGTGTGTGTGTGTGTTCCTAAGACTGATTTACCATAATTTTATTCAGAAATATTAAATGAAATAAGCACACTTCAAAACTTGCATCAAGATGCTTAGGCAATTTGGCAGGCACTTTTAACCAAGTTGTCAACCATGATAAAGATGCAGAAAATTATGTTCATATAAATAATCCTAAATGTAGAGATGTATTGATACGTATGACACATGAACTTAATTTAGTTGGAGAGAGTTATATAAGGAAAACAAAAGATTTACATGAAGACGCAAAACCCCGCTTATGCAGGCAATATTAGATACAGATCTGATCAGTCTTTTAATACGGTTGGATGTTGGACCAAAAGTAAATCATAGGACTTTAAAAAAATGTAATAACTTTTAATTAAGAGAACATGAATATGTTATTTTTGTGAAGGAAAAAATTTAAAATATTATGCTTTGCTTGTATAGTCTTTTGATAATCTTTTCAACATTCCTAGATCAGAAACCATATGTTTTAAGGATTTTACACGTGTTACCTCTAATTTCGTATTTTATATACTTTTGACAGGATTTTAACATCTTGACATTTTACATTTTATCTTCTTGTACTTCATCTTCACGTTTATTTGGAAGGGTTTATCTTTCTACATTGTTCTGCAATTCAATTTTAAATTTGTCAAACTTTATCTTTAGTTGGCATCATGTAGCCACCGTTGTGCTGATGTGCCGAATAACGCTACTACGTAACATAAGTATCCTGGATCATAAATACAGTTTACTATTGATGAACAAGTCTTCTTTGAAGTTTTATTTATATAAGTTTGAGGTATTACAACATCTTATTAATTTATCCAAAACGAAGCAATTTCATAGGGGAGAAAAATATTTAATTGATGAAATAAATAACTTGGAGAAGACCAGAGAAGTGCTATAGATATACTAGACAAGTACAAAGCTGAGCTCAGTTGATGAACAATGGTGGTTCGTTAATAAAAGATTATCATGAAATATGTAATGAAACCCAAGTCTTACTTTGAGAATCTTTATAAATCTTGATTAGTAGCAAATGTAAATTGAAATAATCTTTTAGCACGCAGTTTGAATTACCTAAACTTAATTTAAATTAACAAAATTCAATTGAAAGGTTAATTACATATAATGAATTACTGTCTAGTCCTTAAAAAAAATTCAAAATTATCAAACTGAAGGCTCAGATGGGGTTTACTGCATATTTGTTTTTAAAGGATTTGTTAATTTCTAAATAGATATATAAGTTCTTGTTTTCATAGGGGTGAATTATCAACTCCTCAGAAAGAAGGAATAACAGCTTGTATTCCAACAGGCAATAAAGATATAGTACTGCTAAAATAAATAGAGATCTCAATCTTGGTTAAATATTATCCATAAACTTGACTCCGTAACAATTACACGTAGAATTAAGACTTACAAAAATAATTTAAAAAAAAAAAAATGATATATCCAGATCAAACTGGTGTAATTTCTGGCTTTCTTCTTCTTATCGACTTTGTAAAATTCTTTGATTAGGTTTCATGTAAATTTATACATAACGTTCTTAATTTTTTCAATTTTGGTCCAATGATTAAACAATGGATTTAAATATTTTGCAAGGATATATAATTATGTGTAACTGTGTATAAAGCTTCACAATGGTTTCCTACTGAACGCAGTTGCATACATCTTGCCCCTAATAGCCATATATTTCTATTATATATGCTGAGATTTTAGAATGTATGATTAAATTAATTCCCGAGGTATACAAACTGATAATATAGAATATGTTTAATCCGAATATGTAGATGATACGTCTATTATTTTAGATCCTACTGAGATGTCATTGAGAGCTACGTTAGATACATTGAAGTGCTATGCAAATATATCCAGCCTCAGCATTAACATTAAAAAGACTGCAGCTGTTTCGTTCGGAAAAGGAGAAGAAAACAAAAATAGAAACCAGGTTTGTCAGGAATATTCATTAAATTTGGAAACTGGGGATTTCACTCTACTTGGCACTAAATTCACAACAAATTTGAGAGAAACAATAGAACTCAAGTATAATGACAGAATTGGTGAAATAAAACTCAAACTCTCGAAATTGTCCAAGAGAATTTTGACACCTTTTGGAAACAAATTATTTATAAAAAAGTCTTGCCGTGTTCAAGATAAATCACCCGATTCTTTGTTTACCTAACTAGGGGTGGATTAAGGTTTTTGGGTGGCCCAGGTCACTTCAGCTTGGGGAGGCCGAGGCACTTAAGATATAGATCTACAAATACACCCTGAAAGCTGTCCTTAAACTGTCCTTTACATCTGGATAATTATCATAGGTATATTAAATCAAATCAAATCAAATCACTTTATTTGATATACCGCGATCTAGGATAAGAATCTTCAGATTCAGAGGCGCTGTACAATGACGATAAAACGATTATACACACAGACAGGCATACACACATATAACCATGCATATAAAATGTTAATAAAATATATAAAAGCATAGCATACGACATATTGGCATTATTATTAAAATAAAGTATATAAAAGCTAACGGCGTATTGATCTTTTTATTAAAATAGAATATATGAAAGCTTAAGGCGTATTGTCATTAGTAAAATGATATAGCACGACGATGTCTAATTATTTTTCTATAACTTATCAAACAGAAATGTTTTAAATTTGGATTTGAATGAATCTGAGTTTGGTGATGATTTTATATGGTTTGGAAGTTCATTCCGCCATAATGGTGCCACTGCACTATATGAGCGATTTGCAAATGTTTTTCTTTTTGTAATCGGTATCTTTAGACGTTTGACTGTGTCATCAGACTGAAGACCTTCCCTCTGCCTTATATGTAGCTCAACCATGTTTCTGAGGTACTGTGGTGATTGACCATTCAGACTTTTAAACACAAGAGTGAGGACTTTATGTTTTATCCTTAGCTCGATGGGCAACCAATGTAGTTGTTTGAGGCATTCATATGAATTATTATTCGAGTTCAGCACGAGCTTGGCTGCGATGTTCTGCACTTGTTGTAGCTTTTGGAGATGATACGCAGGCAAACCAATCAATATGGAGTTAGCATAGTCTAGGTGTGAAATAACTAGTCCTTGAATCAAACTTTCACAAGCCTCTTTTGTAAGAAGATTTCGAATGCTCTTGATATTTTGAATATTCCACGTTGCTGTTTTGCATTTGATCGTTATATGATGTTTTAAGCTGAGAGATTCGTCTACATATGCTACGATGTATCTGATTTGATTTGCTCTTTTCACTTGTTCGTCATTCACAATAATTTTTGAATTCACGCATTTTTGGAGTTGTTGCTTAGAGCCAAATAGAATAAATTCTGTTTTAGATGAATTCATTTTTAGCCTGTTGCTATCTATCCATTTTTTGACATGAACTGCGCATGATTCAAGTTCTTGAACTGCTACTAGTTCCTCTCTCCTTTTGGCAGCTGTGATTGATTTCTTGAGGGCATTGTCGTCTGCATATCAGCTGTGATTGATGTCTTGAGGGCATGGTCGTCTGCATATCAGCTGTGATTGATGTCTTGAGGGCATTGTCGTCTGCATATCAGCTGTGATTGATGTCTTGAGGGCATGGTCGTCTGCATATCAGCTGTGATTGATGTCTTGAGGGCATTGTCGTCTGCATATCAGCTGTGATTGATGTCTTGAGGGCATTGTCGTCTGCATATCAGCTGTGATTGATGTCTTGAGGGCATTGTCGTCTGCATATCAGCTGTGAATGATGTCTTGAGGGCATTGTCGTCTGCATATCAGCTGTGAATGATGTCTTGAGGGCATTGTCGTCTGCATATCAGCTGTCAATGATGTCTTGAGGGCATTGTCGTCTGCATATCAGCTGTGATTGATGTCTTGAGGGCATTGTCGTCTGCATATCAGCTGTCAATGATGTCTTGAGGGCATGGTCGTCTGCATATCAGCTGTCAATGATGTCTTGAGGGCATGGTCGTCTGCATATCAGCTGTGATTGATGTCTTGAGGGCATTGTCGTCTGCATATCAGCTGTGATTGATGTCTTAAGGGCATTGTCGTCTGCATATCAGCTGTGAATGATGTCTTGAGGGCAATGTCGTCTGCATATCAGCTGTGAATGATGTCTTGAGGGCATTGTCGTCTGCATATCAGCTGTGAATGATGTCTTGAGGGCATTGTCGTCTGCATATCAGCTGTCAATGATGTCTTGAGGGCATGGTCGTCTGCATATCAGCTGTCAATGATGTCTTGAGGGCATGGTCGTCTGCATATCAGCTGTGATTGATGTCTTGAGGGCATTGTCGTCTGCATATCAGCTGTGATTGATGTCTTAAGGGCATTGTCGTCTGCATATCAGCTGTGAATGATGTCTTGAGGGCAATGTCGTCTGCATATCAGCTGTGAATGATGTCTTGAGGGCATTGTCGTCTGCATATCAGCTGTGAATGATGTCTTGAGGGCATTGTCGTCTGCATATCAGCTGTGAATGATGTCTTGAGGGCATGGTCGTCTGCATATCAGCTGTGATTGATGTCTTGAGGGCATTGTCGTCTGCATATCAGCTGTGATTGATGTCTTGAGGGCATTGTCGTCTGCATATCAGCTGTGATTGATGTCTTGAGGGCATTGTCGTCTGCATATCCATGAAGGGCAATATCTTCTGGTATTATATCCCTCATTGTGGAAGCATATAAAGATAGAGAATAGGTCCTGCACACGAGCCGTGAGGAACAGAAAACGCAAGATCTTTTTCTTGAGAATAATTGGTGCCAACATAAACCTTGCAGCTCCTTGGTCGGAGATAGCTGTCAAAAGATTTGAGTACGTTCCCTTTAATGCCAAAATTTGCTTCAAGAATAGACAGCATGACATCGTGATCTACTGTGTATATTAGGTATATTAGGCTAATTATAAGACAGTTTAGACCTATATATGGTTTATTTAAACACATGTAGTTTTATTCACGGCAAACAGGGGTCCCGGGACACGTGTCTCCTGCACCCCCACCTTAATTTGGCACGGTACCTAACTCATCAGAAACTATTGTGAATAAACTTAATAATTTTTTTAATGTTTTTTTTTTAAATTTCTTATGTGATAAATCAAAGATAAAAAAAACTAGTCTGTGCTCAAGGATATTGTAAAGGGAATTGAAAATGATTAACATTAAAATGTGTATGATTGCATTAAAAGCAACTTGGATATATATACTTATTTTTGATTCAGCATAGTTGAAAAACTTATTTATTCAAACATATCCAAAAATATTTTTGTTTTTGGAATCGAATTTATTTGAAAAATTTATAGAAGTTTGAAGAACAATTTTTTTTGGAACGATGTTTTATTTACCTGGGTAAAACTACAAGAAATAAATAAGCCTGGAATCATGGCAAGCGTTTCTCGCTGAGCGACTGTAGTTCAATGCTAAATTTAGGGGCAGAGATCACATCATTTTCTATAAACATCTGTATAATTGTCAATTAAATATAATTGGGGATTTCACATGCAACAATCAGTTTTTTAGTTTTAATTCTAAATTTAACTTTTTACAATATGAGGGTATCATAAGTGCTATAAATAAGTATTTGAGTGAGAAAAAAAATAGAAGTATCGGATACTCTCTAACAAAGACCAACTATGTAGTACATGATGTAAAGAATAATATTGAAATTAAGCTCTGTATATGGAATTTGTCAAGTCTGACCAGAAAATTATCTGGCGAACAGTCTAACGTGGATTGCAATGATTTTTTTGCTTAGCCTTTTCACCGTGATTTTGATATTTTTGCACTGTTCGAGACTTGGGCTGAAGATAAAATTGATATAATGGTTTTGCTAGTTTCATAAGTGTCAAAGATAAATAACTGAACGCAAAATGTTATTCTGGAGGTATTGCTGTGTATGTAAAAGAACAAGTAATGTATAGTTTCAGCATTTGTCAACTTGAGAGTAAATCAAAAAATATTGTTTGGCTGAAATTTTCCTCGAGTGTACAAACCTTTCATCAGGTACTAATTTACCTCACCTGAATACTTACCAAGAAATGCAGAAGAATAATTGTTTGTCATTATTCAAAACGAAGTTACACATTATAGAATAGTAGTAATATGTGTCGATATGGGGTCTGACGGAAATTAACATTACGCCATAGGTTTACATTAATTGGCGATATGGGGTCAAACGGGAATTTAACACTGAGGCTACATTGTTACATTGTTTAAAGTGGTTGATCTCAAATGGGGCTACATTGTGACATTGTTAGAAGTTTTTGACCTTAATACTTGAGAGCCGTACGGGCATTTAACATTACGCCTTAGGTTTACATGGGTGGGGGGGGGGGGAGATCACATAAACATTTGTAGGGGCAAAAGGGAATTTAACACCGGAATGTCACTATGTGATAGAACGGGTAATGTAGTGTTAAAAATGTTCCTACTTTAGGTTGAAAAATGTATGGGATCTAACGAGAAATTTAATGTTAAAATTTGAGTATTATCCAACACCCAACAATTTTTGATTACTATCCAACACCCAACAATTTTTTATACTATCCAACATGTCGTGTGTAGTGACCAATACTTAATCGTCTACTATCCAACACCCCGCACTACACTATCCAATACCCCACATATACCATCCAACGGAAAGGGTATGATGTAAAAGAAGGGGAATGAAATCACACACTATCACACACAAGCAAATAGTAGTAATGTTCATATACACTATCATCACACAAGAAGGGTTTTTAAGTTTTTGAGTTCGTTGTGAACAGATATAGACATATACAAACATGCAAACATAAAATACATAGAGTGGCAATGATTTTGAGTAGTATCTCTCTTTTCAAAGAGTTGTGGGTAGCCCTGAAAAGGGACGTTTGGGTAGTAAATGGGTAATAACTATTACTCTCAATTAGTCTCTCCTGGACTTTATTTCCATCTTTCGTTGAGGAGTTCCTGTTTCCTCTTCTTTATCAGTCTTTCCCTATCCTTTGCCTTCTCAGCCCAGGCTCTCCTAAATTTAGATGTCTCCTGGATTACTTAAGCATCCAGATGTGGGTTCTTGACTACCTATCCGTACGTCAAGAGATTTTCTAGGTATGGTCGGTAAGGGTAAGTGTCCATGATGCTGCTGACTAGTTTGTTGTTCAAGTACAAGTCCACTTCGTTGAACAACGAATGCATGAAACTGTTGATCGGCGCCTGGATTGGTGCTGTCTATTTTGAGAACTTTGAATTTCAGGTACAAGTAACTGTTATTCAGATCGATGTAATCTTCGGTTTGTCCTTTGATTTCAAATTCAAAAGGAGATTACGTGATCAAATATGACACGGGATGAAATTCTACCAGTTGGGACTCTTGCATCATCGTTGTCGTTGGTGTCATGGTTCTTCTATCACCGCTGTCTTCTGATTGGAAGATAGACAACATGCCCTGATTGAATTATGTTCCACACATTCTGATTGGTGGAACATTCCAATCCGTTTCGATCCGGTCCTAGACAATATATAGAGGTGCATTGGTACATTGTGTCACATATTCTCAAGACAACCCGGCAAGATGCAGGTAAAACCAGATTCTATTTTTTTTTGTTTTGTTTGTTAAATACCCCCCCCCCCCCCAAAAAAAAAAAAAAACCCATAAAAAAAACAAAAAAAACATAAACTCATTATTAAATACTTAACGTAATTCATTACAACTTGAGTGCAATAGACATTCACAAAGAAAAAGAACGATTAACAGATATAGACAATACAAAAATGTCTAAATTCTACAATATTTCTTGGGGTAAAATTATGTATCAATCTTCAGTATTTTCCAGTATTGTAAGTTTAAAACATCTTTGCACCGTCTTTGCCCAGTCTTTGCGTGTCTTTGCCCGTCGTTGTCTGTCTTTGCTGTGTGTAGTAGGTCCGTTTTCTGTCGCAACATATGTGGTTCAATCACCAAACCCATCAAATGTATTCCTACCACACCTCAGAGGTTATGGAACGATTCGACGGAAATGGCCGAGTGAAGTTCCGATTGCAAGTTTAAGGCAATCGGAACAAGGTGGATAATGGTCAGGGTACCAGACTAGTGAGGAGTGCAATCGGAGCACCATCGGCCTTTTCTGTCACAGATTGGCAAAGCGCGAAGAGCACAGAAGGAACTACGTTATTCACAACTGCGGCCGTACGCTGGGTTACACGATATGAAGAAGTTTGCAATCTGACACAAAAAACCCGTATTACCATGATTGAACTTTGATGAAGTTCGTAGATAAATGAGTTCGGAGAATTTCACCGTGACAGCAGGGCGGGATGGAACGAGAAGATTTGGTGAGAAAACGACTGTTTCAACGGATTGGTCGAGGACCAGTTTTCGCGGCGTACACATCGTCGTTATAGTGCTAAGATCTCGCAAACTGACGCGAATTTTTTACTTATTATGCATGTCTTTAAAAGTACTTGACAAAATGATCTGTTAAAGGTATGCATATTAAAACCGTTCGCGAGATATTAGTACTGTAGCCGCAATTGATATCCGACGAGAACTGGTTCTCGACCAGTACAGCGAATTTTGACATTTATGAAAAATGCTTTGGATGCATACAACTAAATTTTGAAGATTGAATATTAATAAACTTTTGGTTTTCTCAAAAGCAGAAGAACAGTTTAGGGAGTAGGCGAAAGTGTATGTCAATGTGGTCATGGAGGCGCATTTTTTCATCTTAAATATTAATTGATGTTCTAAAATTTAATACAAATATAGTGTAGTCAAAGTCTATTCAATCAAGATTCTTGAATACTATGCACCATAAATGTTATTAAAAAAACTTCCAGACAAAAATTATTGATTGCTGTGGATTTTTACAATGGTGGCCAGGTACTAAACTGGGTAAAGAAAAGGACATCGGGTCTAATCATAACAAATAACAGGGTAGCATGATTTTGTTTTCAACATGCGACGCTTTCATTGTGATATCACAGCGTGACAGTCAATCTGGTTTGTGCTGTATCACACTTTTAGGTTGACCTTTTCCTAAAAGGCCCATGTACTTTAACATTGATTTTGCCATATGTATTTCTCAGGGCATGTACATAATGACCATCCAAGGAATATGGATGTATGAGGATTGAAATATAGTGAATAATTGCCATTTGAAAGTATCTGTTATCTAATTCTAACAAATTACACCCATTCCACAGATGGTGTAGTTGCTTTAAATAGTCAGTACTGAATGCCTACATGACCTGTATCACTTGTACTTTAGACAAAGTTTCCTCAGACCTTTCCTGCCTCATTTTAGATATTTGGACAGTTAATGTTGGGGTGTGAGGTAAGAGCTTTTTTCATATTAAAAACATGGAACTCGCTGAACCCACATGGTAACAGGATGGTGTAGTTGCTTTAAACTGGATAGCAAAATTAAGCAACATTGTATAAAGCCCTACTTGCCATATATCGATATATCGATAGAATATTTATTGATATTAGCAAGGTCCATGCTTCACTCTAATATTTGAGTAAAATGACTTCTCTCTCCAGCCAGAATAGGATGAAGGTGTTAAAAATAGTATAGAAAACTTTAAACATATTCTTTTGCATACTTACATGTAAGATGATTAATATACTGATGAAATACTATTAAAAGTTAAACAAATTATATAACTTTTCTTATTTTGCCTTGGCACACTTGTATAACACAGCAATCTCTAAAAAAGTTACAGTAAAAAATCAGTAGCTATTTCCATGGTAGAAATAATTTTTTCATACATTTATTGGATGAAATATTGGATTAAATGAGTCATAAATTACTTCTGATTGGGCTACATAAATTCAGGTTTTCACTAGTTTTTGTCAAGAATTTTCATCAGGAATTCCATGGAGAGCAGTGTCAGGGTTCTCAATAGATTTAAAACTGAACAGTCATTTGACCCTTGATCCTGTAATCTCAAGAGTCAAAATTGAAATCTCAATAGTTATTAGATTTTGATAATCATGAGCACATAGATGGGATTGTTTATTATTCATGGAACAAACTAATGTTTAAGATTTCTTGTCTCATGTTGAATGAAGAGAAACACTTGTACACTATTTTGTAAGAAACAGACAAGCAGATAGTGAGACAGACATTGCCATTACTGATTTTTTTTATAATTCTCTTTCTAATTATGCATGAGTGTGTGTATATTTGGTATATTAAATAGAAAAATGGATTATTTTATGCTTTATTATATTTCCAAGCAAAAATATACCCATACAATTATGACAGTTAAGAATAAATCAGATACTAATTTCTGTATAAAAAAAAAATTCAATCTGATTATCATGCATCAAATTAATGCATCAAACAACATGAACAAGGCATATCAATTTTTTATCAATGATGACCATTACATTTGGTGAATTTGTGTACTCTGAAGTCATCTGTCAACAGAACATGTCAGTTAATTATTTCCTCTTACCGGTTGTTTTACTCTTTACAAACTTAGCAGCAACTCCTTCTGCATCAAAGTTTTTGACTGATGGACTTGTGATTTAACACTTTACAAATACATCTATTATAAAAACAAAATTATTCCATTTCATTTTTTAATATACCAGTAGAGTAATTCCAAAGCACAAAATGTAATCACTGAGTGTAATGTTTGAAAAATCTTAGTGAATGATACATTAATTTAAAACACCCGAATTGGTAAACATTTCGCTGATTGAAACAAATTAATCGGCAATTAAACACAATTCAAGTGTGCCCACTTACCTTTCAGTAAAATCCTCCAAGCAGTAAGGGAGGAGGAGCAATATTCCCAAAAATGTGTCAGAGGAAAACAAAGCAAGACCTTATTCCACCTCTCTACAACAATCTATCTAGCATACGAAGTTTCAATAAAATCTTCCAGGTAGTATGGGAGATGAAGTGATGATGAACTAGATTCCCAAAATAACTCTTTTCTGACAATTTTTCTAGAAATTTTCTACACAGTTTCATTAAAATCCACCAAGCAGTGTGGAAGGTGAAGTAATGATAAACTTTGTTGCTGACAGAAAGACTGATACTTGGGGATGACAGTACATGTATCTGCACTCTTCACTGAAGGGTAGGGATAACATGTTATTGACATATAATCACTTTTTCAGCATCAGAACACGATGACAGATGGGTGAGAGGTGGTGGCAGGTCATTTGGCAGAGGAAGGTGGAGGAATAGAAACAACTCTGGGAAATTTAAGAAAGGTATTTTTAAACTTACAATAGGTGTTGTATCCAAGTCAACAACAACCCTTATATAATATCTTTCGGTTCAATTATGTACTCAATTTTAAATTTACCCCTTCCAGGAAACTTCACTCAGATGAAAACCTATAGAATTTCCTAAAGTTAGAGCTGAAAATGACTGGTATATTTTCAAACATTGTATTGTGTCTGTAGTACTTTTCAGATATTGGGAATTAAATATTTTATACTGGGAGACATTTCTGAAAGCATGGATTGAAGCCATTTTGAGAGTGTTCTTAATTATTACATTATTTAATCTCTGTATATTTACAAAGAGATAAAAAAAATTAAATAGATTGCAATTTTAATACCTTTCAGCAATAGCTTTTTAAACAGATTTAAACAAAGAAATACATTTAATGAGAAAAATGTACGGTTGCTTTTCCTTAGAAATGAGTTCCTGTGTTGACACAAAATTTAAGAAATTAAACAGAATTTGTTCATAAATAAACACTATAAATGAAGCTCAACATTAACATCTGCATTAAAAAAAAATACTTTCTACCCATCTCCACTGTCTTTGACTTAATTAAGCACCAAAAGTATTTTCAAGCTACTAATTTTGTGAAATGTTGTACCGAATATGACCATAAACTTCCCATTAATTTTCAAAAACTGGAAGTCAGGACTTCCTTGATTGAACATTTGGGCACCCCTTATAGTAGATTTAAAGTAGAAAGTCCCCATTTGCCAGAGCAATAAATAAATACCAGACTGGTGTTGTATTTTTGGATTAGTATATCTGTAAAACACTAAAATATAAAAATGTCTCATAATCCATTACAGCTTGATCCCTTAAAATAGTCTTTCCAGTAGCCTTAGTTTTTCCAACTTTTTTGTCAGACTCCTTATTTTTCCCTACTATTTTCAAATTTGCCCTACTATCGCTACTTTTTTAAAAATGTTATGTTGAAAATCGATTACACACTGCATGAACAGCCATAGTGAACTGTAATCAGGTATGGTCCCTGTGATGTGAAGCTAATGTTTAATGTTTATGTATCCATTTTGGTCATTTCGCTATGTATTTGTGCCATATAACTTAAAATAAGTACAGCAGAAACTATACATTGTAATTAAAAGTGATAGGAGTACCTAAATTACATTAGTGTAATTATGAATAGGAAAAATATTTAATCAACTGCCAACAGAACAAGCAATTTAATTTTTTTTGTTTCTTTAACATCACCAAAAAAAAGACAATATCCAAAACAAACAACCCCTATAAATGTACATGACAGAATATGCACAGATATCTTCAAACCATAGTTGTCCTCTATTCAAACCATAGTGGTCCTCTGTTCAAACCATAGTGGTCACTAATATTACTGGTGAGTAACCACAACTTCAGTTTAAATAATAGATATCTTTCTATTCTTCACTACCACATATCCAGGGATAGTGCTGGCTTTAACAAAGTTGTCGCCAAGCAAGGAGTCAAAAAATTTCCATGTCTATTAATGAAGTAGGCAATGAAAATTGAAAAAGATGGGGTATTTATTACTTTATTGACAACAAACAATACAATACCACAATATCACAGAGTAAATCATTACATGACTGTTTTGATTGCTTATTTATAATGTTTTGCACTATAAAAATGTTGTTTCATAAAAATAATAAAATCGAGTATGCGTCATGATTTTACTGCTGCCCACTTGCTGAATGCAGTTTCAAAGTCGAAGTCTCCTTCACATTTGTACGTGCTGATTCTCATTAGATTCTCCAGAGTTGAGATGCCGAGTTTATATTTATACATGATGTCTGTTTTGATGAGATTCATCTTTCTGAACCAGGGATCGTGCTGGGCATTGCCAATGTCGCAAATTGCGATTTTTTTTCCTGATTAGCAACAAAATATACCATCTGGCGATTTTTTTGGCGACAATGTTTTTGACTGTTAAAATTTGTATATACAATCTTGGGTTTGGAGTGGAGGAATTAAAAGGCACCATGAAAGGAAGCCGCAAACTTGGGTATACAATGCACTGGAATCTATCTATTGTTACATAAACAGATCCTTTGTTCATATTGACCGCTTATGCTGACATCTGGCCTGTGTACTGTATGTGGTGATACACTCCAATAGTCATGCTACCAGACTAGCTACAATCGACCAATAACCGCTAATCCTTTTTTTTTTTTTTGTTTGGAAAAATGTATCAGAAAAAAAAAGTTTTGCTGAAACTTCAAAGAAAACTGATAAACTTTGAAGCCCCAATTGTTCTGTATAAACACGAAGTAAATGAAAAATAAAATTCAGTCCCAATCAGAACTATATACTGTAATGGGTAAACGTAAGTTAGACTTTTCGTGTTCATCATCTCATCCTAAGATTAAGTTAACAAAATTAACTGCATTTGGATTTAGTGCATTTCTTGACAGTTGGAAATTTGGTCGTCCATGGCTGAGATAAGAAAATTAAAACTGATGTTCTGTGATATGTGTATCAAGGCACAAGTCGTCAATTCATTGTTTTTGAGGGAGAGGGGGTCGAAACATTTGCTACATTTGGAATTGCTACTATTACAGGAATAATCGCAAAACGGGGGCTGGATTTTGTGTGTGTGAAGGGGGGTGTGTTTCATACTTTTCGGACAATCTTCAAGAATTTTACATTCAAACGATTAGGTCCATCCTGATTGAATATTTCCAAGGTTACCGTTTATTCTCATACATAAATTGATTTTACGCAAATGTATAAGGCTTTCTTGCCATATAAGAGGTAAACTATTTTCAATAAATCCTATATACGCTCGATTTTCCATGTGCTGAATATCCGTGTGTCAGTGCGTGCAAAAGAAAGAAGAAACTATTATAAAGAAAACTAGTCTTGAACGGTAGTCTTTAGAACTTTAGAAAACTATATTGAAATATGTACATAATAAGGCTTTGAGGCACATGACAGGATGTATCAATCACACCCCTGTGACCCTATGACACTAAAATATACACGGTTCTCGTCTAGCTAAGACAGGCAGCTTAACATTCTACTGTTCAGCAGACACAAGAAATTTACAAATAAATACTGAGTCTGTAATAAACTGGATACAGTGTATCATTTAATACAATAAATAGTCGGTCAGTTTATACAACTGTTTAAAGACAATTAAAAGGTAAGGCGGTCAGAGATAAACAGACACCTTTCAGAGATTTATTGAATTGGCTCACAATAGCTAGGGTGATGTGTCATGTCAAATCCTTTGAGCACTGCTGAGGGAGAGCCCATTAGGCTAATTTGCATAGGTAAAGTACACTAAGTGGAACAACCCAATTTGTCTGAAGTTAAGTACATCAAAGAGAGAGAATCTAATGAGAATCGGTATGTACGAATGTGAAGAAGACTTCGACTTTGAAACTGCATTCAGCAAGTGGGCAGCTGTAAAATCACGACGCATACTCATGTGACATTCGATTTTATTATTTTTATGAAACATTTTAATAGTGCAAAACATAATAAATAGGCATACAAAACAGTCATGCAATGATTTATTCTGTAATATTGTGGTATTGTATTGTTTGCTATCAAAACAGTAATGAATATTCCATCGTTTTCAATTTTCATTGCCTACTACATTAATAGACATGGAAAAAAACTTACTCCTTGCTTGGCAACACTTTTTGAAAATTGGCGACAAAATATTGAGATTTGCAATTTTTTTGGCGACAACTTTTTTAAAGCAAGCACCATCCCTGCTGAACCCACGTTCACAGTTGCTGATAATGGCACTTTTACTTTTTACTTTTACTAACAGCAGCAATCTTAGCTACTCTCTCTGTATTTCTGGTTTATGATTTATACCTTGTTTATTTGATACTTGTTCAGTGCCAAGTAGAATCCTACACGTCTTATATATACGTGTTTGACCTTAATCCCTTAGCACCCTCTTTGTTTTCTCCACATTATAATGCTTTGATCGAGCCGTGTATTTGATACTTGTTCAGTGCCAAGTAATAGAGGGTGGTTATTTGAACTCCCTGCGATCTTGCCACACAATTGACACCTGTTCAGTTGCATCCTTTAATCGATTTCACAGACTGTATGATCGAAGTGTCACTTACAGAGCCTAAGCTCAGTCTCCACGTAAGCACCTGCATATGATTGTAAAGACGAGGAATTGGAGTCAGTTGATATTTACGATGACTAGATGACGATCGGGGATTTCAGCACTATATTTTTTCACTCAGATGATGCGGATGAATTCTTGGGCTTTGTACCAGATGATATTAGACAGTGACCTTTGTAGGATACTGTGAATCACAAAAGTGTGGACTTGACTTTCATTGTTTATTTGTTAGACTTGTGGAATTAACATATTATGGGATATTGTGAGTCGGATCATTCTGGGCTATGATAGAATTCATAGATTTATCATATCAACGGATTAAAAATGTTAATCATTATTGATTTCTATGGATTTTTTTGACACGATGAAGGACAAAATGTAAGTTGTCAGTTTATTTGTGACATATTACACTCGATAATATACCTAATTGTATTTTACACTGGTTTTGTCTTTATTATTTCTAGCCATCTATCTATCCATCCAGTCTACTCCAATATATACCAGTAATCAACAAGAAAACTTAAAAAAATTTAAGTTTAGACCTTGTCCTGTGAATAAACCGACCCCCTCTTCATCCAGGCTTTTATTTTTTCCTAAATCACTCGGTTTATATGCGAGTATATACGGTACTCTTAGGATGAGATGATGAACACGAAAAGTCCAACTTACATTTACCCATGACAGTATATAGTTCTGATTGAGACTGAATTTTTTTATTTTTTTTTCATTTGCTTAGTATTTATACAGAATGATTGGTGCTTCAAAGGTAATCAGTTTTCTTTGAAGTTTCAGCAAAACTATTTTTTCAGGTACATTTTTCAAAAAAAAAAAAAAATGGATTAGCCGTCGTTTGGTCGATTGTAGCTAGTCCAGTAGCATGACTATTTGAGCGTATCACAACATACAGTACTCAGGCCAGCATAAACGGATTATGATACAACAATGCACTGGTAAGATGGTTTGTCACTATGAACAAAGGATTTGTTTATGTAACAATAGATAGATTCCAGTGCATTTCATGTCCAAGTTTATGGCTTCCTTTCAATTTGCTTTTAAATTCCTCCACTCCAAACCCAAGATTGTATATACAAGTTTTAACAGCCAAAAATGTTGTTTGCCAAAAAAATCGCCAGATGGTGCATTTTTTCGCCAATCAGGAAAAAAAATCACAGTATGCGACATTGGCAAAGCCCAGCATGATCCCTGCATATCTCTTTGCTGTCACATTAAAGTCAAAATCCTTAAGGGAAAGCCCCAGTGATTTTTCTGGGCCTGTTTTGGTACTGCAGTTCAGCCCTATTCCCAATCAGAACTTTTGAAACAAATCATCATCCTTTTCTATACTGAGTTTGGGAAAGAAATTACTAGAATGAGCATAGAAAGGGATATAAAGACTCTAAGTAACCTGGGCTAATAATTCAGGGTCCATGCTAGACTCCAATATTTGGGTGAACATAGAATCAAATGGCAACCTTTCTATAGTAGAAGTACTTTTTTCATACACTTATACTGTACGATGAAATATTGTATAAAATGATTCATTTTATTAGTAATGGATCTGGATACATCCACTGAGTCCTGATTCACATCTGGCTGGGTTACACATTATTTTTTCACTTGTTTCAAGGATCATGGGCAAATTTTCAGCAGGAATTCTGTCGATAGCAATGTAATTTCTGTCACTTGAGTCAAGCCAGGTACAAAAGATAACCGCTAAGTGCTAGGGTAATTATTCAATCTAATTTACACTGGATCACACCTCTTGGTTGGCCTCATCTAAAAATGTCCATGTAACACTGATTTTGTTGGATATATTTCCTGGGGGCGGTTTTATAATGATCTTGCAAGGAATATTGATGTGCAGTGAAATGAACTGAATAATCGCCATATAAAGGTATTTTTAAGAATAGTTACCTATCTTCAAAAACTCTCATTAAAGACACACAGAACAAAGATAAAGTCAAAAATGGGTAAAATCCTTAAAATACAAGCTCAGAATTTTTATGTATAAAGTGCAATCTTTTAGTAAGTCCAAGGCCACCTCAGCTGGAACACCATCACATTGAATATTTAGTTGGAGGAGTTTGTCTTCCTGTGAATTTTTGGCAAGGTGTTTGCTTTCTTGGCTAACTAGCTTTTACTTAGCACTATATAGCCAGGGTTGTGCTGATGTGTCATTAAACTACATACATACATACATACATACATACATACATACATACATACATACATACATACATACATACATACATACATACACACATACATACATACATACATACATACATACATACATACATACATACATACATACATACATACATTCATGCATACATAAAAAAGTTAGTCATATGCTCTGAACCAAGATACATACATACATACATACATACATACATACATACATACATACATACATACATACATACATACATACATACATACATACATACATACACACACACACACACATACACATACATACATACATACATACATACATACATACACACACACACACACACATACATACATACATACATACATACATACATACATACATACATACATACATACATACATACATACATACATACATTCATGCATACATAAAAAAGTTAGTCATATGCTCTGAACCAAGATATGTAGCACTTGTTCAGATTCAAGATACATGTAGAATATTTGCCTGAATATTGTGAATCCAGCATCACCTCTATAGGAAAATGAAATTAATCTAAGCAGTAATTTAATTACTTTACTGTGATAAGCTGTTCCATCTTGTATTTTGTAAAGCTATGTATGAAAACAATTGTTCACTGTACATATGAAATGTGTCAGAGATAATTGTAATTCAGGGTCTGTGAATGTCTACCCTTCAGATTTGAGCAGTGATCAGTTCCAGGTTAATTAAAAGCAGATATATTAATCTTATTACCAACTTAGCATTATTATGAGATGACACTTTGTTTAGAATATTACCTATCGCAAAGATATTTTCAGCTGAAGACATGGAGTGAGCAAAAATATTGTACTTGCATTTACTCTGTCAGCTTTTACTGGCATACATATTATGTCAAAGTACATTTTGGTTTTATAGTTTTATTTACTATAGTTAAGAATAAACTTGTTACATATCTATGACCAGTTTTTAAAAAATTCCCCGGGAACTATCCTATTGATTTTTGACAGACTTATTAACAAAAACATGATGTTCCTGTTCATGAAAAACAATTACTGTACAAATAATGTACAATTTATATTTAAGATCACCATGACTGACTAAACTTGACAGAGTTCTCATGGTTTAAATTGAACAAAGGAGATCCACCAATGTCTGCGAGTTCTGATTTTTGCAAGTACATGGTCAGAACATACTGTATATACTTGCGCACCCCCCACCCCCCAACTGAATAGGTAAAAACATTAAAAAGTGCATGACCTGTGCATAAGCCGACCCGTAAGTCTGAGACATATATATATATATATATATATATACATACACAACCAGGTCCTCATGATGTACTGATAGTACAGCTATAAGGCCCCCAAAAAAATATGTGTGTTTCCAGTCGGCCGACTGTCCCTGTTTCTCGTTGCCGACCCTAGCACTCTTTCCCCACCCCCACCCCCCCAATCACATTGCCAAAATTGATTTGTGTATCTAATTGAGCCGGTTTTGTCCAGTACTTTGAAGCACTTGAAATATTATTTGATTCGTATAAAATGTTTAAAAAAAAAAAAAAAAAAAAACCTGCCTACCATAATTTTAAAACCAGTGCAATAGGAAACACACATATTTTTTTTTGACCTAATAGACCTTGGCCCGCGGATAAGCCGACCTCCCTTCTTCCAGGTTTTATTTTTTCCTAAATTGTTTGGCTTGTATGTGAGTGTATACTTTATGCAACTTGAACCTCTTTTCATTTGCATGAGCATGATTACCATTAATTGTTATTTAAAAAAATAGATAAGCTACATCAGCACATTTTTTAAAGTTTAGATGATTCAGCATTTTTCATCAATTTTGGATTACATGTTGGATCTTTGATTTACCATGCAGGTTTCCATGGCAGGGGAAGGGGCAGGGGAAATTTTCGAGGTAGTTTCCAGGGACCTGGGCCCCATTCCCACCAGGATGAGGATGGGGACACAACAATGGATGGAGAGGATAAATCAGGTGCTCAGAAAAGATTGTAAGTAGTATCATGCAAGAAGGGTTTACAGTATTTTAAAAATGATTATGACCTTTTTTTTAAACATTATTTTATTGATGTTTTAATGGCAACCAAATGATAAAAGCTTCATACAAGCATTAAGACAGGATCTAGCGGGGACTATAGCTTACTCTGGGTTATCATGTTAGACAGACTTTAGCAGGTGGCCATTGCTTACTCTGGGTTATCATATTATGCAAGCTCTAGCAGGGAACCATAGCTTGCTCTGGGTTATCGTGTTAGACAGGATCTAGCAGGAGGCCATAGCTTGCTTTGCGTTATCATGTTAGACAGGCTCTAGCAGGGGGCCAAAGTTTTCTTTGCTGTATAATGTTAGACAGACTCAAGCAGGGAGCCAAAGCTTGCTTTACATTATCGTGTTATACAGGCTCTAACAGGGGGCCATAGCTTGCTCTGGGTTATCATGGTACAGTGAAACCCCTCAAAACCGAAAGTCCTTGGGACTAAATTTAATTTTCGGTTTTGAGAGGTTTTCAATTTACTGAGGGTATTGTAGATGGTAAAGAAAAAACAAAAAAAACCCATCTTTTTATATATAAGTGATGTACAAGCACATCATCATCAATACCAGTCTTCAATTTTAGGACCCAAAAAACCCGTAATTTTAAAAAAAAAAAAAATGTTTATTTTTTCTTCATGTGAGTTGAGACAGCAAGAAAATTTTGTGTGTGAGTGAAATTGGAAAAGTGCTTATTGGCTAGAGAGAGAAGATGTAATTATGGGAGAACATGTGTCTGTGTGCATGTAAGAGAGCAATTAAGAAAGATGTTTGCTTTTTTACATTTAATGAAAAATCAGCTGGATAACATACATTACATGTTTTTGGTGGTCTCCGTCTGCAAAGTATTAAAAGCGAGGCCACATATCTGCTTATTAAAGTCTGGGTATTTAATTGTAAAAAAGAAAGTTTTATTTGTCATTTATACAAAGAAATAATATCAATCATGATTAGATAATAAGCAGATAACATAACCTTTCTTAATTGGTTTATCTACAAGCATTTAGTTATTAACAATTTACCTTGAAAGCTGGTGCTTCTTTAATGTGCAAAGACTTCAGATTAGCCCATTGTCAGCCCTAATCTGTGTTGGTGCATGTGTGGAGTATTGTTTGTACCTTGCATGCCATTGGAACATTTCTGGGCGATTTTCTCACTGATAAGCCTACAACAGTGTTTGCTAATTATAAATAGTCCGGCATAGTGTGCGTTGGGTGTGTTTTACCTCACAAATGAACACAGGCTATTTCTGGACCATAAATATCAATGTTTTATGGAATGTAGCAGCTAAAATAATTTTGTGCTAAGTCTGAAGTGAATTTTGGTTTTATTGGGCTTTTTTTTAGTGTAAATTTGACATTTGGGACTGAAAATTTGTTTCGGTTTTCAGGGTAGAGGGGTTTCGGTTTAGTGGGGGAAAAAATGATGATATTAAACAAGGAAACATTCGAGACCAAAAAAAAAAATACCTAGGATATTGATCATGGTTCAGGCTACTACATTATTAAATCAAAACACCCAAAGTTGCTGGAAAAGAGGCTGCTAAAAATAAAATTTGTGTGTGATTCTAGCAGTTGAACAGAGTAATAATATATATTAACAGCATTGTGTTGACTCGGTTGTAAATCCACAGTGCTAAACACTGGGTAAGTCGGTCATTTATTAACATGTTATAATCCTCACAGAAAATTGAGAACATAGAGTATTTAGTAAATTAGACCTTGCCATTTTGTTTATTTATTTGTTTCTTTGTCCATTTCATCAACGTCTTTCATGAAAGAATCAGCAAATATATTTTGATCCACTTTGTTTCTGACAAGTGACTGTTAAAAAATCAATTGTCCTGCAGAATTTATCACCTGTTATCTCCTTGCAAATTAAGGTCTTAGGGGATATAGCATTTTGCCTGTTTGTTCATTATGCCTTGGTGTCTTTAACTTTACATCACCTACACTTATGTGGATGTATCTCAGGGAGAATGGCTCAGCCATGCCCAAAACCAGATCACTGAACTCCTATATATACTCGCATATAATCTGGGTCCAAATGCATACAACAAAGACTCAGATCTGCCATCGCATAATGCACCGGCAGATCAGGGTCTGTGTTGTTTGTTCTACTGATTCGTCTTTACAAACCGCTTAGACCCAGATCTGCTGGTGCATTATGTAATGGAAGATCTGGGTCTATGTAGTTTGCAGTTGGTATCAGCTGATACACGAGTATATAAGGTAATTGACAAATTGAGGTGTAGCCATGCCTACTTCAGAAGCTGGAACAACTGTTACTATGCCTGACAATCTTACTCCATATATGGTGACAAATGGGTACTCCCACACTATGACACTAAAGGATTTACCCTCTAATTTATAGGACATTTACTTGACAGGTACTGAAATCATGCTTAGATCTAAATGACAAGGATACGAATATTTTAGTGACTGCTTCTTTGAGAATGCAAAACATTTTTAGCATGATCAGAGTGTGATTTAGCTATTGGCCAAGAATGGGATTTTATGCTTCATTTCAATGCAAATTGTAACCAACATCTGCTGACATGCTGCCTCAAACTATCGCACATCTACAGAACATAGTAAACAACCTGATGACATTTACCACAGCCAGGTAAATGACAGGCTTCTCACATAAGCTGACTGTTTATTGATCTCGATGAGTTGAGCAACTGGCTGATCCAGATATTGTTTTTTTAAAGCGTGAACAGATGTTTCCAAGCCTAACTTGTACAAGTTGGCCAACCAAAGAGTCAGTCCTCTGTTTTACAATCATATGTAAGCTGTCAATCAGTATTGAAATTATTGTTTTGTCATGGTGCACAAAACAAAGATCGGTGATAATTTTAAGTCAGTGATGATTTAATTTGTAGGTGGATTAAAGTGAGCAAGATACAGTAATTTTGTGTGGAACATAAATTTGGGAGAGAACAACAGATACACATATTTTATGATTTTGTTGTATTGTGCACAAAAACAATTTTGTTAACGTAATAATAATAATAACAATAATAATAATAATAATAATAATCATAATAGTGATAATAATAATAATGAGAATGATATTCTGTGCATGGTATTTGTTCAAAAACCAATTTTAAAAGCTGAACCTGTGTACAGAGGTCACCTGTGTACAAAGGCCAGTTTTGCCTTTTCCCATGGGTGACTGCTATTGACAGGTATGACTATGAATACAATTTCAGAATTAAAAAGACTGGTTGCCTCTGGTGATATAGTTAGTGTTGCACATAGGATCCTAAGGGCAGGGGACAAATTTGGAGTGTGGGGAACACACAACATTTTAGAGGGACAAAGGAAAATAATAGTACATAGTGTACTAATAGTGCTATAAAAATGAGATAATCTAACTTGCTTTGACTGTTTTGCCGCCTTAACTTTATTGTCTGCACTGTAATATCATATTTTTCTTGGATATTTACATTGTTGCAATGAAAGTTTTATCATGTGCTCAAATCACTTATGAAAACATGAACATGTTTGAAAATCTGGTTAACCTGAAATTAGCTGCACCATGGAATATTCTGTTCCAAATCTTGTTTTCATTTAAGTTTAGTATAAACTCATTATCTACCAGCATTTATTATAATAAATACCTATGTTTTCTGAATTGCTTTTCTTTCCAAAATACCAAATCATTCATTTAATTTAATCTGATAAATTTAGTCTCTTTTGTCATTATTTCGACCTCAAAATAAATTAAATCTTCCTCACCACAGCAGTGACTTTAACCTCGAAATATGTTACAATAACTGTCGTCAAAGACTTTACATTGCAACTCAGCCGACTACCATTAACCTTGAATGTTTTCATTGCCAGATACATTGTTTTAAAATAGATATTCATTGCCATCTTAGTTTTTATCACTTTTTGCAACTCTGGCCTTTGCTAGCGCCAGCAGAGACTTAGATGGACATCCACTAATGAAAACCTGTAGGCGTATTTATCGATTCTTTTTTCTGACCAAAAAGCGTGCCCAGGGTGACACACAGGGTCAAGATTTGGTGGACATAACACAAAAAAGTGCTGGAAACTTGCTTGCCTGCCCTCAGTGTGCAACACTGCACAGAACATAATTTGTTCATTTTACTCTCAAAGATACCATAAACTTGTCCATTAAAGCTGAAGTTCATTGTATATACAGCCTATATTGTATGAACTCTTTGGACTGCAAGTATTTTATTTTTCATGATATGGTATGATTCATCGAATGATAGAATGGATAGAACATGCTTTTTACACAGTACTTGACCCATGGCTGAATCAATTTTACTGTGATTTGTTGTTGCTATAATTGAGATCAGAATGGTCCTGTGAGTAGCACTGAATTGTTTTGGTTGACAAATAACCTTTTTAACCTGCAACTTTGTAATCAAAATGTTACTTGACCACTGTTTAAAAATGATCTTTTATGCTTTCACTTATATACTATCAGTGAACTGAAGTACATTGTAAGTGATTTTTAGGGCTACTGGTAATACACAAGAAAAATTATGGGGTAGTCTATTGTTTGTCGTCCATCCAGCATCTGGCATCCATCCGTCCGTCCGTTAGCACAAGTTTATTATCACTACTCTTCCTAAACTACTTGCAGGATTGCCATGAAACTACACACACATTCATCCCACTGTCTAGTTGGTCCTAAATGAAAATGGTGCTGCTCAGACATCCAACATGGCCACCACAGCAGCAATCATGAAAATCTTGTTACCACTATTCCTCCTAAATGGATGGTCATATCAATGCTGATGTTTAGTTGGTCCTGAATAAAAATGGTATTGATCTCACATCCAATATGGCCATATTGGCAGCCATCTTGAAAATCTTGCTATCACTACTTATGAATGGAAAGTCATATCACCATAGGGATTTCACCAGAAAACTTATGTTTAGTTGGTCCTAAATGAAAATGGTTCCACTCAGACATCCAATATGGCCTCCACAGTGGCTATCTATAAAATCTTGCTATCACTACTTCTCCTGAATGGATTGTCATATCAACATGGTAATTTCACTAAAAAGACTTCTTATGATGTCTGCTTGGTTCTGAATGAAAATTGTTTCCACCAGAACATTTAATATAGCTGCCATAATGGCCACCTTGACATTTTTTTTATTGCTACTTCTCGTGAATGGATGGTCATATCAACATGGGGTTTTCACTAAAAGACTTATGGTGTCTAGTTGGTCCTGGATGAAAATGATGCTGATCTTACATCTACTATGGCTGCCACAGCCACTAATTTGAAAATCTTGTTGCTCCAGAATATTTGAGATGGTTTCAACACTTATCAGTCAAAAAGAAATGGCATTATATTGAATTCCTGGAAATTCTTTTCAGCAGTAGAGCATCATTTCCTTCGAAGTACTCTTGTTTTGCTATTAGCCAAGTGAGCTTATGGTATGGCCCTGCTTTGGTCATCCATCTGGAGTGCATATTTCTGATCCAGTTTCAATCAGACTTGGAATAGGGGTTTAAATCATCAAAATCTGATGAGTTTGATAATGAACCAGATCCATGTATATTAATGAAGTGATCTGGCATCTGTTTGGTTTACCTTGTTACCACTCTGGAGGCCATTTTTTTTATAGATTTTGATCAAACTTAGAAATATGCTTGTATCATTTTGGTCTTGAACGAGTTTGATAATGAGTGACATTCACACATACAAATGAGGTGATCATGCATCTGATTGGCTGAGCTTGTTACCATTTTGGAGGCTGCATTTCTGATTAAATTTTGATTTCACTTGTTGGAATCATTAGGATCTTTGTTGAGTTCGATAATGAGAGATATCCATGCATACTAAATTAGGTGATCTTGCATCTGGTTAGCTGACCTTGCTCCCACTGTAGAAGCCAAAATAGCGGTTTGCATTTTTAATCCAGGGAAGTAACCTGTGATCAGGGCTATTAAGAATCACAAGTTTTGGGTTATGAAGGGAGTTCTCTCCCTGGGAAAACATATTTTAACTTAAAAAAATTAATTTTAGAATACAGCATTCATGAATTTCAATAAACATGTGATATAAAATAACATTTAAACACCTTAGGGATGAAATTGAATAATCTGCAATTTAAGCTGAAGAATATATATAAAATAAAAATATTTAATAAAAATAACAAAGAAAAACTCTTAAATATTAAAAATATTCTATGTATAATGTTGAGAATGAATTTGCTGTGTTGTGCTTTAAAACCAGGTAGGTAATGTTTGTGCATTTCTGATGCACACCATTAACCCCATAGCCCAAGAAACCTTACAAACCACTAAACACCTTTAAATGGTATTGCTATATGCATGTATTAAAATACCTGATATATTTGTTGTTTTTATTTTTTTTAAATATAAGCATTATTTGATGTCATTTCATATATTGAATGTTATTAGTCATTATTTTAGATTTATAGTTGGTATTTTTGTCAAAAATAAAAAACAATAATTGAATATGCTTTTCTCCTGAACCTCTTCCAGATTTAATTACACTCATTAACTTAAATGTATGGACCCTCCAATTTTCAGATCATAAAACAGAATTTTAAAAGTTTTTTTTTAAAATTCTAGATTTTGTAAATGCTGTAACCAGAACACATTTCATTTCATTCATGGTAACAGTATTAGACATTGTGCTTATTTAGATGTTGGCTGCCTTTGTGTGCTGTTTGCTAATTGTGCCTGGTTCAAATGTACAGCAAGTTATATCAGACAAACGCAAATTATTTAAGTAATTATGTAGAGAGTGTATTTCTAACTATTGGAAAACAGTGTTATTGAATATTACTCGCAAGGTCTTTTTTCAAAGGAATTAAATTGGGGCATGCAACCGTGGTTCTCTTTTCATAAAAGGAAGGGGAAAAATGAGTTTTAAAAATCTTATTCCAACCAACCAATTTAATTTTGTATAGCATGAAACTTTTTTTTAAGGCCTAATAGACAATGTGGCAACTAAGTGTTCCAAATTTTTCTTTCCACTCCACAGTTTCACTACAGGTATGAACTTGCTTTCACAACCTTACAGTTGTCAGTTGCCAATCTGAGGTGTATCAGGCCCACTTGGGCCTCTTGAAACTTGTATTGTGCATTATTTGATTGCATTTTATATATTCAGTGCCATTACTCAAAATTATTTTGAAATTTATATTTTGTAATTGTAGCTTTTAATAAAAAAGTTCCCCAACATGCTTTTCTCCTGAAACACTTCCAGATTTAATTACCAAGTGTAGAAACCCCATGACCTTAACAAACCCCCCCCCCCCCCAATCCTTGTGAATTATAATTTCAGTTTTTGTGTGAAAGCCATGTTACCTGTGGCTGTGTAGACCACAAATGAAAGTTTTATCTGTAAACTGTACTTTTAAAGTAAGTAGAGTTACGAGGAAGAGACTGTGCATATTAACTATGATTTTATCTTTGGAAAGAATTTTTATTGGACTATAGTAAAATAGGTGAAATTTTCATGTTATAAAGTTTAAGAGATAGTTCACATAGGTTGTCTTACAATACTACATAAGCCTGCTTAGTGCAATGGTCAACTGTTAATTTATGTAATTCAGAGTGATATCAGGCCCATGTTTTGTAATAAAGCACCACCCAATAGTTGCAACAACCTTTTGATGTGAAATTTGCTGTTATAATTTGCAGTTAGTTGGGTGTGTAAATTGATTTATTGGGTGATAAAGTTATTTCAACAGCAACATTATTTGGTGCATGGGTATGTATGCTGGTTGATTGAACAAGCATCAGTGGGGTGTTGTTTGTTCAGGATTAAACAACTATTGTACATAATGCATTGAAGAGAAAGACAAAGAAGAATTATTAGCTTTATTGTTTAAGGTTCAATCCAAATTAGATTAACAGTTGTCAGTTTTTTATTTAAGAGCTGACATCTTTCAAAAATAACAGTTTAACAACAGAATGCAGTGACTGACAATTTACATTTTTTTAAATGATTTTTAAAATGAATATTGACAATAGAAACTTGTAACATCATTATTAATGTAAAGAAAAAGTGGTTTGACATTTGTTTCTTTAAGAATACAACACATCTTGCCACATAAACAAATCAAAGTCACATTTACTGTGGCAATAAAACTTTGTAGTAATTCAAAACTTAGTTTGGAGAAATTGGTGAAGAGGTGTTTAAAAAATCAAGAGCTATGACTGTGTTATAATGAAGTGCGCCATAGTGCAGTTTCCCAGTATTTGGAATATTCCTCAGCGGAGCAGGTGAGACATAGCCTTTAATAATTCTTGTCATAATTATGTCACGTATTTGTTGATCCATGGTTTGGTCCAAACCACATTACTAGGGTCATATTACTAGTCATCAAAATTACAAATGATAATTGATAGCTGTAATAGTGATTATTTGGTCAGGAATTGATGTAAACAGAAACCAAAACAAGGGTCAGATTCTCCTGTTTTGCTGTATATAACTAGTTTATACAAAGCGAACATTGCCATTTTCCTTAAGATACTTTTATGTTTTCACCACAGTTCACCATATACCAGACCAGATAGACGGGGAAGGATGGATAGACGTTTTGACCCAGATCGTCCTTCTACCTCGGGTAAAACTACTAAAACCCATCAATTCCTTGAAGCAAATGAATATTCTGTAATTAGCGTAGTAGTGTTGATCCTATCTGTCTGCCTTTAACTGCAGTTGCAGATTTTCTTCTTTTTCTCATCAGAGAGAAAGGTTGCTCAATATCTACCATTAAGGGTCATAGAGCAGCCGTCTCTGACACTCCTAAATTCTTTGTGGGCACCACAGTAGGGTTGAACATGTTGTTTTTGGCCAGTATACAAGTGTTGATGCCTTGATCTTGTAAATTATTGATATAATGGTGCAACAGAGTAGCGAAATATGACTTGAGTGTTCCAGACCTCTGAAATTTTAAACATTCAGGTCTCTGTCTATACCCAAAACACAATATCTAGACATTTACTAATCATGTGAATCTATGCCATTTAAATATTGCATTTATACCAATTCATCAGTCAGTAATGTGATCTGACATGCAGTAATACCTACCATAGAAGACACCTACATAGAAATGAGACCTCATAAAGGATATCACTTAAGAATCCCATGTATAACTTCAAAATAAAAGACATCTGTCCATATAGGACAAAGTTTTATGATCCCTTCATTGCCCTGCCAAACTGGCTTCAACTGTTACGGCATTCTGAGTTTATATTTTGTGGAGCTAAGTGCTTAGTAATTGAATCTATTACATGATGTTTGCATAGACTGAGAGAAGCAGTTTGGAAATTTTAAGGCATGGAGCAATACAGTAAACAAAACAGTTAGTACAGACACATATACAATGAATTTATGGATGGAATGGATAAAGTGAAATAATTTTTGTCACTCTAAGATGTTTGTTTAAAGTGTGTTTTACTGTTTAGCCAGTTTAAGCAGTTTTATAACTTTGTCATGTAATCACTATGAAAGTGTCAGCCATTTGTATCTAGCTAGATAAATAAACACTTACCATAAATACAACACTTACCATTAACTATTTCCCATCTACTTAGCGGATCACGGAGCTGGTTTATTTCAACGCATGGGTTTACCAATCAACGCCGATGCAGACATCGAGTGGTACAAAATAACGGTAGGTACTGACCCAATTAAAAACTGCTTTGACTTGTGGCAATAAAGGCTTGAACAATCCATTAACAATGCAGGACATGGTGTTGTATTTAAATTTCATATTACTGTTCAGTCTCAGTATTGGTGTACCTGTCAATCAAGCTTGCTGATTGACTGATGCAACTTTATTCCACCCACCCAAAGCAGTTTCAAAGGTAGTGAAAGAAACACTTTAACGTATTAGCTAGCCCATACCTTTCCATGTCAAATTGATCCCATCTACATTTAGCACACGTGTAGCAATTGAACTTGCTTATTTTTGGCCCATGTATACATCTCACATGTTGGACCTTGCTCTATTTTAGTTGTTTAATTTATGACTATGGATCCCACTCTGCCATATATTTCTAAAATTGATAAAGAGCTGAGTTAGATTTATTCCTAATATTTGCATTAACATAAGAATCAAATGTTTAGAATGAGAATAGGTTTGTTCCCTACAGGGAAAGTCCAGTATTTTTGCCAAAATTGGGCAAAAGTGGGGCAAAAGCCAGAAATTTTCAGAAGGCAATTTTAGATAGATCAGCTGCTGACAAAAATACATTTAGAGTATAAAGATTAGCTGCTGACAAAAATACAGTAAAGAGCGTAATTTAATTGATTGCAAATTTAGTGTGTTCAGTTAAATTATTGGAAGTTGCGGAACTCTTAAGTTAGAGTTTCCTTAGAACTTTGCCACTGCATTTTAGATATTTGGACAGTTATGTTGGGGTGGAAGGTCAGAGTACAGTCCGTATTGGAAACATGAAATTTGTTGAAACCATGTTGTAGCAGCATAGGGTAGTTGCTTTAAACAGGGACTAGCAAAACTAAGCAACATTTTGTCTAACCCTACTTGCCTACTATCGATAAGTAGAATATGTATCTTCTCAGACATAACAAATAACACATAATTTATAATTTCAATAAGCTAACATTTCAGCTGATCATCCAGTATTTACATGCTAGCAAACTCTTCCATGCAGTATTTTTTAGTCACATTTGGTTGTATTAGGATCAGTATTCTTTAGAATTTTCCTTACATAAGGTTGTTTGTTTCACATTATCCTTTGATCTCAGATGTCAAGAAAAAAGTGTTGGTTGTGAAAGTTGGATCATGTGACCATACATTGTAAGAAATGGCAAAGTATGGTGTCAAGTTTGTAAATACTGTTAACTTTGCTCATGTGTCAGCTTATTAAAGAGATGAAAAAAGTTTTTATTTTTAGGAATGAAAAAATAAATATTCTAAACGCCAATATCTAGCAAGTAGAGTTTGATGCAATGTCTCATAATTTTGTGAACCCCTGTTGAAAGTGACTACCTTATGCCACTACTGTGTAGTTTTGGCGAATTCCATGTTTTTGAAAGGTAATGTGATCAAACCTTCCACCCCAGCATAACTGTCCAAATATCTGAAATGGGCTGGGAAAGGTAAGAGAAAACTTTGACTATTCAGTCAATTGCTGTATCACGGTATGCATGCAACTCTTGGTTGGAACCCTGTCTGGAAGCCATAATATTGATCTGATTTTGATCAAACTTGAAATATTGGCTTATGTCATCAAGATCTTGGCTGGGTTTGATAATGAGTGAGATCCACACATATTAATGAGGTAAACTTGCATCAAAATGGCTGACCTTGTTACCAGTCTGGAGGCTGTATTTCTGATCCAATTTTGAACAAACAGTCAATTTTGCTTATTTGCATTGATCGTTTGCCAAGAAATTGTATGCAGTTGTACAGATTATGCAAATAAATGGAGCTGACCGGAATTAGAAGGAGATAACCTCTGACATGACTGTGTAAATGATAGATAGATAGATAAATAGATTCATGGATGAGTTATACCATAGACAAATATCTATAGTCAGGGGTGAAAACATAAGTCAAGCATGAATTAAAAAAAAAAAATGTATATATCTATAATATATTGTAATGTTTGAAATCAAACATTCAGAGGCATGGAATTTACATTCTTGTTGACTTTTTACTTCTGCTAGTCATAGACCAGAAGAGCTTATGCGATGACCTGTTGTCCATCATCCGTTTATCATCTGACATCCGTATGTCCATTATCACAAGTTTGTTACCGCTACTCCTCCTAAACTACTTGGAGGATTGCCATCAAACTTTACACACACATTCATCCCAGATCTAGTTGGCCCTAAGTGAAAATGGTGCAGCTAGGTAATCCAGTATGGCTGCCACAGCAGCCATCTTTAAAGTCTTGTTGTCACTACTCTGAATGGATGGTCATATTAACATGGGATTTTCAATAAGAGACTTGCTATGATGTCTACGTAGTCCTAAATGAAAATGGTGCTGATATGATGTCCAGTATGGCCACCATGGCAGACATCTTGAAAATTGTATTGTTATTCCTCCTGAATGGAAAGTCATATCTACATGGGGTTTTCACCAGAAGACTTCTTATAATGTCTAGTCGGTCCTAAATTTTAATGATGCTAAATGGACACCATGGTGGCCATATTGCAAATCTTGTTATCGCTACTCCTTATGAATGGATGGTCATATCAGCATGGAGTTTTGACTAAAAGACTTCTTATGATGTCTAGTTGATCCTAAATGAAAATGGTACTGATCTGACCTCAAATATGGACACCACGACAGCCATCTTTAACATCTTCTTGTCACTACTCCTAATAAATGGAAAAGTCATATCGACATGGGGTTTTCAACAGAAGAGTTCATATGGTGTCTAGTTGGTCATGAATAAAAATGATGCCTATCTGACCACCAATATGGCAACCATGGTGGATGTCCTGAAAATCTTGTTATTGCTACCCCTCAAAAATTGATGGTCATATCAACATGGGTTTTTCACCAAAAGACTTCTTATGATATCTAGTTTGTCCATAATCAAAATGGTGCCCCACAGACATCCAATATGGCTGCCATGATGAACATATGAATAATCTTGTAACTAATTCTACTGAATGAATAGTCATATTGGAATGGGGTTTTCACCAAAAGTCTTCTAATGGTGTCTAGTTTGTCCGAAATGAAAATGGTGCCAGTTTTACATCAATGGCCATCATAGCAGAGCAGATAATTTGAAAATCTTATCACTCAAGAATATCAGAGATGGATTCAGCACTCAGCAGTTAAAAGGAAATGGTTTTATCTCAAATTCCTGGAAAAATTCTTTTCAGACAGTAGAGCATCAGACCCTTCTAGGGACTGTTGTCAAAATTTTAAATCAGTTTCACATGCCTTCAGTTCTGTTTATATGATCTTTTACTTAAACCACTGTCCATAAAGTTGCACCACCAGTACATTGTGATGATCATGGCATTAAGAGTGGTAAAAGTATGTCATCATTCCACATGTGAACCAACACATGGCCAATATCCCTTGCTGAATGCAATGAGCAAGCTGTAGCAATCAATGATGTGTACAAAGCCATCAAAGTCCAAAGATGCTTCGTAAACTGAAAGACAATGGAATCACTCCTTTGTTTATGCACAAATGAAAATCTTGGTATTGCTACTCCTCCTAGATGGATGGTTGTATGACATTGGGTTTTCACCAAAGCACTTTTTGTGATGTCAAGTTGGTCCTATATGGGGTTTTCATGAGAAGATGTCTTATGATGTCTAGTTGGTCTTAAATAAAAATGGTCCTGATCTGGCATCCAGTATGACCTCTTGGCAACCATCTTAAAAATCATGTTAAAGCTATTTGTCCTAAATGGAAAGTTGAGTACTGTGCTATACTTAGATATCACAGATCATTTTACATGTGTAGGTTCTTATTCAGTAATATGTGTTTGTCTAGTCTATCTTCACAACAAGAGCTGACATGTAAAAAATCCAGTTACCATATATACTCGGGTATAAGCCGAGTCCAAATGCAAACAACATAGACCCTGATCTGCCATCGCATAGTGCAACGGCAGATCTGGGTCTATGCAGTTTGCAGTTGGTATCAGTTTATACGTTAGTATATATGGTATATATTCCACATTGTATATACGCTCAGTAAACTTCAATTCAGAGTGTTATCAATAATAGCTTTGATTATACACTCTGTAGTACTTAATGGTACGAAGCATTCAGAAAGAAATCTCAGCAAAGCTGTTGTACTCTCTTTCTACAAACAGCCAACATTTTCAATGTTGAGAACTAGCCATTTTTCTAGATATTCTGATTGGCTGCTTGTGTGTAAGAATCCAATCAGATGAAATTATTTCTAATACATGCAAGTAGATTCATCACTTTTAGACACTTTTAAAATGTCAAACTAAAATGTTTGCAGAAACGTCTTTATGATTTAATGCAATGGATGAATTGATTCCCTTGAAAATGTTAATAACCTTCTGCAATGACAGCAAAAATGAAACAATACAGTAAATCTTTACGTATTCAAAAAAGGTATGTACATGTAGTTTTGGCAGAATAAGTGCTACACATACATATATATATATATATATATATATATATATATATATATATAGAGAGAGAGAGAGAGAGAGAGAGAGAGAGAGAGAGAGAGAGAGAGAGAGAGAGAGAGAGAGAGAGGATATTTTCTTTTCCTACATTAATACCTTATATATTTCATTGTGTGGTACAAAAAACTTTATATTTTAATGAGTGGTGAAGCCATGAGTTAAAATTTATCATTTTTTGTACCACAAAATGAATAACATCAGGTATTTACGCAGGAAAAGAAAATACCAGACTTGCTCCTGAGTTGAAGCCTAGAAGATTAAACTCACTCTTCAGTACACCACCCCCACCCTCCATTTCATAAATTCACCTCACTTTCATTGGCTGATCATATAAATATCAGCACCTTCAGAGAGTGGTAGGATTGGGATGACCTAATCTGTTGCAGTCAATTACATTTTTGACAAACTATTTTACCCTATCTTTTATGCCATGTGAACTCTTGAGTAATCCAACCATAATCAATTAATATCTTTAATCCTGTCTAAATTAATTTTGATCATCCATAGTATAGACTCTAATCCATCTCAACAACTTTAAGCACCAAAGCAGAGCATACTTTGCAGAGAGAATCAAAGTAATGTTAATTGTTTTACTCTGATTGAGCTCTTTAGTAACCCAACCATAATCAATTAACGTCTTTAATCCTTTCGGAATTACTTCTGCTCACACATAGTATAATCCATCTCGACAAACTTCAGACACTGAAGCCAACCCAATCTGCCAACAGAATCAAAGGGATGTTAATTGTTTTATGCTGCTTGAAATTAGCAACTAATTTGTCTTCCCCTGCTTAAGCCAGTTCACAGTCACCTGATCACAGGCAGTATTACCATAAATATACTACACTGGAACCAAAGTGTGAAAAAAAATGAAACAAATTTAATTTGTTAATAAAATTTTTGCATACACGGGAGTTTTCAGAGAGTGACGGGAGAATGAAAGATACCCATCAATTCAGGCGAAACATCCTCTTGTCTGGGAGGTTCACATATAATAGTATGTGATTCCTGTAGGAATTATGAGTACCTACTATTAAACAAAGAATGATATTAAAATATGGGATAGATATATGGCAGGCAGACACACCCATGCCCAGCCACCAATATACTGTACCACTGGTGCATAAAACTCTGCATTGTGTATATGAATCTGATGATCACCTCGCCACAGGTAGAACTGCATAACTCCAAAGAAACTGAATAATTCATCACTTTGGAAAAATGGTCCACTTGCCTCCAAAGGAATACACATCTGTAGAAGGAATTTGAATGCTCACATTTGAGAGGAATACACTGACAAGCACTTTGCATGAACATCACAAAAAATGCACAAACGCTTCCAAAGAATATATACCTATGCACACATAACACACACACACAAAAAAAACCTTCCCCGAATGAAAAAGTATGCAGTAGAAGTACAGTGAAACCCTTCAAAACTAAAAACCCTTGGGACCCAATTTTTTTTCGGTTTTGAGAGGTTTTATTGAGGTTTTCATAGATGTGAAAAAAAATGTCTTTTTTTTAAGCGCTGATGTGACAAGAGAGAGGAAGAGAGAAATTATATAGTATAGGGCCTGAGATTTGGATGTTTTTGGTCCTAGCTTGGCTAAACCATTGCCACACAAGATCATTCAGTTTGTCATATTTTTTGGCAACTGATGTTTCCAAATTCATTCTTGTAGAATTCCATTTTCTTTAGAATATCTGAAATAGTAGATGTTCCTATGCCCAATATTTCCTTAGTTTCTTGAATGTAAGTTTTGGCGCAGATTCATACTCATTGATCAGACTAATTTTATCCTGTAAGTATAGTTCATTCCTACAATTCTTTGCTGGTTGTTCTGACATCTTGACATGTGTGAAGACAAATGACAGTCATGGCTATTAAAATATGTGTATGTAATAATTTTTTTCCATTGAATATCAATTGAGTTAATCTGGCTTTTAGAATACTGTTTTGTCGGTCTCCGTCAGCAAGGCATCATAGCGAGGCCTCATGCCTGGTTAATAAAGCCAAGATATTTAATTAAAAAAAAAAAAAAATATTCTATTGATCATGTATAAAAATAAATAGCATCAATCACAATTAGATAATAAGCAGATACATATAATCTTTTTTAAATGGCTTACCTACATTCATTTAGTTATTAATAATTCGCCTTAAAAGCTGGCACTTTTTATGCTGCAAAGACTTCAGATTAGCCTATTGTCTGCTCCAATCCGTGCCAGTGTGTGTGTCAAGTATCGTTTTAACCTAGTGTGCCCTTGGGACATTTTCTGAGTTTTTGTCTTACAGATAAGCCTACTACAGTACTTGGTAACTGTAATTAATATGTTCCAGCGTGTGTCAGGAACTTGGCAGCTAAAATACATGTCCAAGTTTGAAGTGAGTTTCAGTTTTATGGTTGTTTTTAAAGCATACAATTTGGAATCAGAATTTGTTGCTGTATTAGGAGTGGAGGAGTTTCAGTTTACTGGGGGAAAAAGGATGATATTAAAGAAGGAAAAATTTGGGACACCCAAAATATTTGGTCTTTAGGGGATTCCGGTATACTGAGGTTTGGGTTTGAGGAGTTTCACTGTTTATCAAACTGCCTATAATATGGTATTATAAGCTTTTACCATAAGATAATTTTTGTTTTCAACTTATATAATGGATATACAAAGCTAATTTGGGGCTGAAATTTTGTTCTCAAAACAAGCCCAGCCCCCCCCCCCCAATTAAAATAGTCAGTCCCTTAGATCCAGTCATCTACATTGACTACTCAGTTTCACATGATAGTGTAATCCTGTGACTGTTTGTTGACAGTGAAATAAGCTATGATGAGACACAACAACCAGAGGCTATCACTTGATATGCATAATTTCAAAGACCCCTAAAGAGTCCGCAATTCTTTCATTGTGCAAGATTTCCTGTTGCTGGAGCTTTCTTTTATTCAAGCTAATCTGTTAAACTTATCCTGTGGCAATCTGGCTTCCATTTATTATTTTATTCTAGTATCATACTCAAGTATTTCATAACTGGTGCTGGTCCATGAGTCATGTGAGGAGCATTTGGAATAATTGACCTATTGAATAGCAATGTAACTGATGGCAGCTAGAAAGTCAGGCTTATCATTGGACAGAAAGTTATCCGGTAAATGTAAGAAATGTGAAATTCCATAGTTGTGTTGTACTATCCCTGATATTACTCTAGACAGTGTATAAAAAATCTTGGAGCTGCTGTGAATACCAAACACTAATCTCATGTAGAAATAGTATCTTTTTCTCCACTTGACACCACACACAGGCCACAATGTCGAGTGTATGGGAATTAGCTTGAATGCATCAGTAATGTCAGTTTTGCACATATTAGCACATTGTCTTAACTGCAACAGAATGTGAATAAGATAATCTGTTTTGATGTATCAGAGAGAAAATTCTTCTTTGTTGATTAATGCATTAAGACTATAATGCTCCAGGTTGGAGTTAAGTTTGCTACAGTCTACTTTAATGTTTATGGTACTGTAGTATATAGCTTCTTTGCTTGCTCCAGTCTACTTTAATGTATATGGTACTGTAGTATATAGCAACTTTGCTTGCTCCATTCTACTTTAATGTATATGGTACTGTAGTATATAGCTACTTTGCTTGCTCCAGTCTACTTTAATGTTTATGGTACTGTAGTATATAGCAACTGTGCTTGCTCCAGTCTACTTTAATGTATATGGTACTGTAGTATATAGCAACTTTGCTTGCTCCAGTCTACTTTAATGTTTATGGTACTGTAGTATATAGCAACTTTGCTTGCTTCAGTCTACTTTAATGTTTATGGTACTGTAGTATATAGCAACTGTGCTTGCTCCAGTCTACTTTAATGTATATGGTACTGTAGTATATAGCAACTGTGCTTGCTCCAGTCTACTTTAATGTATATGGTACTTTGCTTGCTCCAGTCTACTTTAATGTTTATGGTACTGTAGTATATAGCAACTTTGCTTGCTACAGTCTACTTTAATGTATATGGTACTGTAGTATATAGCAACTGTGCTTGCTCCAGTCTACTTTAATGTATATGGTACTTTGCTTGGTCCAGTCTACTTTAATGTATATGGTACTGTAGTATATAGCAACTTTGCTTGCTTCAGTCTACTTTAATGTTTATGGTACTGTAGTATATAGCAACTTTGCTTGCTCCAGTCTACTTTAATGTATATGGTACTATATAGCAACTTTGCTTGCTACAGTCTACTTTAATGTTTATGGTACTTTAGTTTATAGCAACTTTGCTTGCTATAGTCTACTTTAATATTTATGGTACTGTTGTATATAGTTACTTTGCTTGCTCCAGTCTACTTTAATATTTATGGTACTGCAGTACAGTAAAACCCCGCAATAACGCGCCCCATGATAACGTGAATTCGGATATAACGCGATCGTGGCGTGGCTCCCAAAATTTCCTATATTCATTCGCACATTAAATTTTTTTTCTTCAAAGTACGAGAAATAGTTTATAAAACGTGTAATTTTATATACATGTATTTTTCTCGTACATGGAAAAAATATTTTTTTTTAAGTACGAGAAATAGTGTATAAAAAGTTTATTATCATTTTGGGGAAGAGATCACGTATGAATTCTATCGTGGCATGGCTTCTGAAATTTAACAATTTCACCAATTTCTTGAAGTGTTATGCCAAAATAAACATTATCAGAAATGTTACTTATTACTGATTCATGAGTAAAGCCAGTAAGTCTTCTTTGTGTTTGTCTTCAATTCATTCTGTATACAATCATTGCTCAAACAATAGCCGACATGTCTTTCTTCTTTAACTGCATACACAACCGAGCATCAGACAATGTGGTGGTTGATAAAAGATTCTCACGATTTAATAAACATAAAAAAAACGTAAGCCGCCAACACGTGCGCTGGACTTCAATTCATCCAGTATACAATCATTGCACAAACAATAGCCGACTTATGTTTCTTCTTTAACTGCATACACAACCAAACACTAGACAATGCGGTGGTTGATCAAAGATTGTCATATGTGGGTGCTTATGTAGAGACTAAGCTTGGGCTCTGTAAGTAACATTTTGATCATTAAGTCTGTGAAATCTATTAAACGATGCAACTGAACACATGTCAGTTGTGCGGCAAGTATCAAACTCGCGGCTCAATCAAATGGTTGTCATGTGGAAAAGCAAAGACGGCTCGATATCAGATAGTAAATGGTGTTGATACGCTATTCATGCTATACATTAGACGTGTATACGTTGTTCTCTGAATAAAGTAAAATACAGTAAAACGCCGCAATAACACGACCCCGCTTTTTCCGCGACCAAATTTTATGGACCCCAATTATCACATTATTGCAGGGTTTCACTGTATATAGCTACTTTGCTTGCTCCAGTCTACTTTAATATTTATGGTACAGTAGTATATAGCTACTTTGGTTGCTAATTCCATTATGAAACTCCTAGAATGCACAACTCCCTTTTGTTAGGGCATGCATTGGTATCATTTCCTTTTAATATGTACCCAATTCTTGTGTTCAGGTAGGAAAGGCTTCACATCTTATGGCTTTGTATCAACTGAATGCGAGTATGAACTCACTGATAGTCAAATTTAGGGGTGAAACGATTCATCGATATATCGATGCATCAATACTTTTACCATATTGATACATGTATCGACACAAGAAGTGAAGAATCGATACAAAACAATATCTACCCTATATAAGTTACTTTAATCTTCAGCAGTCATGAATAATTATTAGTCGTTTGCCTTTTTATTCTTTAAACTGAGAATCAATAATGTATCGTATCTTAGGCTGTGTATCGTGAATCGTATCGATACGTGGCACAGGTGTATCGTTTCACCCCTAGTCAAATTCCTGGCAAGTCTATGGTCACTGACTTTGGAAATATTTTAATAGTGACTATTAAACTTTCCCACTAAATTCACACCACACTGACAAGACTGTATTGAGGTTTCTTCTTTGAATTCATGTAGTATTGATAAGGATAAACTGACATTTTTACCTGCTAGAATCTCCTTCCCCAGTCAGTGTCCAGTAATGTAGAAATTGGTACGCCGCTGTTAGTGAAAACATGGACATTACTAAAACTGATGATATTTGATTTGGTTTCCATAGCCAACATAGCTGTTGCCAGGGTGTGCATCTGTCCTTCTGTACCAACAGATCCCGTATTGCGGGCCAAATTTAACTAGGACTGAATTCTAATCATTGCGTCTGGAGAGAGGGCACTGCTTCTAATGAGTTGGTATCATGGCATAGACATGTTGTAGTTGTTGTTGTTATTTATATATTCTCACCTTTGCTCAAAGTATCACTATCCAAGGGGTTAGGAAGAAGGCATCTCTATTACACTTAGCTGCACAATAACTTGACTTCTTGTCAAATGTCAAGGGAGAGCTGTATCTAGGGGACTTGCCACAAATGTAACTTGGAGAGTACTCCTTGATGTTTGATTGGCAGAACTGCCGAGCCTAACAGAACAGGACTACTGAGCCTAAAGATTAGCGGGGCTCGTAGGCATGTCTGGGGTTGTGACATCAGCTCAAATAGATGGTGACCCTCCTTTGAGCTACCACAAACTTCTCTATTTGATCTGCACAGCTCGCTTGTGGATCTTGTGTACATGTATATCCTGGCCAGTTCAAATCAGGCAACCTAAAGGCTTGCGTCTGGCCACCATCTTGAATACACTCCATATTTTCCTTTTAATTTGAATCAGCTGAGCCTTTTTGAGAGAAGCAGACACATTAAAATTAATTTCCTGTATCTTCTTGAGCAATTTTCCAACTGACAAATTTTTGGGCAACTGAGAATCCCATTGTTGTCTGCTACTGACCTATAAAGGCAGGATGCGTGAGAAGGGGATGAGTGCAGTTTACCCATAGTCTTTAAAAAACATAGAAAAAAAACCATTAGCCTTGGAGTCAATAATTTACCTGCAGAACATTATAGTTTGTGAAGTTAAGAAATTAAAATGACATGAAGTCAACTTGAGAGAATCAGAAAGATTCGTTCCCATCAAGTATGGGAATCCATCAAAAGAGAATGAATCTGTGTTCTCTTGAAAATTGGAAGCGATATCAGAACTATATCAACATGTGAATAGTGTTACTTACATACAAGTCCTCTAAAAGACACAAATTTCAAGAAAATGGAAATATTGAAGAAATGGTTTTAAAACACTTCCACTATCAACACTGATCATTTGTAATTGAATGACTGCTAACTGGCCTAACACAGCAAACAGCCCCCATCTGTGATTGGCTATTAGTTTATACAAACATTGTGGTATACAACAGCTAGAGTTCATTCATTGTATAAACATTGTTTAATTACATTGAATTCCCACAGATGTTTGTGGTAAATGTAACTCATTTTTTGGAGATGAATTTTATAAGTATGTGGTAGTGTGCTAGCAATATTCAAAACAAAAGCAACTAAGCAGAGCAATGTCTAATATATGACATGTATGGGCTGAAAATAAGCAAGTCCACTGTCTGCACCTTCACTATACCTGGAGACAACTTGACTTAGAAATGTGCAGGCTAGTCAAGAAGTTAGTGTTTCTTTCACTAGATTTGAAATTGTCTTGGTGGCTGGAACAGTGTTGTGCCCGGCAACCAGCAAGGTGCCAATAGGAAGCTTGACTATTCATGGGAAATTTAAGTATGATGCAGTGTTCACATAAACTGTACCATCAATGGATTGTTTTAGCCTTTATTTGTATAATGGGAGCTTGTGACAGTTAGAGAGGGACATGACATTATTATATTTGTGTAGAATACTTGCATAACCATTATCATTGTCCTCTCTTTTATTATTGTTCTCTCTTTAATGAATTCATTTATTTTGCAGGCTATGATATTAATTATGCCTTTATGTTTTGGAAAGAACTTTATCAGACTATAGTAAAATAGGTAAACTTGACATATCTAGTTTGAGAGAAAGTTACAAGGGTTTGTGTTGTTGCAATACTACATAAGCATGAATGGGCAGCTGTTAAGTTATGTAAGGCAGGTGAGCAATATCAGGCCCTCTTGTTTTATGGTTTTACAAACAGTTACATTTGTGAATATACCTCCAGCAGAAATTATAGCCACAATAATTTTCATTGGGCATTTACATTTGTAGTTTATAACAACAACAAAATTTACTTAAGATTGAGCTCATAAGTAATCTGGTATTGTTGATATTAGTAATACCTAGGAGACTTGAATCAGCTAGTAACTTTTTTTTTTCTTTTTTTTTTTTTCTATTGTGCTACACTTGTGTTGGTTATAAAAATCAACTATGTGCATTTTTCATACCCTAAAACTTAAAATCATGCCTTTCTTAATGTAAACAATAGACCAGGCTTTCAAATTTACTATTGTGGTTCAGATATATTTTAAAAAGTAATTTAGGTTTGATTGCACATATCTTTTTGTGTAAATTCACCTGATTTCATACCAACACAAGCTTTAAGCTTCCACACATTGTTTTAGCTGGGATGCATAATAATCATGTTGTTGTAGTGATTTTGGTATCATATAGCAGAATAGTTAGAGATTTACAGAGATTTTGATCGATATATCATATATACTCGTTTATAAGTCTAGTCCAGCTGCAAACTGCACAGACCCATATCTGCAGTTGCATAATGCACCAGTGGATCTGTAACTGTGCAGTTTGTTAGGAGTAATCAGTACATGTAGAATAAACAACATGGAGCCTGATCTGCTGGCACATGATGCAATGGCAGATCAGGGTCTATGTTTTTTGCAGTTATACTCAACTTATAAGCAAGTTTATATGATAGTATTTTTTCTTCTCATCAAATTACATGATGAGCTTGCATTCTTATTGTAGATTCCCTATGGCAAAAAAACAGGCAAAGATCATCTTTTTAAGATATTCCAGAGCCATGTGAATGTACCATTCAACCCAGTTCATGTAAGTATACAGTTTTTAGTGCTCAGATTTAGTGTCTTAACAATATGGAAATCTTTGTAAACTATTTAACGTTGCAGTTAAATTTTATTTTAGTCTGTACCTGTATCCCCTATAGGCATCTGACATTGTTTGCTAAGTGCCAGAGGGGTCAAAGTCGTTCCTTTGTGCCTTAGGAAATGTTTGAACTTCACAAACTATGCAATCAATTATTAAATGAATAGGTTGTGTGCCAAATACAGATAAAAAGATTTTTATAAAACTATCAAAACTATTTGCAAATGTCACATGCAGTTCCAATTTTGTTATTAGACCTGTGATCACAATAGCAGTACTTGGACCTGTTCTTATTAGACATGAGATCACAATAGCATCACTTGGACCTTTTATTATTAGACCTGTGATAATAACAGCACCACTTGGACCTCTTCTTATTAAACCTGTGATAATAATAGCACCACTTGGGCCTCTTATTAAACCTGAGATGATAATAGCACCACTTGAACCTCTTCTTATTAAACCTGAGATCACAATAGCAGCACATGGGCCTCTTGCTATTAGACCTGAGATCACAATATCCATAGTCATCAAACCTGATCTCATAAAAATGTTTATTAAAAAGTTGTAGGTTTAAATTTCAGTAAAATTCTTAACAGAGATGAGTCATGATCATGTTGTACTCATTGTTGAGAGCAGTGTTGTTGTCTTATTTTCATAGAGCCAGCGAGTTGGGAGAAAAAAAAGTAACTTTAGTTAGATGCTACCTATTCAGAACATTAAGGACCTTACTAGTGGGAGGGAAAATATAAAGTTACTACCTAACTTAGCAACAAAAACCAAGTAGATTTTTATTTGCACATAATAAATATCTTGGTCATTTATATTAAATGATTCTAACAGTTTTCAGAATGATAATAGGATTGTTCTTGCATAATTTGTAATCAGGGTTAGAAAAACAGTATCCATTCAGACCAAATTTTAAAATGTAAATCAAAAGTTCAAGACAGTGGCACCAAAGTACAAAAAAACTTTCTCATGTGGCTCATTGAGAAGATTTATTCAGCTCTACCATTCTTAAATTTCATTATCATAGTCAAAAAATGTGCTGCAAAACATTTTCATGTTGCTTTTATCAAATACAGTATAGTTTTGAAGAGGCAGATTTGAGTATCTTTAATTAAAATTTCTCTTCAGCAGATGAAGAACCCTTTATAATATGCACGGGACATCTGTGCAGTGTGCATTGCTTCCTATAAGTTATTAATCCTGTCAAACTCAAGTTGATTATAAAAAAGTCAATAGGAATAGCAAAGAAGTTGTTCTGGGGACAAATTCTTATACCCAGCTTGCCTGGACAGCTAAAAAAATCATTGTTTTGTTAGTAATTTTTAGCTGGCTGTAAGGCCACTTGAGCTTATGGTATGGCCTTGTGTCCGTTGTGCGTCATGCATCACCTGTCTGTCAACAATTGGTCGTTACCACTCGGAGGTCCATATTTCTGATCTGACTTTCAACCAACTTCGAATATGGGTTTATATCATCAGAATGCTGGACAAGTTCATTAGTGAGCAAGATCCATGTATATTAATGAGATGATCTTCCATCTGATTAGTTAACTTTGTTACCACTCTGGAGACCATGTTTTTGATCCAATTTTGATCAGACTTGGAATATATGCTTATATCATTTAGATCTTGCATCTGATTGGCTGAACTTGTTACCCCACTGGAAGCCACATTTCTAATCTGATTTTGATCAAATTTGAAATATGGGCTTATATCATCAAGCTCTTGGATAAGTTTGATAGTGAGTGAGATGCATGCATATTATTGAGGTAATCTTGCATCTGATTGGCTGAGCTTGTTGCCACACTGGAAGTATGTTTGTGATTCGATTTTGATTAAACTTGAAATAGGTTTCTATCATGAAAATCTTGGATGGGTTCAATAATGAGCGAGATCCACACATATGAATTATATAATCTTGCATCTGATTGGTTCAGCTTCTTACCATTGAGGAAGCTATATTTGTGATCTGATTTTGAGTAAACTTGGAATATATGCTTAAATCATCCAGATCTTGTACAGTTTAGATAATGATGAAGATCCATGCATATTAATGAGGTTATCTTGTATCTGATTGGCTGAGCTTATGACCACTCTTGAAGCCATAATTCTGATCTGATTTTGGCTTATATTATCAAGACATAGAATGTTTTTTATTATGAGCAAGATCTATGCATATTATTGAGGTGATTTTACCTATGATTGGCTGAGGTTACCACTTGAAAGACAGTATTTACGACCCAAGTTTAATCAGACTTGGTAAATAGTCTAATATCTTCAAGATGTTGTATGATTTTTATTTTAACTGAGACCTATGTATGTATTTATGAGCTGGTCTTGCATTATATATAGAGATTTATTTTACCACTGTAGAGACTCTATTTTTGATATGCTTTTGATCAAACTTGGTAAACAGGCCTATGACATCAAGAGTTTGGTTGACTTTGATTATGAGCGAAATTCATGCATATTATTTGCTGTAACCATGCATCTGCTTAGCTGAGTTTGTAAGCAATCAAGCAACTATATTTCTGATGAGATTTTGGTCAGACTTGTTAAATAGTCATATTATCAAGATGTTGGATGAGGTTGATTAGTAGCAAGATATATGCATATTAATGAGGTAACCTTGTGTCTGATTGGCTGAGCTTGTTACCCCTCTGCAGACCAAATTCGAGTTGGAGTTTGTTCCACCTTAAGTTTATATTATCATTGTCATAGACAGGTTCTGTAATATTAATGAGATACCTTGCTTTGGATTGGGTGAGCTTGTTATCTCTTTTGCTCTGAAGACCAAATTTCTCATCCAATTTCACTAAAATTCTACAAATAGATTTCTATCATCAAAATCTTGGATGACTTCAGTTGTGAGCAAGAGACTGTGCATATTAATTAAACCATTATCTTTAGTACTCATTTTTATTAGGATCTAGTAAAATAGGTAAAATCAACATGATATAAAGTTTGGGAGATAGCTTTTACTTAGGTTGTGTTCTTACAATACTACATAAGCCTGCTTAGTGCAGTGATCAACTGTTAAGTTATGTAAGCCAGGTGAATGCAATCAGGACAGCTTAGGCCGCTTGTTTATGTAACTAGCCCGATTTTTGTATAGAAATGAAGAACATTATTTAACTTTTAGATGGATGTCCATTCATTCTCCATGTTGGGCTAATAGGGCTATATCAGCTGTTGCCCCCTGCTGTCAGTTGTTAGTTTCCTTAAAAATTGGATCAAATTAGACTTTTTGTGTAGGTGCAAAAATTCTTGTTAAAATACATTTTATTTAGGTGGTGCCTTGTTTGATTTTTATTTCAGTTCCATTTTGAACAAATGAAGGCGGTATTTTATGTTCAAGATAAAAAATGTGCTGATGCCATTAAAATGCTGAGTTACAAAGTGACCCTGCCAAATGGCTATAAGGTATGTGTATAACTCTTTGACTGAAAGGAGGTGGGGGATAAATAAGTTGCATGCATTAATTAGAACAGTCTAAACATGAAATGCTCTATTCAAATAATTACTCAAGGCTGTTCAAGAATTAAAGGGGAGATGGGGGGGTTGGAAGTCACCTGTTTTAATGGGTGTTGGGTGGTGGTGGTGGTAATAAGTAGGGCAGTAATAAAGACCGTTCTAAGTGTTCTATGTTCATCATGCAATCCAGTTAAAAATTGATGAATCTTTCAACTTCCATGCATTTCACTTTCCCATTTTATTTTCAAGCTCACATTAGTGGGATCTGAGACACAGCAGTAGTCACTTTTCGAATGGCAATCATCAACAGTTTGTTACAGTTTCAGTTAAAGTTTTCATTTGCATAGATTTCCTAAACATCTTGATAGATTCTCATCATACTTGGCATGAATCATTATGAAGTTAAGACAATTCATTTTAAGACACACTTGCTCACCTGTATGACCTTCGAGTCAAGGCTACATTCATAGAAAATATGTGTTAAGGTTTTGGGTAAAGTTTTTTCATTTGCATACCAGTATGTTTCCCTAACTGCTTGGTGCATTTTTTTTTTTAATACTTTCATCGAATCATCATGAAGCTAAGACAGTTTATTCTGCAACATGATGCATATCCTTTTAACCTTGGGGTCAAGGTCAAATATTTTACAGCAGTGCTTGATCATGGGTGTGACATGCAGGCCCATGCATTCTTGTTTTGGAATAGCTGTCATGTGTTTAAGTATATGAAGAAAATACAATAGATGCATTTACAGTGTTCCTAAATTTTGACGAGTGCAAAAATGGCAAGATCATACATTTTTTTTGTTAAGCACACATTAGTGGGAAGTGTGATATAGCAGTCACTTTTCTCCCAGCGGCAGTGGTGTTAACAGTTTGTTAAGGTTTGGGTTAAAGTTTTCATTTGCATATATTTCCTTGATAGATTTGTATCATACTTAGCATGAATCATTATGAAGCTTAGATAATTTATATTTTGACATGCTTTTACCTGAGCGTCAAGGTCATAGTCATAGAAAATTTGCATTTAGTTTTTTGGTTAAAGTTTTTATATGCCCACCATAAGGCAGAGCATATTATCTTATCATATCCATCCATTTGTCTGTTACCAGTTTAGTTTTTGCAAAATGACTTGAGTTCTCCACCATCTACAGCTACTTAACTTTGTGGCTGGAATATGAACTTCCTCCTCTTACATGTTTATGGTTACACTGAACTACATAAATCAATCACATCACTAATTTCACATTAAAAACACAGTAAAGACTAATGCCCATATTGAAAACAAGACCATTCTATGAAGTACTGATACCGTAGATATATTCAAAATTATATTAAAATATTACAAAGGGCCATTTATGGTCAAACATGACCTAATCCTTTGGTAATCTTGTTTGTATTAATATGTAGTTGACCTGGTTAGATTTTCTGGCTGTTGTGGCAATTTTTATAATTTTTTTCAGATTTTTAAACTTTTGAGACTTGTACTGTTTTGTAACAAAAACCATGCAAACATAATTGAGTTAGTCATATGAAATGTGATAGATGTAATTGTATTATTATTATGTAGATAACCTGATTAGATTTTCAAGGCCATTACATCAGTTATTCCATATTTTACAAAAATTTGTGATTTTGGGATTTATACTATTTTGACAAAAACCTTGTGAGCACAATTTAGCAAAAACCAGTAGAAAAATAAAATTTAGCATGCATGTTTGTAGATGTATGGAGATAAATTGATTAGATTTTCATGCCATTATAGTAATTTATCTACATTTTTTAATTTTTTTCCCCTAGATTGGTCTGCAGTGTTTTTCAAGCACTTTTGTGGTCGTGGCAGGGGGTGGGGGTGCTAAATTATTAGCCTTCTGGCCCCTGTTATGGACAAATATCAGTTACTAGTATAACAGAATGACATTAATTATCATGATGGGAATGGATGCAGGAGACATGTTTTTGCTTTAAAATATACATCTGTTCTAGTCACTCATATTGTTATCTTGATTTGTGACTGATTTCTCTATTTCTTTTGAATTAAAAAAGTTGAGAAGAAACATTATTAATTATTATTTCTTCACCCCAGACAGTATTCAGTTAAGCAGAGTATTAATAGGTAACTTATTTGTCCTGTTCAGTTCAAATCATGTAAATACAGTTATATTTGTTTCATTACAGCTTTGCCTGTTTCTATTGATATTATGTTTTAATGTATGATTTGATCTAGTTCAGGTTAGATCTTGAATGTTACGAGAGAGTCTCAAAATAGAAACAGATTCTGAGTTTAAAGATGCATGTTTTCTATGCCCAAATGTTGTAAATTCCATTCAGTAAATGTCATCAGTGAACCTTGAAAAAATAAATTTCATCCCTAAAAACATAGAAAAGACATGGAATTGTTTGTTTCATAAAGTGTGGGAGCCCAGTAAATGGGTCTTCATGCAGTATAGCAGGATTTAGACAAGGTTTTTTTTTTTATGCCCATCAAAAGGCGGAACATATTATGATGTCTCTCTGGCTGTCCATCTGTCACCTTTTTCATTTCTGCACAATAACTTTAGTTTTACCCCATCTACAGTTACCAGACTCTATGGATGGCTTGCACGTGAAGTAAAGGAGTCTAAAGGTCAAAGGTTAGGGTTGCTATGAGTGAAAGAAGACAAATGGTTTCTGAACAATAACATTAGTTCTATATCACAGACTGGGACCAAACTTTGTTGATGACTTGGAGTAAGGAAGAATCCTGTTGATTTTGGGGTCAGAAGGGCAAAGGTCATGGTCACCATGGCTAAAAAATGAAAAATGATTTTTTTGTACACAAATTTCAGTTCTCAACCATCTGCCTTCACTAAAAGCTTGTGGATTGCTTACATATTGGGTATGAAAAAAGCCTATTGATTTTGAGGTGAACATGTCAAAGGTCAAGGTGAAAGTGACTGAAAGAAGAAAAATGGTTTATGCATCATAACTTTGGTTCTAGATTAGATACCTTGACCAGTTTGTGGAGGGTTGCAAGTACAAATAAGGAAGAGGTGTATTGATTTTAGGGTCAAACACTGGGCAGGCATATAATGTACCATGCATGGTACTTTTGATTTGTGTTGTAAACATGTTTTGTCACAACATAAAATATACGACCTAAGCCTCCTGTGTGTTTTGTTGGCTCAACAGCCTTGTCACCAAAAGAAAGAAATTAATAGCAAAAGAAAAGTTAGCTGGGATACATTGTACATAATCTTGGCAGGTTGCATCTCAGCCTGTCATATTTCCTTTATATTTTAACACTTTTCTACACAAGAAATGTCACTTTACTGTACTTGACTATGCTCAAGCATCTTTTATATTACATAAGCTAAAATTAGGTGCAATGACAACTACACAGACAGGAGTAGAAAATGATAAATGCACTTTAATGTCAGGGTTATATTTTTTTTTCATCACAAAGAGCATTACACCCATTATTCTTGTATTCATTAATAATTCATTTATGGTCTACATATCTAATAAATATATTTCACACTAGATGGGAACCCCATGATTTTAGTGGTTGAAAAGTTACATACATTGACCTCTTTATTTCAGTAACAGCTTTGACAGACTTTCTGACTGTTCTTGGTGGTCCTTGTTAGCTAATGTATAGACACACAGGAAACACAGGAGCAATTGAACATTGTTCATCCTTTTGTATAAATGTTGAAAACATTGATGCAAAGGTCAGGCATTAGTATAATTGAAACTGGCAGTACCTCAGAATAGTCTGTTACAATTTTTTTTTCATATTGTATAGGAAGCACCTGAATTTACAAGCTTGGTGATTTTAGAATCATTTAAAATACAATATGTGGGCAAACAAATAGAGCAAAAGCAATTACCATGATTGTGTTGCTGTCTAGAGCAACTAGTTACCTGGTAAATGAACTCTAAGATTCATTTACTGCATCACATATTGTATTTTTATTTTCAGCTCATTGTCATTGTTAGACCCTCTCCACCACCATACATTCCTATGAGAGATGAAAATATTGACAAATTAAAGGTAGGTCATCTAGATGGTCAGACTATTTTTCTTTTGTTTTTGATGGTTTTAATGTCATTTTTAACATGTCATTTGCTTATATCAAGCTGAGGAAATGGGAGCTTAGTGCCTTTCCCAAGGACACACTGAGGCAGCTGACCCTGGTTGTCCTGGGTGGGTATTACTGACATGATCAGATCATCTGCAATGTAAGATCATTATAATAAACTTTTTTATTTCTTGTATATACAGCTCTTCCTTCATTTTTGTGCACTACGTTATGACATAATTCTGGATATAACACTGTCCCTCTATGGACTTCATGACCAGTATCATACCAATGTATAACAATATGGGTTGAAAGATAACATTGTCAAGCATAATGTTTTATCTTTATTCCCTTTTCAGAATGCTGTTATTAAAATTTTTTTTACTAATTCCTGCTATATCACAGTTCAGTATATAATGCTATTCTCAATATGTCGCGGTACAGTACATACATGGTTCTCTCTGTATCATGGTTCGGTACTTAATGCTGTCAGTAGGTATGGACCCCAGCTACCGCCTTATAGCAAGGGAGAGCTGTATTGCTTTTATTTTTTAAAACATCTTTGGGTCACATGGTTGGTCAGCTGATTTCAGGAAACGGATTCATGCAGTATCCTTAATTCTGGCATATTTGAGGTCCAGGAAATGTATTTTTTTAGACCTTCGGAAGTCCTGGAAAAGTCATTGAATTTAACTTGAGTGGAAGTGTATGAACCCTAATGGGTTGTTTCATAAATATCATCACCCTAGACAAATAATATAATTCATGTAATTTTGTGTACCCTTTAATTTTTCTTACGATCGAATAAAGTCATAATTATGTTTTTTTGTACGAAAATTTGTCATACATAGAAGTTTGTTTTCTTTAAAAAGAAGGCTAAAAGCTAAAGTCGATGTATTTGAAAATAAGATGTATACATATTAATATTGTAAAAAAAAACAGCAATAAAAACATATCTTTGCCGAAAATATGTTCTTTGCATCACTTTGTTTTTGTCTGACATTGTTATGTTTATTTTTTTAAAAGATTTTCTCTTTGGTACCAGTGTATAAAAAATGTACTACCTATTAGTTATTTTTAGTAGAATGTACATTAAACTGAAATTACTACAATAAGTTTGTCCTTTTTGTAAATCATCAGGTATAGATATTTTCCAATCATACAACAATAATAAATACCAGCATCCTTCATCAAGTGCTAAATTTGGATGAAGTGTTGACAGATAGTTTACAGCACTTCCGGTCTTCCAGTTTATATTATATTATAAAGTCAGTGTGTGTTTCTTTTTACAATGACATGATGGTGTAAGCATGAGCTTTGTGGCACGGAAATCAGATCCTCTTGTAAGTGAAAACAATCAAGACCTAATGAACTAGCTTGTGTCTTCCATATGAGTGGCAAATTCATCTTGTCAACAGTTCACATCTGCAATCTCAAGATTCTAGCTTTAAATATCATACATGTCCTAAGATTAATTCAAATTCTCTGTAGATAGCCCACATTCTGTCCTACCTTTTTTTCCAGGGTCTAACGCTTGAGGCAATTAGCAGAGTTTTCTAAACAACTTATTTATTTTGAATTAGTTTTTTGGATGTGTTGCTTGGTATATATTTTCAATCTTTCTTCGTTTTATTGAATGTTATTCTATACAGTATAGTGTAATGTCAGGTCTACTTAAGTCAGTTTTTAAATCAGTGACATCATGGTACTCCCACAGAGAAGTGTCTAGTCTTTGAATTCAAAGTAAGAACTATGCTTAGCATGAGTCAAGAGCAGACCAAATGCCACATAACGACAGAAAGTGTACATTCACTTGTATAAACTCATTGAAAAAACACAACAACATGCTAAATGATCATTCTTGGTATTTACACCCGATGGAGTTTATATGGATATAAATATTGTAAATATTTATATATAAATTATAGATCTTTGAAACTGATGGAGTGTGATATGTATGTTATATAATTTACATTTACTATAATATTGCTGTTTTCTCTTTGACAAAAACTTCATCTAAATGGTGAAATTTAAAGTAAGGTATATTGAGTAAAAGGACATGAATAAGTGCTGAAATCTCTCTCTCTCATTCATAGTGTGACATATTTGATTTGGATCATAAGGTGTAGGAATAAAAATGTGATGATGGAATACCTACATACATGTCATAGTTATCTATTGTCGAGCTTGTCTATTCCAATACGCACATATGTAAGCAAATTCAAACAACATATTGTACTAGTCCATGATGCTTTAGTACAATTCATGTTGTACATATATTAATCAAGACCAGTGTGTAATGAAATAAAGCATAATTGATAAGAAGTGGGTGTAATTTTTCTTGTATTATTGTAGGTTTGCATGAGCAGCAGGTATGACCCAGCATCCAAGGCCCTCAACTTGAGTAACCTATATAATGATGCAGGTATGCAGCTGACTGAATGGTTTTTACAGCCAGAATCAAAATTAAATTTTGTTTTAATCAATATAATTGGCATTTTATGAAATAACAAAATAAGAATTTTTTAAAATCTAAAAATAGATGAAATTCTTTTAGTAATAGATTATATGTCAATATTGTCTCTTCCCTTTGAACATTGACCACATCAATAGAAGGCAATTTAGAAACATGTAACTGTATAAGTGCATTGAATTCTTACAGATAAATCAAGATTGGGAACTGCATATACATACACTCTCTTCCATTCTGTGTTTGACACTCAGCATATTCCCAGTCTTTACATTTTTATACATGGAAATTAGCTGAAGATGATATCTTAAAAATTAAAGACCATACTGTGTTTTTTTTTTTTTTTAATGGGCTTAAATTCATGTGGTTTTGTAAAAATTATTCATTTTCGTAAGTACTTAAAGGTCATTTATGGAGGTTTCTATTTAAAGTTATATTTCAATTGTCTATACCTGAAAACCCCATATTTCTTGTTATTATAAATTTGTGTTGCATTGTTTACGAGTAATTGAGTTTAAAAGTATGACTCTCACAAAAGTTGGGACAGGTATTACCTGCCCCTGATATGTATGCGGAAGTGATGTTTTACATGAACAAAGAACTCACTAATGTAAAGATTATTAGGATAAGGAATTTGTGATAGGTTATGAAATTGTGGTCTTGCAGAAAGTTAAGAAATTGAAATGACTAATGTTATGCCTACAGTCAGTTTGGTCACTGAGAGATCAAGAGAAAAAATGATGACATTAAGTGCAATCTCTGCATATTTTCTAACTGTTATGTTATATGAGCCACATTGAGAAAATAAGTTCATCAGCTCCATATTTTTAGCTAATAATATCGACAATAACTTTTCAAAAATAAACTGTAATTCTTAAAAATGGTACATAGGGATACGGCCCCCCTTTAAATGCAATCCTTTATCTTATCACATAATATAATTTTGCCCCATGTTCTACTTGATATTTGCTGTTCTTATTTTTCCATCATATATCTATTAAGCCAAAGTTTAATGAAGATATGTGTTTGCAGTTCAGATTTCAGAACAAATTTTAATCATGTTTTAAGGATTTTATGGTGTTATCTTTTTCTATTATGAATGAAGGAATGATGTAAATAGGCATTAAATCTAATTTGTGTACATTTCATTATTCATTCTTTCATTTCCAATAATACTTGTGCTTTAATACTTTATGCTCTTTCTCTTTTCTATATATCCATACTGATCTCACAACACATTGATTTAGCTAGTGCGTGGAGCCAACAGTTACCAGATACTGTATACATGTGGAATATAAAATGTTGTATAATTCTTTTATTATTTGTATTCTTCAGAAAGGGTTAAAATAAAACAAACACATGTAGCAGAGATGCTGCCAGGGCACGTGAGTGCAAGAATCACGCAATTTTTTTTACATATTTGCACACTTGGAAACCAGTGATATGCAAGAACTCCTGCAAATTAGTTTAAAGTTGCGCATATAAAAATGTACTCTGCAGAGTGTACAATTTTTATTTAACTGTTTACCCATAAAGTGCTTGTCGCAGCATAAGTCACGCCATCATTAAAGGTCTTGTAGTGCTTGTCTCGACATCTGAGTACTTTGGCTTGACATGAATGGTTGTTAAACTAAATTTGATTGGCACATTGGGCCCTGGAACAAGCATTCTGTCGAATTTGAACCTTGCATTCATTAAGGAAGTTTTACAAATGCTTTTTTAAAAGAAGGGCTACCAAGAAAACCCAAAATGGCTTACTCTCAACATGGTTCATCTTAAGATGATGATTTAGTTCAGCAAATACTGGCTGATGATAGCGATGATGACATTGGTTTTTAAAGTTTTAATTATATGTGATTATTTTGGCTCGACAAGTGTTAGTGGAAATACCAGTGAGTAATTTTGAACCTGAAAATGATGTTGAATACAAGTCCGATGTACATGCTGCATGGACAAAAATAGACGGCATGCCAGTCAACCCCCTGTTCAGCAGTATTTCAAAATTAAATGTTGAAAAGGCAGAATACCAAGCCTAATTAAAATACAGGCAGTTTAAAAGTAGAGTGCAATTTTCATTTCTTTTTTCAAACAATTCTGCCTAGAGGGATTTTGTGCTACAAAACTATATAACACTCTAAGGATTAAGTTAAATTTAATAAATAAGAATTTAAAAAGAAATTTAAAAGTAAGTATATTTTATTTTTGATCAAAATACCTCTGTATGAACAAGTAGATTATGGCATTGATGGACTAGACACCCTTATACAGCATTGTGGAACAGATAAGAAATCTGGCATAGTAGTCAGCCGCTGATTCAAGAAAGTGAAACTTTGGCAGAGGTCTTGTTAGTGAAAAATATTATTTTGGAGCAGAGATATCCAAGAGACAATACCTATGAGCTGTGGAAAATTGTACATAACAACCATGAAGAACAGTTTCCCAACTTGTTCAAGCTGGCTTAGCTAGCTGTTATGACAGCAGATTGTGAAATGGGGTTCTCAGCTCTGTCAGAACAATATTCATACACAGATAAGGAACAGATTAAGCTCAGAAATGATGAACAGATTAATGCTGATACAACTAGAGGAGACTTATTTTGAGGATTTTGATTTCAGTAGAACTCCAACAGAGTGGAGCAGGAAGAAAGAGAGAGATGGATATTTATGTTTATTGAACTATGGCCATTCCCCCACCCATGTTTTTTTCTACTCCCCCCTTATTTTGATGACAGGGGGGGAGCTCTCCCCTTTAGATAAAATCCTGGCAGCACCTCTGATGTAAAAGATATTTTATTACTGTAATTAAGTTGAATTAACAAATAGCTGAGCTTATTTGATTGATAGGAGTGCATGAGTAAAATAAATGCTGGGAGGCTTTTTGCATCACATGTGGCTCATTTTTTGTTGGGTCTTTAAATTCATGGTTCAGAGGAACCATTAAATCCACAAAGATTGGTACCTCAGGAAAAAGTGAAACCGTGGTACAATGATTGTAAGAAAATGAAAGTACAAAAGTCCATATTTCATTTTCCTTACATTTCAAATTGTACTTAGAAATTGTGAATTTTGCTTGTTTGTCTTTTGCCTAGAAATGATGACACCAAACCATTTTTACTCTAATATTTTCCCCACCAAATCAGTTCCTGCTATTGAAACAAGTGAGATTTGCCTATGTTTCAGACATGCAAGCACAAAATTTGTACATGGCCCTGAATCGTCCACAAGTAATGTCCAATGTTATCAAAATCATCGAGGACAATATTCCTGAGGTAAGTCTTTATGTTTTGGAAAAAACGATATTGTATGATTAAAAGGATCTTTAACCTCATAGAAAATGGTTTTAAAAAAGTAAGGCTGAACCCAGGATAAGCTTTAACCTACTGTATTTGCTCGTGTATAAGCCGGGTCCAAATGCAAACAACATAGACCCTGATCTGCCGTTGCATAATGCACCGGCAGATCAGGGTCTAAGTTGTTAGTTCTACTGATTAATCCTTACAAACTGCATAGACTCAGATCTGCTATTGCATAATGCACTGGGTCTATGCAGTTTGCAGTTGGTATCGGCTTATATGCGAGTATATATGGTACATAATGTTGCAAAAGATATCTTGCACAGAAATAGCATTACCAAATAATTACAACACATGCAAAAAGAGACATTTAATGAAAACAAATGGTTTTTATATTCCATGTTAAAGTTTCATATTGAAAACTCAAACATAACCTAGATTGTATACAGTGAAACGAAATTGAGGCAGCAGTTTCATTGTTTTGACTTTGAAAGTGAGACAATTTCTCATGTTTGTTGGAGTCATCTGAATAGCTGGAATTATTTCTCCATTTAATCCACATCATATGGGTGTTTTCAACTCAATCAGCAGTAGTAAGTGCTAACAAATTATAGTAAATACTATAGATGGACTCAAGATTATTGTCACTATTCTTTATAAGGAAACAACAATACAAGAACTTAAAAATCAAGTTTATAGATGATTTTCAGGTTGTGTAAACTTACAGTAAAAATTTTAGAAGTGTAATAAGAGCTCATGATTCATCTTGCATTAAAATTGGGATGTAGAAAACCCAAACCTTGCTTATTGTAAACCTCATTCTCTGCTCTTGATTGTACATAAAAGCAGAAATTGTTGCCTTAACATACAGCCCCAAGGCTGTATGAACCATGAAAACCAATAAATAGAAGTTGACCAAATTTGTCAGAAAGCATCTTGCAAAAAGGCCATGATGCTGATCCACCATCAGATATGTCCACCATTACTAAGAATCTAAAGGCATTTTAAATAAATTCTTGTCAAAAACCACTAACCTGACTTTGACAGAAAGCATCCTGGCATAAAGGGCTTTCAAATTTATATAAATGATGATGATTCATCATCAAATATGGCAACCATTACCAAAACAATTGAAAATCTTCAAATAACTTCACAATGAAAGATAATTCTACCAACTTTTACAGCGTCCTGGCATAAAGGACCTTCAAATTTTTGCAAACAATGCAGATCCACCATATGTTACTAAAAATAGAACATACAAAACTTGCTTAACATTATTTGACCAAATTTAAAACAAAGCATTCTTGCATGAAGGGCTTTTAAGTTTGTGCAAATAATGTTGATCTACCATCAGATATTACCACCATTAGATTACCACCATTAGTAAAAACAGAAAAAAAAATTCTTAAAAACAGCTCAACTGAATTTAACCAAATTTTACAGAAATCATCCTGGTTTAAGGGTTTTCAATTTTGTACATATGATGCCAATCTGCCATCAAATATGAAAATAGAAAAACATTTAAGCTTTTTGGTCATCCCCAGGGCTGGTATTCAGTTCTACAAGTCGAGGTGAGGTAGGTTAATGTGTCCACAATACTTCTTGAGGCTTCCCCATATGTTTCAGAAAACAGAAAATAGCGTGACTTGCCACTGGGAGCCATACAGGGGCTCCCTGTGGCTTGGTAAACAAACAAGGAGCCATTGGGTAAAGATGCAGTTATATTATTTAACAGATTTGTATGCTGTGTACATATGGAAATCTGTACTGGATGAGACCTTGTTGATGCCTTTGTAGATCTAGCAGTGCTGACCATGTCAACCTTGCTTGTGGTGGCTTGAGGAATCTACATTGTGAAACAGGACAAAGCCCATGATATTGCCATCTTGTTTCATGTTCTTCTAAATGCACTGAAGATAGCCCTTGAGCTTTCAGCATCAAAAAATTTTAGTCCAGAGGGACACTCCTGCCGCCCCTCCCATGATAGATGTTAATTGGTTTGGTTTGGTTTGGTGCTTAAAGGCACAGCAGCACAAGTAGGTTATTTAGTGCCAAGGCAATAGGAGTAAAGTGCCTTGCCCAAAGACACACCATGGTTGTTGACCCAGGCTGGTCCAATGGTAGTATTCGAACCTGCACCCTTTCATTCGTGAGTCTGGTATGCTAATCACTGAGCCACTGCAGCTCCGATGATAGATGTTAAAAGCATAGAAATGTAACTATGGTAATACCGTTTTGCAGGATGGTAGCTACTGTATGTATCAGTAGACTTGTAAGAGTGTTGTATGCATTCATGTGTATAAACTTTGCCCCCAGTTTTTACATTAATTATGTTCTGTTAATTTATGATAGAATTCTATGGTTGATAGCTTTAGTTAATAGAGTTAATAGTTTTCAATAAATATATCACAAATAATCAGTACAAAGTTACCACAGCCAGGTATATATAGTACTTCATGTTCCCTTGCCTACAGTGTGCTAGGAGTCATCAATTTGACAATTTTAGATGTACATTATGGATTTTATAAGCTTATTTACATTTGGAACTGAAATTATATACAATTTACAGTGATATTATGTATTATTAATAAAAAGAAGAACTTAAAAATAATTAATTCATAAAAGTAAACTGAAAGCTTAATTTTTGTTTTTAGGAAGGCTTTATGTGTCCTGATAGTGTGAAGGTAGAGTTTACTATTTCGGTATACAAAGTCAATATTGGTATGCATTCGAGACCTCTCATACAGTACATGCATCACGCATATCGGATTGCCTGCTCAATATGGTGGACACGGGGAAAGGGATTAAATGTCCACTTTGTCAGGTGGATGTGCACTACGCTTACAGATGGGAGAAACCCTGACACTGTAAACCTGACCATAGCAGGTGTCAATTTCATACCTTTACCTGTACAAACTATATAGTAGTAACATTGCCTGTGGTATTTATCAGTGGAGCTAGGTATATGTACAGAAGAATGTGTGTAACGTATATATACGTACAGACGAATGTGCGTAACGTAGAAAATATATGAGGTTTTACATTTCTTGGATATCCTCCCACCCCTATTCATGATAGGGCGTGCATCAGAAAAATTGCTTATCTACAATATACAACCCTGTTCATCAACTACATGTACATGTATCTGTTAGCATATACACATGCAGAAATGTACATACTGTTCAGCATCAAGTGGTAACTTCATTGTTTTTTCTCAATAAATGATATTTCATAATAATGCTTGTTGTATTGGTTATTTATTTGTCATAGTTTCCATTTAGTTTCCATCATATTTCCAAGACCACCTTTGAACAAATTATTGAAAGCAGTAAACAAATAGCAAACAAAACAATCTTATCACAAACACATAAGACATTAATGTAAGATTGTTATTATTTATTGCATTCCTTCTTTAGATAAGATTTGAAAACAAGTTTATATCAAGTAAGTCAAACTGAATAAATGTCAGACACATTTTTTGGGAAAATGAAGGTAAACTTCAAGACTAATAATTATGACGAATAGCTATTACAAATGCCGTACTGTTTATAGTGTACATGCACAATGAAGTACAAGGATATAATGACGTGTATGTCATAATTCTTTCTTAGGTTTATTCAGTAAGATTAACATGACATCGTATATTTACATAATACAAAAAAGATATGTGAGCTATGCTAGAAAATGTTCTTTTGTAGCTTTATCTGTAGACATAGAAAATGACATTGATTATTTGACCGTATAACAATTTTTAAATGTGCAGAATTCTACTGTATTGAAGGCAGCACTCATCAGTGGTTGTTCATGTCATCAGCAAAGTGATTTTCATTACTTTGTTTGCCACTTTTTTCATGAATCTATCATCAAACACCAGCTGAGGAGTGACATTCTTACTTTGAAGTCAGCCACTATGCTTGTTAACAATGGTCAGTCAGGAAGGTGTCAAGTTTCAATGTTATTTTTAGCACCGAGGTTTCAAAAGAAACATTAACTTCAGAATGAAAATGTTTCTTGTTTGTCACAAAACCAAACATTATAAAACTAAGAAGATATTAGTTTGTGAAAAATAAATTTTGGACTTCTAATATGGACTGAGAAACACAGCGAGGTTAAGTTGTGATATTTTTGCATAAAATTGGTTTCTAGCAGTATATAAAGCAAACCATATAATTTTTTAAATTTTCCTCATCAATCTTTCAGTGCAGCACATAGAATAGAAGTCTATTGCAGAAGTACATAGCTATGACATGTTTAACAAAAGCTCTACTACACTGCAGGTTTTCTTTTCTTACAAATGCATCTTTCTTTGTAATAAAATGAGTTTATTATATGCAAAATTATGGGAGAGAGAGAGAGAGATAGAGATGGAGATTATGCATTATAACTTGTAACCCATAGTTTTATTCACAAACTTGGAAAATGATATTGATCATCAGAGAGGGTATGCATTTATTAAATGTGCTGCAATTATCTTCATTTCAAAATTCATATACTGACAAAATTTAGAAATAAAATTTTGATAGCGCTTTTCATTCAGAAGTAAATAAGTAAATTGCTGCTTAGCAATGCTTTTGTATATAAAAAAGAAAGTAATTAATTGGGTTATTAACCTGCTATTATTGTGCTTTTCTTATTTTCTTATTATTTTTAGTTTGGTTCTCTAGTCCAGCTTGGTCATAATTAACATAAATGAACTAAAAGCTTCAGAAATTAAATAGATTAAAAGTTGAATGAGCCAGCATTGCTGCAGTATTCAAGATGAATGCACTGACAATACATGTACTTGCGATGACCCTAGAATTAATATGAAAGGTTCAAAATAAACCGGAAATAAATGGGGTTTACAACCCTTGAAGCCAAAACCTCTTCCATCTCCAGTTCAGAGTAGATAAAGAAGTTCTTCCAGGGATACCTGTTTAAAGCCATTAAAAATATGAAGCCACATATTAATAGCGATCAGTGCAATTAGAGATATTTTTTACAGCCTTGACAAATACATATAGCTTAGCAGTTTAGAGTGATATACAATGCTTTATTGATAGATATGATGTGTTCAGCTTATGCATCATAATACAGTACAAGTTAAGCAAGAAAAAAAATACTATGAATGAGAAGAAATTCCACTTTTGTGAAGCTCTAAACTGACGTACAAAATCTAGAGGCTATTATTGTACAGTAAATACATATGTATCTACCACAGATACTTGTTTCACGACTACAACTAAGTTTGCATAATAGTGGGCATTTCGATTCAGTTTCAGAAGATGATGATGATATGATGGATGTCCAAGAGAAATTAACTGCTACTGCAATATGAAAAAACTTTTTTCCCATCAGCACTTACTAACTGGCCCCTCTCTTTTTTCTATGCTGTGCACATGTATATCTCAGGCATTTAACCTTAGATTATTATTACTTTTAATTCTTCTTCAGTCCATGGTTTGTTCAAGTGACTTTAAACTCAGTTTAGGTTCCCAAAGATTCAATGCCAGTTGGGCGATTATGGACACACTTTCACTAATTTCACATGTTGTTTTGATTGCTAAACTGTGTCTAAATACGCATTGTATACATGTTCTTTGACTACAAAATGTTTTATTTGTGTTAACACCAACTTCTTAGAAAGGATAATCTGGTCAAAATGTATCAAGTTAGTAACTAAACTGATAATAAAACAATATTTGCTTGACATTGGAAACAGTTCTGTTGTATTTGTCATGTGGACTGAAAGAATGTACTATACCAAATGAAGCTGCATCTGCATAAATTGAAAATAAGCATACAAGTTTAACTCCTACCAAATTGATTTAAGTCATTATGCTTTTTCATCATTTTCACCTGTCCATTTGGTAATATTAAACTCATCAGATGACCAAACCAGCAATCATAAGTATATTTGAGTTGTTGGCAAAAGAAAACAGCAGATGCTTAGCAGAGTCTGTGTATAAACAGTAGGTCTATGGTAAAGGTAAACATGTGTCTTGTTCTTGAGAAATGTGTTGCATGTACAGGTACATGTATATTTGATGCGGAATTACTACACAGAGGCTGGACTAGATGTATTTTGGATAGCTTTATGTATATTTCATTGTGTGGGAACATATTAAGCAAACAGTTTAAAAGTGACTATGGGAATGACAAAATAAATAACAGCATTTCTCATATTCTTCATTTTAATAACTGAATAATTAATCCATGCAATCATGTTACATTTTGCTTCTTTCTTCTTATGAACCCACTAATACTTAAATGTGCTTTTTTTTTTTTTTTTAAAGCAGAATCTCTCTCTCTCAGTCTTTAAAAACACTGTCATTAAACTTTGTATATTTTGTGAAGCACCTAAATATTCTCATGGGATTCTTTGCTCAGAAATGTATATTCCATCTCTTGCAATACACATGTCAGTGTGTTTTAGTGGCAGAGTCTTTGAATATTAAATAACATTGTGTATGATATAAAAAGAGCATTCTGCAGTGTCTGCTGTAGCTCATTGACAGGTAAATTCCACACAATGTAGTGGACTTGCACTGTACATAATTATATTGCTGCAACTTTCCAATTGGGGCAATAAAGCTTAAGCCATCCATTATGAGCCATGACATGGACATCCACGATGACCACTATATCTGATCCATGATGGATAAAATCGTAGACTGACTAATTTTTTGCAATCCATGATGCATGTACTGTAGACATACCCGCAAATTTTTCTTAGTAATTGAGCATATTCTTGTTCGTTTTGTTTGGGGAATTCATTGCAAGTATGACATCAGAGCAGTGCCAAGGATAGGAGCTGAAATTGATTAAAATTACAGGTGATGTTAATTTCCAGTGCACTGTAATACCTAAGGGGATAGTTTGCAATCACTATAGGTTGACATTCTCCTAGAGTTCCTAGACTTTCATTTTATTTAGGGGCTCCAATGGGAGTAGTGTTAAGTGTGTAACTGAATCCATTGAAGTGACATTCCTGTTAGCATGGTGTAAGAAAGCAACTGATCCTGTGCACGAAAATCCTTAGGTCGGTTGTCCACATGGATTGACCGACCAGAGTGAGTAGATGGGCTTTTGCAAACAATTTAATTGAAGGTCGAAGGTCGGTGACTCAGTTATAAAAATATAATGCTTAAAAAACTCATGGAAGCTACAGTCAATTTATACTTACATTCATATGGAAAAGTACTTGGAATTATACATGTATATGGAGGAAGTGCATCATAAAAGTGTGGTCCTGACACCTGGAATTTTACAGTGACTCTCGAGCCAGTTTTTGGTAGTACTGGCCATAGACCAGAAGAGCATATGGGATGGCCTGTTGCCCATTTTCCATTATCCATCTGTCTGTTCGCACAAGTTTGCTATTGCTACTCCTCCGAAACTACTTGGAGGATTGCCATGAAACTTTACAAACACATTGATCCAATGGTCTAGTTGCTTCTAAATGAAAATGGTGCCACTCAGACATCTAATATGGCCAACACAGTGGCCATGTTGAAAATCTTGTTATAGCCACTCCTCCAGAATGGATGGTGATATCAACATGGAGTTTTCACTAGAACACTTCTTATGACGTCTAGTTGGTCCTTCCTGAAAATGGTGCCGATCATTATGTCCATTATGGCTGACATGGCAGCCACCTTGACAATCTTGTTATTGATACTCCTCCTGAACAGAAAGTCATATCGACATGGTGTTTTCACTGGAAGACTTCTTATGATATCTAGTTGGTCCTAAATAAAAATGGTGCTGATCTGACATCCAATATGGCCACCATGGCAGCCATCTTGAAACTCATGTCACTGCTGCTACTAGATGGAAAGTCATATCGACGCGGGGATTTTCACCAGTAGACTTCTTGTCTTGTCTTGTTTACTGCGAAATGAAAAGGGTGCTGATCTGACCTCCAAAATGGCCACTACAGTGGCTGTCCTGAAAAAATCTTGTTATCACTACTCCCCCAAGATGGATGGTCAGCAAAAGACTTTGTGATCTCTAGTTGGATCTGAATGAAAATTGTGTAATTATGAGTTCCAATATTGCCACCATGGTGGCCATTTTAAAAATCTTGTTATTGCTACTCGTTCTGTATGGGTGGTCATATCGATATTTGTCATTCACCAAAAACCTTCTTATGATGTTTAGTTGGCCCTAGATGAAAATGGTGCTGATCTAACATCTAATATGGTTACCTTGGCAGCCAGCTTGAAAATCTACTTATCACTCCTCCTGAATGGATGTTCATATTCACAGGGCATTTTCAGCAAAAGACTTCTAATGATGTCTAGTTGGTCCTAAATGAAAATGTTGCCGATCTTGCTTCCAGTATCGTTGCCACAGTAGCTAATTTGAAAATCTTGCTATTGCTCAGAAATATCCACAATGGTTTAAACACTCAGCAGTTAAAAGGAAAAAATTGCCCTATCTTGATTTCCTGGAAATTCTTTTTGGCCAGTAGAGCATCTGTCCCTTTTGGAAGACTCTTGTTTAATGAAAACAGCGCAGGTCTACTCAGGACCACACAGGATGAGAGCATTTATTTTGCCACTTTATAAATCGTCACAGCAGCTTGCATTTTGTTGGGCCCTGTGCAAATTTCAGTTTTCATTTGATGGTATTTTTCAACCTCATCTGTGATTTGCTGAAACTTTTCATTAGAGATGTGTCCATCTTTTAAGCCCCCAGAGGTGTAGTCTGAGATGGTATTCAGTTTGGCTTCTCGTTGTATTTTCTGGCTTTTCCTAGAGGAGTCGGCTAATAAACTTGCATGCAATCCTAGCCAGTCTGCTCCTGGGTGGCGGCCTCAAGTCCCACAGCAGTGGGGGTGGCAATAAGGGTAGAGAGTAGGCCTACACCAATACCCATTCTGGCTGTAATAAAGACAACACCATTTTGTAGACATCAGCCCTCACCTCTTGTTCTTGCTCAAGCTGGTATTGGAGCTCACTGATTTGCGGGAGTCTGAAGCTCCCATCAGTTATTGTGCTTTGCATGTGCACTTGTGCAGTGGTGGCTAGAGTGGGTAGCTTTGGAATTCCAGTGGTAGAATCTAAGTGCTTCATTTTTAGTGCTACTAGTCATAGACAGAAAAGCTTATGGGATGGTCTCTTGTCCATGATCCATCAACCAATGTTCATCTGTCCGTTAGCACACGTTTGTTATCGCTACTCCTCCTGAACTACTTCAAGGATTTACAGACACATTCATTCCAAGGTTTTGTTGGTTCTAAATGAAAATGGTACAGCTCATTATCCAATATGGCCACCACAGCAGCCATCTTGAAAATCTTGTTGCTACTCCTGAATGGATGGTCATGGGGATTTTACTGAAAGAATTCTTATCATGTCTAGTTGGTCCTAAATGAAAATGGTTCCTCTTGGACATCCAGTATGGCCACCACAGTGGCCATCTTGAAAATCTTGTTATCGCTACTCCACCTGAATAGAAAGTCATTTGTATGAGGTTTTCACCAGAAGACTTCTTATGATATATAGTTGGTCCTAGATAAACACGGTTCCAATCTGACATCCAGTATGCCATCATGGCAGCCATCTTGAAAGCCAGAAGTCATCTTATTGTGTCATCTTGGTCCTAGATGTAATCACTACTACTCCTAAACGAAAAGTCATATTGACATGGGGTTTTCACCAGAATATTTCTTATAGTGTCTAGTTGGACCTGAATGAAAATGATGCTGATCTGACATACAATATGGCAACCATGGTGGCCTTCTTGAAAAACTTGTCACTACTTCTCCAGAATTGATGGTCATAGCAACATAGGGTTAGCACCAAAAGACTTCTTATGATATCTAGTTGGTCCTATATGCAAATAGTGCCAATCTTGTATCAAATATGGCTACTACTATGACCATCTTGAAAATCTTGTTTATCACTTCTACTCCTGAATGGATGGTCATATTGGCATGGCATTTTCACCCAAAGTCTATTAATTATATCTATCTTGTCATAAATGAAAATGGTGCCAATCTTACTCCCAATATGGCCACTACAGCAGTGAATTTGAAAATCTTGTTGCTTAAGAATGTCAGCGATGGTTTCAACTCTCAGCAGTTAAAAAGAAAAAATGGTCTTTTATCTTGAGTTCCTGGACTTTATTTTTGGACAGTAGCATGTCAGTCCCTTTGAGGGATTCTTGTTGATGAATTGCCATGAAACTTAGTAAATATTATGGTCATCACCTGCTTCTACAATTTCTGTTGGAGGTATTGCCCTTTTGGTTTGTAGCATAATGCAGTTTATAACCTTATTCTTGTTAACACAACTAGTCCCCTAGTGTGTCTTGCAGGTTTTTGTTATGGATTTATATGAAACATTATATATTATGATGATCATCTAAAGATACACATATTGACCAGTCCTTGTGCTCCCATGATTTTTGTAAGAGTTATTGTCCTATTTTACTTACAGCTGGACTAGAAACAGTGTATGGAGGTACTCCACAGATATTATGTACTTCTGAGAGAGTGACAGGTGTAAGGTGAAGTTGTTTGAATTTGCAACATGCACAGTGAAAAGAATGTTGGCATACCTCCATGCTATTTTCATGCACTGTGGCTGAAATTTCTTTACATATTATACTTGTGGAATTGTACATGATCTAAGCACACAGCTGATAAGCCTGAATAAGTCCAAAGTACACTATTTTTCAGCAGTTATTAAAATAGAGAAAACAAATTGTGCCAGAGTAGGCAATACCAGCTTCTAAAAGTAGAATGAATGAATTACAAAATATATCAAAAGTGAAAAAAGTTATCGGCTGTTTTTTTTTACAATTTACCTTTGAAGTCCAGGAAGTGAAAATGACCAAGTGGAGCTATCAGTTTTCTGACCAAGCTGTATACTCTATAACCCAAATTGCACCCATCAATCATACACCAAAATAAAAGGGCATTCAAAGTTCTTTTAATAATACCTAAGATATACAAGGTCTTTTTTCAATAATCAGGATAACCAGTGAGGAAAACCTGGTAAATTCTTTTTCTTTAAAAATCTAACCCTATGCAAAATATGAAACTCTAGAGCGCCACCTTAAAACAAATATAATAATTTGTGCAATCGCTTTTCTCTTTTTCATATCATCATGTATGATTTTCTGAACAAAATGGTATATTAATATTGACATTGTGCATGAATATAAGCTAATTATGGCTATTTTGCTCGTGCTTGCACAATATGTCTTGTGGCAGTATTGTGTGAGCAATAACCTTAATTATAGGGAAATTAGAAGTCTTAGAACACAGAAGTAAAGTCAACTTAAATTTAAAACTGTTGCATTAAGTGAAAGAAAAATATAGAAAAAATGTTTCTTTTCATTCATTTGTAATAAAACTAAGGAAATAATGATGATAAAGCAGATTCACTTTCTCCCATAGACTAGTGTTAGAAGAATAGCGAACTTTTTACCCTTTGTCCTCTGTGAACCTGATCTGTTCCATCCCTGTTCAAGCTGTAAATTTTATTAGTGACATCTCAGTAATATTTGTGGCTAGTTTCATATTCCTGTCTTTAAGCATAACATTGGTTACTATTGTTGAGAAAATGCAATGTGCATTTTTAAAATAGCTCACTTTTCATCGTGGGGAGGGGGAGGGGGAGGGGGCTGGTCTTGTGTGGGACATTGCTACTAAGTAATACTGTTCAATGGAAAAAATACATGAGAATTATTCAAAAGGACTGTTTAGATGCTTGCGATTTAAATATTTCAGCTATACAACCAAAATGAAATCATATAATAATAATGTGGTCTTTATGGAGGCGCTCTACAGATTCTACAGATATTATGTACTTCTGAGAGAGTGACAGGTGTATGGTGAAGTTGTTTGAATTTGCAACATGCACAATGAAGAGAATGTTGGCATACCTCCATTCTATTTTCATGCACTGTGGCTAAAATGCTTTACATATTATACTTGTGGAAATTGTACATGATCTAAGCACACAGCTGACAAAAATGGCGACTCCCATGTACTCGAAAAATCAGCCTGAATTAGTCCAAAGTACACTATTTTTAGCAGTTATTAACATATCGAAAATGAATTTTTGCCAGAGTAGGTAATACCAGCTTCTGAAAGTACAATGAATGAATTACAAAATATATAAAAAGTAAAAAAGGTTATCAGCTGGGTTTTTTAAAATTTACCTTTGAAGTCCAGGAAGTGAAAATGACCAAGCGGAGCTAGCAGTTTTTTGATAGATACACATCTGAAGTAAGACCAAGCTGTATACTCTATAACCCAAATTGCACCCATCAATCATACACCAAAGTAAAGGGAATTAAAAGTTCTTTTAATAATACTTAAGATATACCAGTTTTTTTTAAATAGCCAGGATAACCAGTGAAGAAAAACCTGATGAATTCTTTCTCTTTCAAAATCTAACCTGCAAAATACGAAACTGTAGAGCGGCAACTATGACAGAGTTTTGTGAATGCAACTTCTCTTGCAGTTTTCACTGGATTGCTGTGAAACTTAGGACATATTATGGTCTTCATCAGAATATTTGCATGTGGACAAATCATTATACTCAAGCTATTTTCAGAAGAGTTGTACGCTTTTTGTACTATAGATTCATTTCCATCATGTGGTAGGGATGGGATGCATAAGGTATATTTGTGTGAGAAAATTACTCGCCATTCCTCTGGCTAGTGTAAAACATTATATTTTTATATATTTATATATATATATATATATATATATATATATATATATATATGTGTATATATATATATATATATATATATATATATATATATATACACACACACACACACATATATATACTTCGTAATAGAAAGTGTTGATATTATTTTCTGGTTACTGAATTATGATTCTGAAGGTTGTCAGTGGGTGAGCTGTTCACAATTTTCATTTGCCAATTATGAATTTATTGTTGCAAATTCGACCATTTTAGTCGCAACTTTTAGCATTAATAGAGAAGCATTGTGACATTTTCTTGATTTGTGATAGAACAGATTTTAGCTACTTGTACTGCATTTTGAACCATTGCCTATGTTTATCTGGGTTATTTCAGCTTGTGTCTCTTGATGTTAGTGACAACAGGCTCATGAGTTTGGATCACCTTACTGCTTTGACAGAAAAAGCCCCCAATATTACACAGTTAAATTTAGGGAAAAATAAGGTAAGAAACTTCAGACATAAATTTGTTAACCAGTAGATTAAAAGTTCATTATTGCATAGAAAAATAAGTTACTTTAATTTTTTTTCAATTTTAAGCATCTTTCTTGTACAATGCATCCCTGATCACCCAAACCCTGAATTATCCAAAATGTTAATTAATCTATCCATACTGCTTTGACTTTACATAATAGTTTTGATCATTGATATGTCCACTGTTATCAAACTTTAGAGGTTAGAAATCAAACTGACCTGAAGTATTTTCTTAAATGTCAAAAATTCTAATTGAAGTTTGCATTCATCGCTAGGAACTAAACCTGAGAAAGTTCACAAAATGATTGATTATGGTTGGAAAAATGCAAATACTAGTAAAATTACATATCTGCCGCCAGGCAGCAGCATCCATAAAATTCCATCATTACTTCTTTGGCATCGCTTCCCACCCCCTTGCTTTGTCTCCAGTGGATTGAATCCAGATTCCAGGATCAGTGTGCACATCTACAATCCTCCTCAATTCATAGTCTAAGATACAAAGTTTCTCTACCTTACATGATTATGTAGAATTCAGGTCTAGACACTAATGCATGTTCTCACACAAACAGGTAAATGTCCAAGTGTTCCCACATGGAGACAGATTTAGTTATGTTCATGCTTCATTAAAACAGAAAAAGTATCAAGAATATTTCTTTTAAGTGATGAAAACGGATCTTGTACAAGTCTTTTCAGAAATTAAATTATGACAATTGAAATAAAAGACATTTAAAAAATACTCTGTTGCAATTTACTAGAAATATGTGGTGTATTTTACTATTTAACTGTCTGGGCTGGTCTGATACTCGGTTGCAATTTACTAGAAATATATGGTGTATTTTACTATTTAACTGTCTGATTAAAATAAATTTCAGGATCTGTAATGTCGCAAAGTTTCTCGGATTATATATTGCTCAATGAATTTGTTGATTGATATCTTGGCATGTTACGCCACAGTGTGTTGTCATACCCATTTACATGGCATGTTATGCCACAGTGTGTCATCTTTATAGCGTGATAATATGTCATATTCTTGTAAAAAATAAGTGTTTCTGCAACAGGTTTACATTTCCATCATTTCAGGGTGAAAAATTATATCATACAAATGTGAATTTCCTTTAATGGCTCATGCACCAAGTAATTAATCTGCTTGCCACACTTTGAGGCCTGAGTAGAACAATCAGTGAGCATTTATTGTGCTCCAGACTCAATCTTTTGGAGGGGAATATAGTTTTTTAATTGAACCAAATCTGGGATTGGGCTTAAAGTCTAGAAGACTTTGGTCAAGTTCAGTTTTCATTTTTTTCCATTTAAATTTGACAGAATCATGGTCCCTGTTTGACCTAAAACTTTGTCCTTGCATATTGGATAAAGTTTCTTCTGTTGCACCATATTGATGGAGCATATGTGTCATATTGCTTTTTTAGTCTGTGTATAAATACCTGTATGTTTGAAAACACTTTGACTTGCAACAAGGTAATCATTTTTCTTGTAGTCATGCTATTATATTTATGTGGTCTTTATTTACAGTTGCGGAGCTTCGACGAGCTGGACAAAATCAAGGGTTGGACACTGGAACTGTTGATATTAGATGGCAATGAATTATGTGATAGGTTTAAAGATCAGTTGGGCTACGTTAGGTAATGGTAAAGTTGATCTGTTGTCTTGACAAGGACAGCAAGTTCAAAGGTCACCAGCTGGTTCACTAGGTGAAGGGTAAACTGATCTGGGTAACTGCCTAGGTCATGAGAGAGGGGTCTCTATACCTTTTCTATCAATACTGTCAATTCTATTTTTAGATGCATGATTGCAGGATTAATGCTGATTTCTGAACAATCGAGCAGAAAAATCAATAGAATACACAAAATATTGCACATCATATTTTCAAGCCCAATGTTTATTTATTCCTATATTCAGAAAATTCCATCTTTTATATCAAATGGAATGGGGGTGGGATTTTCCCACTAAATTTTCAGTTTTAGAATAGACCCTGCTGTGGGGAAAAGTCATAACACAGAGATCTGTATTGAGGATAGCTAGCATTATCATTGGCATGATTTTGACCATAGCACATGTCTGCTTCACCTATTAGCCATTATTATATCCAGTTAAAACATTGATGGAATGACGAGATTATGAGATACCTTAGGAAGCAGTTAAGGAATATATATATATATATATATATATATATATATATATATATATATATATATATATATATATATATAGATAGATATATATATATATATATATATATATATATATATATATATCCGCATATAAGACAATCCTACTGCAAACATTTTAGACCCAGATCTGTCATATATTAGGCCAGCTTATGAGGTTCTATGCTGTTCATTATACTCATGATTTCAGAAAAACAGTATAGACCCTGATTTGAGGTGCATTATGTGTCTCTAGATTTTGGTCTTTGCTGGACAGAGATGGGCTCACCACATAACATGGATAACTTTAGGCATTGTTGTTCATTGGAGATAAAGATTGGCATTGTAAACAATTTTGTAAGTAATTATAAGTGTTGATCCTCATACTGGACTCATCCTTCCAAGCCACTTGCAAAAATGTGCAATTTTCCTGTGGCTTGTCAGGATGACCTGACTTAAATTTTCCAGATAGTTTATACTTGAACAGTTGACTGGTAACATCTTCTGAAGGCATTGTTTCTCACTAATTTTGTTGAAGATATATTCTTTTCTGATGTCCATTTAGAATATCTTAACTGAAGTTGATTTCAATCAATCAAACTTAGAATATTTTGTAAAAGAAAGGTGTTTATTCGGAATTTGGTCATTAAGATCAGAGGCAGAACTGACAATGATATAAGCCAAAGCAGATATCCATGTGATATCCCCTTTGACAGTGATATAAGCCAAAGCAGGTATCGATGTGATATTCCCATTGACAGTGACATAAGCCAAAGCAGGTATCTTTGTGATATCCCCACTGACAGTGATACAAGCCAAAGCAGGTATCCTTGTGATATCCCCACTGACAGTGATATAAGCCAAAGCAGGTATTGATGTGATATCCCCACTGACAGTGATATAAGCCAAAGCAGGTATCCATGTGATATCCCCATTGACAGTGACATAAGCCAAAGCAGGTATCCTTGTGATATTCCCATTGACAGTGACATAAGCCAAAGCAGGTATCCATGTGATATCCCCATTGACAGTGATATAAGCCAAAGCAGGTGTCCATGCGATATCCTCTTTTAGATTTTTATCATTATGATTAAAAATTAGGTATTGCAATGCTATTTGAAATGCAGTTTGAAAGAAATTAAATTTTCACATACTATATCCTTCATAAAATTTTGATTATGACAACACTTTCAGAAATAAATAGAAACAAGAATAGTATGGACTGTGTCCTGCAAAATCATTTTACTTGCATCTCTGATTCTGCACAAGTTGATTGATACCTGAATTTACAAATTTCTCTGTGGACTTTACTCTTGAATTGGAAATAATAAATAATGCATGATCAGCCATGTTGAAGTAGGAATTTTCTTTTGAAAAATTATAGCCAGTTGGATATTGGATTCAAAATACCGTAAGTACTCGCTTAAAAGTCGATCCGAATTGTAAACAACATAGACTCTGATATGCTGTCGCATAATGCGCCAGCAGATCAGGATCTGTGTTGTTTGTTCTACTGTTTACTTCTAAAAAACTACATAGACCCAGATCTACTGGCACATTTATGCGACGGCAGATCTGGATCTGTACAGTTTGCAGTTGAACTCAACTTGTAAATGAGTATATATGGTATATCTGGTTTTCAAGTTTTATGATGAAAAGATTAAACATTGCATATATCTTAATGGAAAGAATTATTTGACCAATATAATGAATATTAAAATACGAGTCATGTAAATCACTACAATAAATAACAAATTTATGAAACTTGAGTTATGTTTTTGGATATAGGTGGTAATGTGTTTAAAATACATGCATAGGATAAAAGAACATCTTGCTATGTAAGTCAAATGTGAGAAGTTTGGGGTTTAAGAATTCTGGAATCTGCATTTTTCAAAATTCTTCCAGATAAGATAGTTATTTCTAATGAACTTTAATAATTCAATATTATTTATAGAACTATCAATGCACTAAAGCATGGCATTATGATAGATTTCTATCTTCTGTAGCATTTGGAACTTCCTTTGGGTCAAATTTTGAAATTTCAAAACTTTCTACATTTTGTGGAGTTCTGGGGGAACATAATATGGAATCCTGCAACTGAAATTATCATATATGGAATCTAATAGTCAGAATCCATCTGTTTGATTGGCTAGGGTGACATTATGCGACTGATTCTAGACCTTGTGGATTGAGCCCTGCTTAGGTGACGCAGCTTGCACCCGATGACAGGTAAGATGATCCAGAAAGGGCATCAACCCAAGACAGGGGCAACTGGCACCTGAAGGGTCTCAAAGGGCACAGTAATGAATGCCCACCATAATGAGGACAGTCATAATGAAGCCCATGAGGATTGCACGTACATGGTCCTTTGGAATTGGGAAGATTTGTATGTGACTCATAGATAGCTTCATAGAAACATGATCACAAAATTTTTTTAATTTCAAAAACAAAAAAGAAAACTCAAAATTTGAGAAAAATATCTTGAGTGTTTTGGGCACATTTTTTTTAATTTAGATCAACTTATTCTTTCATCTATCTCTGATTGTATAGATATTTCAAATTTTGGGGGCATTTTTATGCAAGAATTTAATTCAGTTGCACAAAGTTTTGCAAATGAGTGATACGAGTTGCAACAACAACAACTTTGGGAATCTTGAGTCATATATGTTCATGTGTACATGCTACTATATTGTTGAGACCCATTTTTAGCATGAAGCTGTATAAACTTTCCAGTGGTCTTAAACGGAATAGTCTCTCCAGATAAAATCAGTTGGTTATAACCGTTGTTTGAGGAGTCACTGCATGTTAAAACATGCATGTACATGTCATGTCTCGGCCAGCAAGGATAGAAAGCTTGACTGCATTTAGTATTGGACTATGGTGTCTTAGTTTAGATTGGATCCATGTATATTGTACAGCTTTAATTGTGGAGATTTATTTTGGGTTCACATGTATTGTACAGCTTATATTATGGAGATTTATTTTGGATCCATTTATGTTGTACATTTCGTATCAATGAGATATATTTTTAATTCATGTACAGTTGATATAAATGACAGAGTTCCAGACTTTACACCTGTTCATTAAAAGAAGTCACCAAAGATGGTAAAATTCTATTGGTATAAACTTTGTGAACATAATTGCCAACAGAAGATTGATTGAATGCAGTTTGGTTCCCTCAAAGAAAGTTTTGATAAAATTGTTACATTTGGCTCCAAGGAAGTTTTAATAACAAATTTTACATTTGTCTCCATGGAAGTTTTGATAACAATTTTTACATTTGGCTCCAAGCAAGATTTGACAACAATTTTTACATTTGGCTCCATTTTTTGCATGCTGTCTGTAAATCACATGTATCATAAGAAATCTTGAAAAGCAATGTTTGTTTTTTAATGACTTCATTACCATATGTACCAATGTATAACATGTACCCAGCTGTCAAGATCATAGATTTTGACATGCAGTTACTTAATGTGCTAGTAGTTCTGGATTGTTGTAGTTTGCTCAATATCTTAAGTAGATTGAACAGCATAGAGCCTGTTCTGTCAGTGAATCATGTGAGAACATCAAAGAGTCAGTTCTGTTGTGAATCATGTGAGAATGGCATAGAGCCTGTTCTGTTTTGAGTCCTGTGAGAACGGCATAGAGCCTGTTCTGTTGTGAATCATGTGAGAACTGCATAGAGCCTGTTCTGTTGTGAATCATGTGAGAATGGCATAGAGCCTGTTCTGTCAGTGTATCATGTGACAACAGCAATAAAGCCTGTTCTGTCAGTGTATCATGTGACAACAGCAATAAAGCCTGTTCTGTCAGTGTATCATGTGACAACAGCAATAAAGCCTGTTTTGTTAGTGAATCGTATAAGAATAGCAATAGAGCCTGATATGTCAGTGAATCATGTGATATCAGATATGGGTCCATACTGTTTGTAATTGGGTATGCATTATAAACAAGGAAATATGGTTTATGAAATTTTGTATAGAATATTGTATCTTCCCTAATGTGCAACAAAATCATAAATTTATTGAGTATTATTTTGTATTTTATTAGTTGTGTGACATTAAGTGTAGATTACTAATAGTGCACTGTCTAATTGGTATTTAAAACAAGGCTGAAAAAGTATTACTTACACATTGTATTTGAAGCAAAACTGAAGGGAAAATTGTGTGGGAAAATAAATTCACTTAAAGTTCTGTCAGAAGATTCAGACCTTGGGACAATATTTAAAGAATTTTAGAAAGTGTCCTGATTACCGGACAAACTAATTGACAAATCATAGGGAAAAAAGTTGAAAATTACCTCTTGATAATACACTTTTATTCTTTTCTGGCAATTGAGGACCTTCTGTCCAGATGCAGGCTGTTATTACTGTGCACACACAATTTTTAAGGACTTGAAAGTGAAATATGATTCAAGAACAGACTTCTAAGTTTGCACACTCTCACATGCAGTGGTTTCATTTCAGTGCTGTGAGACAGAAGTTTCCCAAGGTTCTGAAATTGGTATGTACATGATATTTTATTTCCAAACTGACATGGTTATTATTTAGCAGGTTTACAATGCCAAAACCAAAATGGTGCAAACAATCAAATGCAGGCAGGTAATTGAGATCCTTTTATCAGGTGTTTAGATGTGATACCAGCCCAAACACCCAGCAAACAACTGGTGAATGGATATCAGTTACCTGCCTGCACTTCTATATTTTGAGTGTCTTAGGCATTGATCGTTCACAACATTTTGACTTTAGCTGTATCTTTGCCCAGTGGGACAAATGAATTTTTTAACTGCTAGTTGTCCACAACTTTTTGTAGAAAATTGGATATTGGCCTGTCATATGTCTTTCTGAGCATCCATCCATCCCACTTTTGTTTGCAGACAATAAAAGCCTTTCTTATTATTGGATTTTTTCTTTGAATACATTACCATATATACTCGATTATAAGTCAACTGGACTATAAGTCGACCCCCCTTTTAGGGCTGCAGAAAGCCAATTTCTCTTTTACCCTTCTATAAGTCGGGATGTATTTTGCAAATCAGGTCCATCTGAAGGGGTGACTTGTCGTCAGTAGGTCAGAGTTGCACTTTGGAAAAATAAACAAGCCAAACTGGATAGATAGATAGGAAAAATAAAGACAAAACCAGTGTAAAATACAATTATATTATTGAGTGTAATATGTCACAAATACATTATAGGTCACATACCGGTATAAAAATAGTAGTTCAGAATGATCCGATTCACAATATCCTGTGATATGTTAATTCCACACATCTTACAAATAAACAATGAAATTTTAAGTCCACATTTTTGTGATTCACAGCATCCTATAAATGTCAATATCTAATGTCATCTGGTACAAATTCATAGAATTAATCCTCATTGTCTGATAAAGTTCTGAAATCCTCCATCGTCGTCTAGTCATTGTAAATTGTCTTCTTGTCTTTACTGTCATATGTGGGCGCTTATGTAGAGACTGAGTTTGGACTCTGTCAGTAACACTTTGATCATAAAGTGTGTGAAGTCTATTAAAGGATGCAAGTGAACATGTGTCAGTTGTGTGGCAAGATCACAGGGAGTTAAAATAACTACCCTCGTTTACTTTGTACTGAACAAGTATCAGACTTGCGGCTTGATCAAAGGGTTGTCACATGGGAATACAAATAGGGTGGTGCCTTTACAAACTAAGGCATTAAGGTCAGGAAATTGTAGAACTCTACTTGGCATTGAACAAGTATTAAATTCATGGCTCGATCAAAAGGATTGTCAGCTTAAAATCAAAGTGAGTGCTGCCTTTACAAGACAGGGGCTCATCAGCCCACATGCACTGGCAGATAACTTAGGAAACATCACTTGGAAATTAAATCTGACTTATGGAAAAGGAAAATACAAATTAAATCAAAACTTTTATTGCATCAGACACAGTTTATTGCATCAGATACAGCAAAACACAAATATTAATACAAATACAGGTTGTTCAGACTTGCACGAAAATGGAAGCAATATACTTACTAGGAAACACCCACGGTAAACAACATTGACGGACACTTCACTTTATGGTAGGTAGTATTTAATTTACCGGTAATATTTTAAAATTATTAAAATCCAAATGACTGTAGAAACAAGTATTGTGTAATGAATACTGTCATGAAATGGATAAACACTGCATATGCATACCATATATGCATTTCTGAATTGGAATAGTGGCATGAAAATGTAAAAATATTTGAATTGACAGTATTTGTATGTGCTGCAAACATCTAGAGTTTCCAACATTTTTTTGTATGTCGTGCTTATTAGACAACCCCTACTCTGCATGAATCGAATTTTCAGTGAGAAAAAAAAACATTGATTTATATACTGTACCTGGTCATAATACATTTCAGGTACATCCACTACCTCACAAATTCAGCCCTCCCAAGCTAAAAAATATGCTTGCCACATCTATTGGCTTGTTTAACCAACAACAGTGCTAAAAAGTCGTCTGCTTGCCTGGGCAGAAGTCGTACTATAGTGTTCTTACCTTGGATAGAGAAATTGGCACCAAAAATCCTGTCAGCTATCATTTACTATTTCCTCTCATGCCTGGTCAGCACACCTTTTATGGGGTCTAGCAAATTCAACTCCACTTTATACCGTTTTCATCATTTGAACAATTCCTTGGAGTTTTCTTAGGAAGTAATGTCAAGTAAATTATCATTTATTCCATGTAACAAAATATAAATTTAGGTTAACTACAACCAGGACTGGGTCCTGGACATTCCATTACCTCATATAGAACCTGGTACTGATAATCTCCTAAATAGCCAGTCCTGGACTTAGTCACCAAAAGTCAGCCGGCTCTGAACCACATCTCCAGTTCTGGCACAGCCTAGGCCCTCATATTAAGGACTTGTTTTAAAAGATATGTTTTTTCCCACCAACAACACAACAACAGCAACTTCAACTACCGCAACTGTTTAAACTACTTCTCTACAAAACAAGAACAAAATTATGTAACTAATTTTGGTTTATAATATGAATTATTTAATATGCTATAAAGAGACATCTGAAAATATATTGGAACAAAAATTATGAGTGATAAGGGATAGGAGGTTGTGAACCATAAACCTAAGTGTTAAACATTCCCACCAAAAGTACTTGTTTTGCGATTTTAATTCTCAGTTCTATTGATGGGGTCCCAAAATTGTATTGTAAATCATCCCTGATATATATATATATATATATATATATATATATATATATATATATATATATATATATATATATATATATATATATATATATATATGATTGGGCTTCAGATGAATCCAATGACAAGGACAAATGTACCGGTTGCAGTGTATTGTGTTGTACCAGACTGTGTTGAACATTTGTTGTAAACATATGAGCCATCTTAGAAAAGTTGGGGAATCAGCACTCTGTCACTTTATGTCCATGAAATAAAAGCAAACAAGTATTGAGAGTATTCATCAAATTTATACTCATTGAAGATCATACATTTCTCTTAACAAATGAATTGATAAAAGTGTTTCTCGTTTAGCAACATTTTTCTCATAAGCACTCTGTTTAGATATGGTCAGTAAATACATGAAATTGATTGATGGCAGGTTATAAATCATAATTTTTGTTGTAGGGTGACATATATTTTGTAGTGGCTTTATTATTTTTTTTTTTACAGTTATGTTATTGTTGTGATTTATATTGTATTTAAAATTTTATTTTTCAATGTTAAAAGCAGAACAAAGTCATGATTGCATAGCCTTAGATTCAGTAATTCCCAGAGTTCATTTATCGAAGCTCATTGAGGTAATGAGTAACAATGTAAAAGTTAGATCATGAGGTAAATGTTAATGGGGGATCAGAGTTAGTTACTTCCTCTGAATCCAGTAAATAGTACACTAGAAAACCAAATCCAACAAGTCTCTTATATTGCATTCTAGTTTATGTCTTTATCTTTGTTTCTGGTTTGTTTTCCATACCAAAAAATTATTTTGTCACAATAGCATCTTCTAGGTATAATATGTTCATTTAAACTTGAGTGAGAAATAAAGACAAGCTTTTTCAATGTGAAAATCAAGGCATATGTCCTTTTTTCTTCCCCTAAGATATCAATGTTTTGAAAACAACTTCAGGGTGTCTTTATGGGTAAAACCCTCAGATATTTACACTTAGTCTACTAAAATAAAATAAATAAATAAATAGTTATTTTATTTTTCATTCCGTGAACTTCTTATATTTTATGCCTATATTTATTTTATGTTAATTATTTGAATTTTTGTATAGCCATGTTGATGATGATGATCATGATGATGATCATGATCATCATCGTACTCGTTGTGTTGTGTTAATTGATGATGCTAAAATTTACTAATCTGAATTCTAACTACAAAACATTTCATCAAATTGCACAAAAGTTTTGGAAATAAAACAGTATTTGGTCATGGTTTATTGTGCAGGTATTTTTAAGGGAGGTCAAAAATTATGTTTTTAGAAGCAAATCATTAAGTGGTATTTATATGTTTTTTAAAGCATTCATTGAGTGGTATTTATATGTTTTTAAAAGCATTCATTAAGTGGCATATACATGTTTTTAAAAGCATTCATTAAGTGGTATTTATATGTATTCTAAAGCATTCATTAAGTGGTATTTATATGTTGGCTTTCATATTTTTTTCTAAATTAATCTGATGGTGTTTCCCTACAAATATTTCACTGATGAGCCTCAGTTTAAAGACACAAACTATTTATAGAACCATATATTGTAATTTTAAAAACATTATTATTATTATTATTATTATTATTATTATTATTATTATTATTATTATTATTATTAAACAAATGCTTGCAGATTATGCCATTTAATGGTTGGTATCATAAAGTAAATTTTGGAAGCAATTATTTAAATATTAAATATTTGAAATGATTAATAATTTAATAGAAAGGTAATTTATAAATGAAGAATAATATGAATCTGTGAGAGTACAACATCAAATGACTAATATGAATACTTCAATTAGCATAGGTTCACAAATATTTTTTTATTTTAAAAATATTGTTCATTTATTTATTTTAAAAAAATCTTTTCCACTATAAATTTTGGACCTTTTCATATCAAAGAAACAAAATTCTTGATATATTATTATCCTGAAGAAAATGAAAAAATACAGGTGATTACTGTTTTTAAAATACATAGACATTGTCTTGATAATGATTACAGTTTTTAAAATACATAGACATTGTCTTGATAATGATTACTGTTTTTAAAATACATAGACATTGTCTTGATAATTATTAGAATTATTTGCAAATATGGGGCACAGTTTTAAAAAAAGAGGCAAAGGAAATCAAATTTGAAGACAAAAGTTATTGCACTCTGAATATTGATAGCAAAACTTTTACATGCTTCTACTAGCAAAAAATAAATGCATGGTTTGGTATTATACAAAATGTAATTGGGGTACGATTAGAGTTAATATGAATAATATTGACTGTCCTTTCCTGTGGCACCATTGAATTGGGAGATAATTGATTAATGAGAGCCTTTTGACACTAGGGAACATAATTTCAGCTTTCATGTAAAGATCCCAAGAATTCATAAAGTTTACAAGTGAAACCAAATATGCATAATGTATATACTTGATTATAAGTCGAGTTCAGCTGCAAACTGTACAGATACAGATCTGCTGTTGCATAATGCACGGGCAGATCTGGGTCTATGCAGTTTGTTAGGAGTAATCAGTGGAACAAACAACATAGACCCTGATCTGCTGGTGCATCATGTAATGGCAGATCAGGGTCTGTGTTGTTTGCAGTTGGACTTGGATTATAAGTGAACATATATGGTAATAAGTTTGCAGCAAATCTGCTTTTGTTATCATTTTACCAGAAGAATGCATGTCATTTGATTGAAAATACAGGTGGACATACACAGCAAGTTAATTTAATTTTAAATGCAATCTTTGCAGGATGGACATGAACTCCCACCTCCCATAACATTTGACATTGAGTCTGCAACAGAATTGCCACCAATCAAAGTGAGTACAATTTAAAAATTTTAGCAATCACATTCTTATTACCGTCAATACTCGCATATAAGCCGGGTCCAAATGCAAACAACATAGACCCTGATCTGATTAGTCCTTACAAACTGCATAGACCCAGATCTGCCAGCGCATTATGTGCAGGCAGATCTGGGTCTATGCAGTTTGTATGAGCTTATATGTGAGTATATACGGTACTTATGTTCTTACCATATCTTTGGTTGTGCTCAGTCTTACCTTTCTCGTTACATTTCTTGTGCCCTACAACAACAAGTTGCAGGGGCATGTAGTGTTACCCTTGTTCACCCTTCCATATACCCATCTGTCTGTCTGTCACACCTTAGTGAAGTTTTGCATTAAGGTCAGTTCAGGCATTTGGGTCATTCCATTAACACATTTCTAGTGTGAAGATATGTCTACTGTAACTTTGCAAAAATAAACATCAGTGGTCAGTGAGTTGTGTGCACATCCATGTGCATGACTTAAAGGTCCAGATGACAAAAAATTAAATGATTATTTTGCCATTTCTTGTGTCTGCTTGTAATTTTTCCACAATAAAGACATTTTTAGCTCACCTGGCCATAAGGCTAAGTGAGCTTTTAGTATGGCCCTGTCTCCGCCATGCATCATCTGTCCATCGACATTTACTAGCTACCTCAATGGAGAACATATTTCTGATCTGATTTCAATCAAACTTGGAATATAGGCTTATATCATACAAATCTCGGATGAGTTCGATAATGAGCAAGATCCACATATTAATGAGGTGATCTTGCATCTGATTGGCTGAGCTTGCTACCACTCTGGAAGCCATATTTATGATCCAATTTTGATTAAACTTGAAATATATCCTTATACAGTATCATTAAAATCTTGGACAAGTTTGATAATGAGTGATATCCACACGTGTTAATGGGGTGATATTACATCTGATTGGCTGAGCTTGTTACCACTCTGGGAACCATATTTCTGATCCAATTTTCATCAAACATAAAGTATGGGCTTATGTCATCAAGATCCAGATGTGTTTTTGATAATGAGCAAGATCCAAACATATTGGAAGTCATTTTTTTTTTGTTGCTGTTGTTGATATAGGCATATATGAACACATTCTCGCACGAGTTCAGTAATAGACAGGATCCGTGTATACTAATGAGGTGATCCTGCATCTGATTGGCTGAGCATGTTACTACTCTAAAGACTATTTCTGGTCCAGTTTTGATCAAACTTGGTAAATAGGCTTAAATCACCAAGCTCTTGGATGATTGCAATTATGAGCAAGGTCCATTCATATTAATGCGGGATTTTACATCTGATTGACTGAGCTTGTCAGCAATTTATCGACTCTATTTCTGATATTTTTACCAAACGTGGTAAATATGCTCATATCATCAAAATATATGGTTTATTATCAGCAAGATTTATGCACATTAATGTGGTGATCTTTTATATTATTTGGCTGAGCTGCTTTCCACTTGAGAGACTGTATTTCTGACACAATTTTAATCAGACTTGGTAAATAGGCAAACATTGTTAAGAAGTTGATGATTGTTTCTTTTCCTTTATGAGATGATCTGGCATCTGATTGGCAGAGTTTTTCTTACCACTCTACAGACAGTATTTTTTTTATAGGGTTTTGATCAAACTTGGTAAATATGCCTATGCAATCAAGATCTTGGTTCAGCATGATTATGAGTGAAATTCATGCATATTAATGTGACCTTGCATATGATTGGCTGAGCTTGTTAATGCTCTGGCAACTATATTTCCAATTGGAATTTGATCAAACTTGTTAATTAGTCTAATATTATAAAGATGTTGGATGAGTTTGATTAGGAGCAAGATCTAATATGGCCACCACAGCAGCCATCTTTAAAACCTTTTTATCACAACTCTTCCTGAATGGAAAGTCATATTGACATGAGGTTTTCATGAGAATACTTCTTATGATATCTAGCTGGTCCTAAATAAAATGGTGCTGATCTAATCTCCAATATGGCCACCACAGTGGCCATCTTGAAAATCTTGTTATAGATACTCCTTCAGCATGAATGGTCATATTAACATGGGTCTTTCACTGAAAGACTTCTTATGATGTCTAGTTGGTCCTAAATGAAAATGGTGCCAATATGATGTCCAATATGGCCACCATAGTGGCCATCTTGAAAAGTAATATTGCCATGGGGTTTTCAGAAAAAGACTTCTTATGAATTCTAGTTGGTCCTAGTGGAAAATTGTACCTCTTGCACATTCAATATGGCCACCACAGGGACATCTTTAAAGTCATGTTATTGCTACTCCTCCTGAATGGATGGTTGTATCAACATGGGTTTTCTACTAAATGACTTCTTATGATGTCTAGTTGGTAATAAATGAAAATGGTGCTGTTCAGACATTCAATATGGCCACCACAGTGGCCATTCTTGAAAACCGTGTTATCACTACTCTTGGATGAATGGTCATATCAGCATGGGGTTTTCACTTAAAGATTTTTTATGATGTCTAATTGGTCGTAAATGAAAATGGTGCTGATCTGACTTCTAATATGGCCGTGACAATGGCCATCTTGAAAATCTTGTTATTACTATTTCTCCTAGACGGCTGGTCATATTGATATTGTGCTTTCACTATAAGGTTTCTTATGGATGTTTGTTTGGTCCTAGATGGAAATCTTGGCAGTCTGATATCCAGTGTAGCCACCGTGGCAGTCATCTTGAAAACTTTGTTATCATTACTCCTCCAAAATAGAAAGTCATAAACATCGGGTTTCCACCAGAAGACATGTTATGACATCTTCTTGGTCCTAAATGAAAATGGCACCAATCTGACATCCAGTATGCCCACCATAGCAGCTAATTTGAAAATCTTGTTATTGCTGAAGAATATCATTGTCAGAGATGGTTTTAGCACTCAGCACTTAAAAGGAAGAAATGGTCTTATTTTTAATTTGTGGATATTCTTTTCAGCCAGTAGAGCATCATTCCCTTCAAGGGACTCTTTTTGGAAAGGGTGATACATTGGTGAGAGTAATTTGTATAATTTGATGTTTTATATCCAAAAGCATAAAATTCCTGGTCTGCTGCTTTTAATTGATGTATGAAAAAGCACTTGAATCTGATGCATGGTTGTTCATAGATACAGTAATTGAATATTTTAACTTTGATCAATCAGTTATAAAGTGGATTAAACCTTTTTACTTTTAACTATTAATGGACAAGTATCTAAATGGTTTCATATTGAAGATAGATGTAGACAAGGGGATCCTCTCTCCCCTTATATATTTATTTTGTTTGCTGAGATATTGGCTAAGAAAAATATGAACATTAAAGGAATAAATGTTTGTGGTACAGCTTGTGTTATTTCTCAATATGCACATGATACATCACTTACTCTTGTTGGTTCAAAAAAGTCTTTGAAATCTGCTTTGGATCTTTTTCATCTGTGTTCTAAATTTTCAGATCTTAGTATAAATATAGAAAAAACGAAAGTAATATGTTTTGGAAATAGAACTGGCAGAAAATTGAAATTCTTCCCTTAACATAAACTTAAGTGGGATTGCAATGAATCTGTTTTCTTGGAGGTTACATTTTCAACAATTTTAGAGAACATTTCAATTCTTAACTATCCCACCAAAATTAGAGAAATTAAAAATTTACTTTTACAATGGAATAAGCATATTTGGCCATATTGAAAATCTTATCGCTACTTCTCCTGAATGCAGTATAGCCATTTCAGCAGCCATCTTGAAAATTTTTGTTGTAGCTACTCCTCAACAGAATGTCGTATCAGTATGGAGTTTTCACCATAAGACTTCTTCTGATGTCTAGTTGATCATAAATGAAAATGGTGACACTTGAACATCCAATATGGTCACCACAGTGACCATCTGGAAAATCTTGTTCTTGCTACTCCTTCTACATGGAAAGTCATATCCACAATAGGTTTTCACCAAAAGACTTCTTATGATGTCCAGTTCGTTCTAAATGAAAATGGTCCCAATCTGACATCCAGTATGGCCACCATGGCAGCCATCTTGAAAATCTTGTTATTGCTAATCCTCGTAAATGGAAAGTCATATCGACATGGGGTTTTCACCAGAAGATTAATTATGATACCAACTTGGTTCAAAATGAAAATAGTGCCAATCTGACGTCAAATATGGCCACCATGGCAGTCATATCGATATGGAGTTTTCACCAGAAGATTTCTTATGGTGTCTAGTTGGTCCTGAATGAAAATGATGCCAATCTTACATCCAATATGGCTATAAATACTTTACTTAAAATGGTCAAAATTTTCACAAATTATCTTTGTGTTCTCTGTATGTTACATGCTGAAACGATGTCTAATCTGTTCTGGGGTTGTCTCATATTGGAGGTATTTTTAAATGTCATTTTACAGTTGATCAGGAGCAAATGCAGTGACACCAACAATTTTCTCAAAGAACAATTTTAATGTTCAGAATCAAAATGAGAACTCTGGCTGATGATGTAATACATTTTTCTTATTTTCTTAGCAAAACAATTTATTCCTAAATATAGATATTACAAAGACAGACCTAATTTTTCCTATTTTAAAAAGCTACTTGCATTTTATTTTGGTGTAAAAAAATATAGTGCATACAGAATTTGTGAATGGGAAAAGTTTGATAGTAAATGGTTATTATACAAACAATTGACTGGATAATCTTCACAAAGCCTCTTGGTGTGTGAAGTAAAGCATGTTTATTTTCATCTGACCACGCTATTTATTCTCTACTTTTTACCTTATATGATGCATGCTATTTTTGTGTAACTTTTACCTTGATCAGATTTGGGGCCCTGGGTAGCCGAGTGGTCTGAGGCGCTCGCCTTTACAGATCACTGACATCTCACCTCTGTCCACGTGGGTTAGAGCTCAGGCTTGGTCAATGTGGGTATGTGAGAAAACTTGCCAGTAGCTTCCCTTGGGTTAGTCGTTCTTCCTGGGGTTTTCTTGGGTTCTTCCTCTACAAGATATACTGGCCGCCATGTATAGCCTATCATGTGCTGAAAAATGGCATTAAACCCATAACAACCAACCAACCAACCTTGATCAGGTTCAAACAAAAGTATCATATATGAATCATCATGAATAAGAAGTATGTGTGCTCCTTTGCACACATATACATGGCCGCATCAGTTTCTCCTTTCTATCTATATTTCTTTTCTTCTTTTTTTCCCCTTATTTTTTCTTTTCTATTTTTCTATTAATAATTAGATCCCAGAAATTTTCTAAAATTTTTTATTTAAAGTAATCTGTATTTATGACAAAAGATACAAATTTATGAAGATGTACATGATTGGTTACCATATATACTCACGTATTATTCAATACCAACTGCAAACTGCATAGACCCAGATCTGCCGTCGCATAATGCGCTGGCAGATCTGGGTCTGTGCAGTGTGTAAGGACTAATTTGTAGAACAAACAACATAGACCCTGATCTGCTGGCGCATTATGTGATGGCAGATCAGGGTCTATGTTGTTTGCATTTGGACCTGGCTATATGCAAGTATATACAGTAATAGAAATTGTATACTTCTGTATTTATCAAACTACTACAGCCCAACAAGAGGTAAACACTGCAATATTAACAAGGTTTTATATCTACTAGATCATTATGACACATCAAATACTGTGATTTTCAACTGGTATGTTGATCATCCACCTTGCATGGGTATATGTACACGATGATCCCAAGACCTCCAACCTTGATATTCCATTATGATTCTGATGTCAGTAGAAAAATTAAACAAATAACTCTGGTTATCCACCATCTATAGTTACCAAACTTTGTGGATGGCTTGTACTAGGGGTAAGAAAGAATACAGTTGATTTGGGGTCACAAGGTCACTGTGCCTGTAAGAAGACAAATAGTTTCCACAAAATAACTTGAGTTTTCCACCATATACAGTTACCAAACTTTATGAATGACTTGCACTTAGGGTAAGGAAGCACCTATTGGTTCAGAGTCAGGTCAAAGGTCAACATCACTGTGACTGGAAGAAGAAAATGGCTTCTCTACAATAACTTGAGTTCGCCACGATTTACAGTTATGAAACTTTGTGGATGGCTTGCATTTGGGATAAGGAAGAAGCCTATCAAATTTGCGGTGCAAAACATTGAAGATCAAGATCACTGTGAATGTAGAAAAAATGTTTTTTTTACACAATAACATCAGTTCTACATCACATACCTGGACCAAATTTTTTGAATACTGTAGTAGCATTTATTTTCGTGGGTCCTTAAATTCATGGTTTTGAGGTCAGGGTTGATTTTTTTTTACAGAAAAAACTAGAATTTCCTTTAGAATTATGTGTTAAAAGTCACATACACCATATAATTTTCTGGAACATTCTGTCATGTGATCTGTCTTTATATATACCACATTTAGTGGACAGTTTTCAGTTTTGACCATAACATCAGTCTTTAAAGAGTCATTACAGTTGTGAAAAATCATTCCAAATTCAGAGAGAGGAATTAAAAATATTCATTGGATTATAAAAGTGCTCATAGACTTTTGGATTTGGATTTTGAATTGATGATTTGGGGATTTATGTGAACTTATTCAAAGATATTTTGGAGTACTTCATTTTGGCACATCAGAACATTAAAGACTACTGGCACATCAGGACATTGAAGACTATTGGCACATAAGCACATTCAAGGATACTGGAATTCGGAACATTCTATATATAGAACTTGTGATTAGGACACAGGATTATTGGATTATTTGGATTTTAATTCATGTTACTGTAAGTGTCTTTTGATTTTCATGTTAATTATCTAGAAATAAATTGCTTGTTGATTTTCACTTGATTTGTTGGTTTCACTTTCTTCTGTTACATTTTTCTTAGACCATAGAGTCGTAACAATTTATTGGACTAGCATTTGTCTATTAGGCAGATGTGAGCTAGGTGATAGATCTTAGGTCCACTTTTGCTTCTTGTTACTATCTATTGGAGATTCATTTTCATGGACATATTTGAATTTCAGGGTAACTTTTTTGCTAATAGCCGTGAGGTGCAGGCATTGCTAGTGAAGTTTCTGAAGGATTACTTCACAATCTATGACTCAGACAACAGGCAAGGCCTCATAGAAGCCTACCATGAACAGGTCAGATACTACACTTAAAGTCTGTTTTGTTGAATATATCTTTTCATCTCAAGGTGGCATTTTGTACAGGAGTGTAATTGTGGGACATTGCAGTTGTTGTTGGTAGTGCCTAAATACTTTCCTAAAGGTTCTTTCTACAGAATTACACAATCCATATTGATTGTTGATTTTCTTTTATAATTGTTTATGTGGAAAATCCAAATAGTTTATTAAATATAATAATGCTTCCTTGTAATTAGAGTTTCATGACTTCCTTAATGATTGTAAGCACAACATAACCCAGTTATTCATCACTCAAATAAAATAAAGTTCAATAATTTATTTTTCAGATAAGACCAAAAAACATTTTACTGTGGAGATGAGTTGTTATTTTGAATAATTTTAATGTATCTTATTAGTTGAGTGTCAGAAGAATCTAAGCTCAAATTCAGTTTCTGGATTTGTTATGTTTGCTTTCTAATTTTCAAGGCGATGTTCTCCTTGTCTGCTAGTTACAATGGAGTAATGGAATTCAGGTATGTCAATTTTCCCATAAATTTGAACTTTTGCATGTATGGATTGACCAGAGTCATCTGATGGTTTAACTTTTCATTGTAATACTTAGTGGGGTCTATTCCACCCCATAAAATAGTGAGTAACTTTGGAATAATAATAGACAAAAATTAAATTGTGGGGTGTGGGGGTTGTTTCTGAAGGAAATATGATTGAAAACTTTTGTTATTTCTATTATATTTGATAGTAAATAGCTACAACACTAGTTTAAACATTGCATTCCAACATAATTACTTTGACCTCGTGATGGATCTGTTAAGCATAGACTGAAAATTGTCAAGTAAAATACCATATTTTAGCATGGGAGAAATTGTAGGAATTTGGCAGTCTCAGAGTGAGTTCACGAAAATAGATCACATCAAAATTTACCACCAAAAATATGAGTCTTTCTAGATCTGCAGTCACTGAAATATAAGTACCCAAAATCAAAATCCCTTATTCTTGAACAAAATCCCCAGATTTTAGGTCTTATTGGACTAGTGGCTCAGATGTACCTTCTAATGTTCACAATTCTTCCATTTTATTATATTTAACATTTTTATCCATTTGTCTGTTCATTCATCCATTCATCATTCACACTTTTGTTTCTGGGGCAGAACTCCAACCCTGTTCGAGATGTCGCTATGAAATTTGGTAAACGTATTAGACTAGTGATGTAGATGTGCCTTTTACTATTCACAAATATTCAGTGTCTGTATTTTTAATATTCTTATCCATTTGTCTGTTCATCATTCATCCACCATTCACACTTTCATTTCCAGAGCAAACTCATGATGTGTATCACTTTACTGTATACTCAGCAAATGCGAACTTCCTGTATATGAAATCTTTGACAAATTATTCAGTCTCCTAGCAGATATTTTGGCAATGTGGGGAATGTAGATGATCCTATCTTCTTAAACTTTTTTAAGCCCATGGTATATATAATACGGGGGGGGGGGGGGGTATACAGTGTAGCTATTGCTATGCCTTTCTGCCTGTCTATAAACATTTGTCATTTCTGGAACATACTCTCAAACTGATCAAGATATTTAAACTAAATTTGGTACACATGTAAAGCAAATTGCATAGAGGTGCCTTTTGATACTTGGACTTTTCTGCATTCAAAATTTTTATGTTACCATGGATTCAAAATGTAGCATAAGTAGTACAGGTCTCCCTCATTATAATGCACTAGTTGGGGTTCATAATTGCCAACTGCATGTTGTTGTGAACCGCAGTATAGTGATAACAGCATTATGAACTGAACCACGGTATAGCAAGAACCATGAATCTACTGAACCATGGTATGGTCACAATGATTGAATTTTGTCAAATAATAAAGTTTTTAGAAGGAAATAAAAAGATATAATACTATCTTATGTTGTATTTTTCCAACCCATATTGTTGTATATTTGATAAACCAATTCAAATACAAATGGTTTATTTGGTCATGGGGTCCATAGTGGTGCCGTGTTATATGCAGAATCAGGTTATATTGAAATGCGTTATAATGAGGGAGAACTGTATATAAATTGGGTGTGCAGCACTATAGGCATCATTGCTAGCCAAGGGTTGTCATTGGCATTTGGCATATGTAACAAGCTGAAAGAGTATCTAGGCTGTGCTGTCTGATTAGATGCAACTGAAAGAAACTGATCTATTCAGATCACTTGTTACATTTACCTAGAAAGAAAGTTGAGAATAAACATAGAGGTCTCCGGAAGCAAGAACACTTGTTGTACAGTCAAACCTGTCAATAACAGCCACCCATGGGAAATGGCAAAACTGACCTTTGTACACAGGTGACCTCTGTACACAGGTTCACCTTTTCAAATTGGCTTTTGAACAAATAATATGCACCAAATATCATTATTATTATTATTATTACTATTATAATTATTATTACATTATCAAGATTGTTTTATGTGCACTATTTTACAAAATCATAAAATATGCGTATATGTTGTTCTCTCCCAAATTTATGTTCCACACAAGATTACTGTATCCTGCTCACTTTAATCGATCCTATAAATTAAATCATCACTGACTTAAAATAATCACCTATCGTAATTTGTTTTGTGCACCATGACAAAACAGTAATTTCAGTCTGACTGACAGCTTCCATATGACTGTAAAACAGGACTGACTCTTTGGTTGAACAACTTATATAAGTTTTACTTGGAAACAGCTGTTCATGCTTTAAAAATAATATCTGGATTAGCCAGTTGCTCAACTCACCAAGATCAAAAGACAATCGGCTTATGTGAGAAGCCTGTGATGAATAGGGAATCAAAAGAAGCTGTATATGGCTGTCCTTTGTGAACCATGAACCAAAACTTTGCCTGCCTTTTCAGACAAGTTTTACATATCGAATGACCCCTGACCTTAATGAAAAGGGATGTAACTCGTATCTTGTCTGGATCACAAACTTTTCTTCAGAGATAGCTTTAGTTCACAGGCAAATGGATGAAGATACCTATCACACTGGCACAAAAGGTGACTTCCATTTCTGCTGTGATAAGACGACTACTTTTCCCACCATCCAGCAAACGAAAATTGCTTTGACCCTCTACCCTAATGAGAATATGCAGCTTTGCTGCAGAAATTTAGTTAGTGTCATTGGTCTGATTCATATGCTACTTACATCTACAGACAGCCATCTTTGAATGTGTACGCAGAGGAGAGCAGGAATCTGATACGATTGACTAAGAAAGATCCAAGTAAGTAGAGGCAAAATTAGATGATTAAAATTGTGTTTCTTAAATATATATTGAACAAAAGTTGGACCTTTTGTCTTTGGTTGTTATTCTGGGTTAAGATGTGTATAAGAGGCTGCAGTGTCTTTAATTGATGATTTCATCTGATTTACATATGTGTACTTTAGTGACTAAAATGGTCTTGATGCTTTAATTATGTGTGTATCTGTGCCATAGCAGTCTTTTTTTATATGCCTGCCATAATGCAAAGAGTATCATGCAATGAAGACCATCCATCCATCTGTTCCCTATTTCATTTATGCATAATAACACAAGTTTTCCTCTCTCTGCCGTTACCAAACCTTTGTAAATAATAACTTGCAAGTATACTTTTTTCAAGCTATTATAGGGCCAGAAATTTCTTCAGAAGAATCCCAAGCCCACCGCCAAAAATTAAATGGTTGGTCCCTAACATGGAAATATATTTGGAAGTGTGTCCATGTATTTCCTGTTGATGATACTTCTACATTCCATTATTGAGCACTGTTTTAATGGTCAATCAGCTGTTTAAACACATGCCTGTGAATGTGTAAGAGTTTGTTTTGTCTGCATGATTGATATCAAGGCTGAAATACATTTTTGCCTGGGGCTACAACACTGTAACTACTTGACTGGATCAAGGGAGGATCTCAGAAGCTGTAAACTACTGTCACTGAGTACATCTAAAAACAATCACAGAGCGAAGTCGTTTTTGCTTTTGTAATAGAAGAAAGTGAAGTTAACATTTTTCACCAACTTGGCCGCCCACTTCGCCGGTAGCATGACCCCTGATATTTGGATCATAATTTCATCTCAGCAATTTGACTAACATTTAAAAAGATTATGTAATGTAGACTTTATTAATATTATTATTATTATTATTATTATTATTATTATTTTTATTATTATTATTATTATTATTATTGCAATACAACAACAATAATTTCTAAAAGCAAGTTAACAAATCAGATAAATAAATTACTATTATTAAAATAATTTCTTGATTTCAAAATGTTATTAAATTTCTTAATTTTCAAATTACTATAAAAATATGAATCATTATTTTAAAATATTATTTCTATTTTTATTTTGTTTTCATCATTAATTTGGTAAAAAAATGTTATTGTCATCTGAATATTTTAATTACCTTGATTCTGCATGCATACATCTGTATAGTTATTTCTGTCTTGTACAATATTAATAATAATAACAATAATAATTGTCTAAATAGTTATTCTTTTAACTATAGTCAAAGCCCAGACATTTTAAATGCTCTTTCATTATGAATATTTAAAAAATACATTATAAAGCCACTTTTATTCATACTGCGTTATTGTGGAATTAAAAAAGGGTAATAGTCTATATTCTACTTACATGAAATTTTTATGATTCAAATAATTTTGTCACTGTAATTTCATCTCCTTTTATTTGAATTGTACCCATTCTTGCAGTAGGTATCTTGCATAGTGTATACAGTATATTGGTACTGACTTTAAGTTTTACCTGCTGCTTGTACCATTTATGTTATTCTTGTTTTTCTTTTTTGTTATGTTTAAATCAATTCATTAGTGTAAAAAGTTTTGCATGATTGTTTTGTATTTATTTTTTTCATCAGAAAATACTGCGCTTTCCACTTTCTTTGGCCTTGGGCGTGTAGATCTTTTATATTATCTATTTAAACATACAGTGTATCAGTATCTGTAGATTAGCAACACCAAAATACAAGTTAGAGATGGCTGCATCATTTGTAAAACAGTAACATTTAAAAGCTCTCTCATGAAATTAAAAACCTGGTGCAACTTTATGGACAAATGTAAATAGAAATGCTTTTATTTATCATTTAGAAAAGTACTTGTAACAAGCAGTGCTATTTGTTTCTAACAGGTCGGAAGAATAAACTACTGAAGTATGGCCGCCTACCCATCATTTCCCAATTGTGCCTGTTGCCCAAAACAACACATGATTCCAATTCTTTTCTAGTGGATGTTGGCCATGTCTCAGTAAGTCTATCTTATATTGAAAATTTTTGTTTGGGTCCTTTGTTTTCATTTAAAAACTTATTTGTACTCATTGGGTTAATTTTTATTAGTCAACATTTGCTTTTTATCACTACTGATCAAAGACTAGATGAGCTAATGTGGTAGGCCTGTATCTGGCATCTATCTGGTATCCATTAGCAGTTGCTTGTTATCATCACTTCTCCTAAACTACTTGGATGAAAGTCATGAAAAAATGGCATAGAGTTTAATCCTGAGGTCTAGTTGGTCCTTAATGAAAATGTGCTCCTGAACATCCAATATGGCCACCATGGTGGCCGTCTTGTAAATCTTGTTATTGCTACTGCCACCATGGCAACCATCTTGTAAATCTTGTTATCGCTAATCCATCTGAATGGATGCTCATATTAACATGGGGTTTTCTTGAAAAGACTTAATTGATGTTGAATTGGTCCTAAATGAAAAAAGCGCCAATCTGATGTCAAATATGGGTGCAACAGTGGCCATCTTGAAAATCTTGCTGTTGTTATTCCTCCTGAATGGATGGTCATATCAACATGGAGTTTTCACTAAAAGACTTCTTATGATGTCTAGTTGGTCCTAGATGAAAATGGTGCTGATCTGATATCCAGTATGGCCACCATGGTGTTCATCTTGAAAATGTTCTTATGGTCACTTCTCCTGGAGAGATGATCATATTGACACAGGGTTCTCATTTAAAGACTTCTTTTGACATGTAGTTGATCTAAATGTAATGATTGACACTTAGACCTCTAATGTGTGTGTGTGTGTATGTATGTATGTACATATATAACAATGAGGACTTAGTACATTAGTACAGTGCTTAATCTTTAGAAGCTCTAAGCACTTTACAATATTAGTTAACACATAAGGACATACATATGGACACAATTACAACAACAAAAAAACTAACAAACACCATGAAATTACAAAAAAAAATGCTGAAAATAATTAGGCTAAGGAAACATTGCTAAGTCTTAAGTCTGTTCTTGCAGTCAAAATAGGTGAGTTTTAAGAGCACTCTTAAATGAGATCACAGTGTCATTGTGTCTAAATTCATTCCAGGTAGTTGGGCCCTAGTATGCAAAAGAATGTTGTCCATGCGACTTCATTTTGATATTGGGAATAATGAGAATACAAGTGTTGGAAAAGGAGCGTAAGTATCTAGAAGGGGTGTACACGCGTGAGGTCTGATAGGTATTTTGGACTAGTGGCAGTCAATGAAATGTAGCATAGAGAACAGATTTTGTGTTTGATTCTGGAGTGAACAGATAACCAGTGGAGGGTGCATAGCTGGGGGAGGAGTGCTTGGTTCTTGGTACTCTAAGGATGATCCGAGCAGCTATATTTTGAAGTTTCTGTAGGAGATACTGAGATGAACCAGATAAAAGAGAAGAGAGTGAATTACATTAGTTCAGTGTAAAGAGGACTAAGGAACACACAAGTGTTTTTGTGGCATCAACTGAAAGAACATTGCGAATGGAACTGATACATCTCAGCTCTAGATATGCATCGTTGCATATGTTCATGACATGTTGGTGTAATGAGAGAGTACTGTAAAGAGTGACACCTAGGTTTTGCACTGATTGTGTGAATTTAATGTTGGTGTTGTTGCTACTTATTGTTTGACGTAAAGGATGGGAATGAAAAAGTCTTAGTGTGATGATCAGAATGGCTTCAGTTTTATCATCATTTATCTGCAGCTTGTTACATGTCATCCATGACTTCACATCGGAAATGCACCTCTCTGTGCCTTGGATGGTAGCATCAACTACAGTTGGGTGGCTAGATTTATATATTTGGGTGTCATCAGCATACGATTGGAGAGATACCGGATGACAATCTATGACAGTTGAGAGTGGCTGAGTGTCTAGAATGAAGAGAACGGTGTCAAGAACAGACCCCTGTGGAACACCAAAACATAGATCAACTAGGCTGGAATGCTTTCCATTTACAGACACAATTTGTGTCCTGTCGACTCAGTATGACTTGAAGGCTGTATCGCAAATGCCAAATACGTGCTGGAGACAGTGAAGTAATATGTCATGGTCTATTGTGTAAACTGCTGCATATAAGTCAAGGAAGGTGAAGACTTTAATCTTTCCACTTTCCAAAGCAGAGAGAAGGTCGTTAACTACTTTCAGAAGGGCAGTTTTGGTACTGTGGTGAGGGCGATATGCAGACTGTAGATTGTGATAAAAACTATTAAAATTCAGATGATATACTAGTTGGGACAGAACAACTTTTTCTAAGATTTTTGACATGAATGGGAGGTTAGAAACAGGGCAGTAGTTTTTTAAATCATTAGGGTCAAGCATTGGTTTCTTCAACAGAGGCTTTACAATGGCAGTTTTGAAAAATGATGGGAATTCTCTAGATGAGAGAAAAGTATCAATAACATTGGTTAGTGAAGGCAATATTGAATCTAAACACTCAAACAGCAGTGATGTCGGAATCGGATCAAGTTCACATGTCTTGGGCACTCTTCATCAGGATTGTACGTAAGAAATCTGTAGAGACAGGCTCAAATGCTGTTAAAGGTTGCCTTTGAAAATCTGTATCACAACTGTGTGGTGACGATGAGTCGATTGAAATTATCTTGTCAATCTGATCTCTAATAGTTTTGCACTTTGTCTCGGAAGAAATTTTCAAACAGGTCCAGAAGTTCATCTGGGGAGAAGGTTGTTGGAAGTGGTGTACATTTGTTCCTTGACATAGCATGTTTGTAATATCAAAGAACTCTATGCAGTTTTCAGTGATCTTAGTACTGAAATAGGTTGGTTTCGCTGCATGAACTATGTTTGTGACATTCTTCTTAGCAGCTTCATAGATTTGCTTATGAATAGTAAGACCAGATGAATGTCAAAGCCTCTCAGCCTTACGGCATTCTCCTAACAGTACTATACCATGGAGAACACTTCTGAATGGATACTCTGCACTTTGTTGCTGGGGCATGTTTGTCAAGCAATGAACGCAAGCACTTATCAAGTTGTTCTGCTGTAGGGGGTAACAAAGTTGTTAGGTTTGCTTGGATGTCATGCATTAGTTGGGTTCTGTTACTCACATGGAGGTTTCTCTTAGTAGCAAACAAAGATGGAGGATTAGGAATTGATACGTCAAGATGGCATATGACACAGAGGTGATCTGTTGCAAGCTCGTTGGACACCAATGAAGACTAGAATATTATCATCAGGTCTATGAAGAATCCAGTCTAAAATGTGACCATGTTTATGGGTGGGTTGACTAACTGACTGAGGTTGAAAACGTGAATGGAATCAAACAGTTTTGATGTGTATGGGTTTCAAGGACAGTCAAAGTGAAAGTTAAAATCTCCAAGAATAATCAGGCTGCCACCTATCAAATTTTCATATTCTAGGATGTTAGGAAACTCTTCCAAAAAGAGAGATTCAGTCAGCTTGTTTTTTCAGCTAGGAGGAAGGCAGTAGAGGCAGAAAAAATGGACTGACCTTTGCTCCATTGTGAGGGTGACTTGGACTAGTTCAAACAATGTGTGGTCAAAATTTAAGGTTGCAGCATAGTTGGTGGAGTATGGAGTTCTTTGCGATGACAGCAATTCCACCTGTGTGGGAGTGGCAGTGGAATGACTTGATGGAGTAACTGGAGAGTGTTAGATCTGGGCACTTTGCCTCATTGCCGGTGGTCCAACAGATTGGGCATTGAATAATGCTATGTGTAGTATATAAAATATGGCCACTGTTATTAAAAATAGAAAACCTTTAAATGACCTCTTCTAAAACAAGGCAGAACAGAATTTGATCAATTTTGACATCCTGACATAAAGCCCTTTCATATTTTTGCAAATTATGCTGATCTGCCATAAAATATGGCTGTTGTTACTAAAAATAAAAAAAACTTAAATGACTTCTTCTAGAAAACTACATAAATAGTATTGGACGAAACTTTGCTGAAAGCATCCTGGCATGAACACGTTTCAAATTTATAGAAATTATGCTGATCTGCCATCAAATATGGCCACCATTACTAAAAAAAAGAAGGTATAAATGACTTCTCCAAAACTGCTCAATAGAATTTTACCAAACTTGACAGAAAGCATCCTGGCATGAAGGCTTTTCCAGTTTGTACAGGTGATGCTGATCTGCCATCATATATTGCCACCAATACTAAAAATGGAAAAAACTTTGAGTAACAACTTCTTACAAATTGTTCTGCAGAATTTTACATTTGACAGAAAACATTCTGGTAATAAGGGATTTCAGATTTATATATATTTGCCATAACATACGGCCACCATTACTAAAAATGGAAAATCCTTTAAAAGACTTCTTCTCAAACACCTCAACAGAATTTGACCAAATGTTACAGAAAGCATTCATGCATAAAGGGTTTTTAATTTTGTACAAATGATATCAGTCTGCCATCAAATATGGCTGCTGTTGCTAAATACAAAACCTTTAATAACTCCTTCTAAATAACCACGTAACAGAATTTGACCAAATTTGACAGCAAGTATCTTAGCTCGAACACCTATCAGAGTTATACAAATGATGTTGTTCCTTCATCAAATATGGCTGCTGTTATAGAAAAACATTTACACAACTTAAAAAAATGCTGAACAGAATTTGACTAGCTTTGACACAACATGCCCTGGCATAGGGACCATTTCAATATTGGACACATGATGCTGTTGTGTGATCAGATATGGATAAAGATACAAAAACTAGAGATACCTTGAAACAATTGTTATCGTAACATGCAATCAACAGCATTGGAGAAATTTCAGCAGAAAGTATCCCACTGACAGATTTCTTGGACAACTACTCTTGTAAGCAGATGTCAGCCAGGTGAGTGATCTCAGGTGCACTTGGGCCTCTTGTTTTCATGCTTGGACTGAATCCTTATGAAGCTAAAACAATTCATTCTGCTATATACTTGTTTGCACCTTTGAACTTGGGTCAATGTCACAGTCATAGAACTATTGCATTATGGATGTGGTTAAAAAAAAGTCATTTTGTTGCATTTCCTTAACCCCATGATTGATTTTTGTTCATACTTAGGATCAATCATTATGAAGCTAAACAATTCATTTTATGATATTTTTTCTCAATTACTCAACTATTTGAGTTTTGAGGTCATGGGCTCAACATGCAGGCCCTGACTGCCTTGTTATAAAGTCACATGTCTGGGACAAGTGGATAAAAAAAAATAGTTGCTTAGCCCTGTACCATCCTTCATGGCATACATTAGTTGTCATGTCATATCATAATGTGCTATTCTCTTACAAAGTTTATTGTTACTCATTTTACTCTTTTCAGCCATCTTTACTCAGTTTTACAGTTTATGGCGTATTTAAAGAAGGTAAGTATTTGGAGCGAGTGGGGAGAAGGTATTTTATTCCCTCATGTAATACAGGGGTCTATAGTAATTGCTTTGTATGTCTGTCTGCATTTTCATTTCTGTAGCATAACTCCTGAACAGTTTGAGGCATTTCAACCAAACCTGGTTCACACATCATCCACATGGCATAGAGGTGCCTTTTGCTATTTAGATTTTTCCATGTTGAATATTTTTCATGTACCATGGAAACAAAATGTGTAGCACAAGTAGTATAAAGACTGTGAATGGGTAAGAGTTTTGTTTCCTTAGCATAACTCTTGAACCATTGGAGATATTTCAACCAAATTGGTACATATGTCAACCAAATAGCATTGGGGTCATTGTTGTTAAAATCAGATACTATGGTTTTTAATATTTTTTCTGCTCATTGGGAAACAATTATCACATAATTAGTATAATGATAGATAGTACCAAGACACTGATTTAAGTAGTAGATTATCTGAGAGTTCAGACCCACTTGCACAAACTACCAGTAGGTTTATATACGATTAATGGATCATCTTTTCATCTTCTTCTGCTAAATTCTTGTTATTCTTTGTTAATCATTGGATATAGGTACCACATAGCTGTAGCTGTACTCTTGTTGTGAATTGTATTTCAACTACATTTGGTGTGGGGCTTAATATTGACAAGAACTTGGATGATTCTCTCTTCCTCCCTCTCTCTCTCTCTCTCTCTCTCTCTCTCTCTCTCTCTCTCTCTCTCTCTCTCTCTCTCTCTCCCCCCCTCTCTCTCTCTCTCTCTCTCTCTCTCTCTCTCTCTCTCTCTCTCTCTCTCCTCAATCAGGTTTGGTATATGCTAATATTTCTCATGTTGCCATGGTTATAATGCCCAAAAATACATGAAGCCTGACTCTCAAACCAGTGAAGGTATTCCTGTCAAATTTGATACACAATTTTGAGTTGAAACTAAATGAACACATCCAGTATTTCCACCATGGCAGCCATCTTGAAAATCTTGCTATTGCTACTCATCCTAAATGGAAAGTCATATCAACATGGGGTTTTCACCAGAAGACTAATTATGATATCTATTTGGTCCTGAATAGAAATTGTGATAGTGTGACCTCAAATATGGCAGCCATCTTGAAATTTTCTTGTTGCTAATCCTCCTAAATTGAAAATCCAATTCACATGGAGTTTTCACCACATGACTTCTGCAGTGATGACCATTGATTTTACAGTTATCAAAAAGTGATTCAATAATTATTCTGCCAACTGTATCTAGATGAAAGGTTGTTTTTTTTTATCATTATCTTTAACAAGCTTGCGGCTTGCCTTGTTTAGGGATCTGCTTGATTACAAGTTGTGGAGCATGTCAGCTGTTTTTATTGCTGCCTATTGACAACATTCTCAATTAATCCACCTGATAATTAGGGTAATCAAAGCAGTTTTACAGCTTGAGTGTTGACCAGTCAGTCACCAGTTATTGAGTATAGATAACATTTGAGTACAGGTAAAACATTCCCTAGTTTACATTCCAGCTTGATTTTTTTGCACCAGCTTTAAAAAAAAAATCTTGGTGTCTGGCTAATTTTTGTACTATTTAAAATTATAAAAAAATTTTGAAAATATCAAGAAAATTGGAGTGACTGACTACTCGGGTTAATTACAGGGATCAATAAGATCATCTGATGACAATTAAACCTCTTCCATCTCTAAAATACATCATCAGACTTAATGTAATTACATAAGTGACCATGGTGATATCATCGCTAGATGACTTTTATTTAAATTATTACATGCATACATTTTGCAAAATAGATTTTAACATTGCAACTTTTGAATGGGTTTATTTAGTCCACCTTATTAGTTTTAGCCAGGCAGTTATAGTGTACAAAATTTATATACTTTGGTAACCAATCTGAATCACATATTTTGTGGACAGGACTGTCTTGATGGAAACTTGGTGTTAAAGTCATAAAACTGTTGTGACTTTAGCTGAGAATTATGATATAAAATATCTCCTGATCTCTTGGCAATAATCACATGAAATTTTTTGGCTTTGCTACATAGCTTCATATAATCTTCTTACAAAATTACAAAGCTTTTGCTGTGATGGAACTATGATATCTAACAATGAGTTTTGATTTTAAAGTTTTAGTCCAGTACTTCAGATTTTTGATGAATTCAAGGCCTGAACAACAACCTTTGCATTTCTCTCATTACAAGTGTAATTATAAATAACAGTCTCTTAATTTTTAATTGTTGTTGAATGAAACCAAAATCAGGCATCACATATGTTTCTGTTATTGTGGTAGGGTAGGGGATCATTCAGCACTTTTCAAACAAAGAAGGTTAATGTAATTATTATAAAGTAAGGAAGATGTGGCTTGATGATTTTGTTCATAGTTCCAGTTGGTATTCGTAAGGAAATTAATGGTGTATGTCAGACTTGTATCATAAATCTTTAACTTTGATTGTAGGTGAAAGTAAAGCAGACAGACCACCAATCCGATGGTTCACTAGGTCCTTTCTCACAGTGCCTTATGGGCAAGGGTAAGGTATTGGGCACACACACACACAAACACACACACACACACACACACAAACAAACACACACACACAAACAAACACACACACACATTAATTGACAAAAACATTTGCAAATAAATTAATTCTCCAATATATCAGTTGGCATGGTTGATGCTTAAATTGAAATCCTTGTAAGATTGATGCAAAGTTTGCTGATCAATTGACTTTAAAAGCACCAAAACAAAAGCAAGTTAGAATTTCAAAATGAAGGTAAAGATTATTTTTGTCATGGTCTTGAGTTAAATGAATGATATCTGATGTTTAATCTGTTGATCAACATCATTCTTATCTCACTTGTAGAAAGTAGAGGTAAGCTGTTGTACTACTCCGGCATTGACATCAGCGTCAGCACATATAAATGTGTATATATATATGTACACCCTCACTGAATATCAGCCATTCTTTCTTCCTCGGTCGTAGGCAACAGTTTGGAGTGTGTCTCATAACCCCCAGGGGAGCGGACTGAGGGGGCTAACTTTGTACATATGAGTACATTAGTTGTACATTTTTTGTTAAGTTTTGTGTTTAGCTCCGTTTTTTGCATCCTGAATAAATTCAGTGAAACTCCACAAACCCCTCTATAACACTATGGTCAGGGTCTACAGAACTACAAAATGCCATCATGTTATATGATGTATCATGCAGTATTGAGACCAGTCAGTTAACTGAAGAGAATATTATATCTGTATTGACTTGACTATGCAAGACAGCCAGAAGTGGGGGCACAAACTATGGGCTTCAGTGATGTAGTAGCCAACTTAAACTGATGCACATTAAATGAGAAATAACTAAAACAGTGCATGCTATGTACATACTGTCCTTTCTAGAATCATGAAACTTGGGAATTCATCATGAGGAACACTACTCCTTCATTTCAGTAGTAGGTCATTATGGCCCATATTTTACGTCTCACTGACTTTGGTTATATTTTGTATTTGATTTTCATTTCTCAGGCAATGTTCATGCTAGAATCATGAAATTGATGATGATATGCATCTTTGCTACTCCAACTCCTAAGAAGAAAAGAGAATCATCATGAACTGTATTTCATATTTTGCTGGCTTCAGTCAAGCTTTTGCATTTAGCTCATGACTCCATGAGTTTGCAGCATGTTATATGTATGCTTTCCTACCTAGAATCATGAAACTTGGTGAGTGAATGTATCTTGATAAGTTCTACATCCATTTTGCAAAAAGAAGTCTCTGTGGCCTATATTTCATGCTTCTGTGACTTTGTTGAAATTTTGTGTTAAAAGTTAATTTATTGGGTGCTGTTTATGTTCCAATCATTAAACTTGATAATTGGATGCATCTCTCACAACTACATCCTTAAAACCAAAGGTCACTGTGACCTACATTTTATGCTTTACAACATAGGTTAAGCATCTGTGTTTATGATCACATTGATGCATCTATTGTAGACCTATATACATCCTAACCTACTCAGAAGACCCTTTATGATCAATGTAGTTGGAAGCAGGAATAAATATGTAAACTTTCCATATTAATGACTATAGTTTTATATTGTGATATGTTACCCTCAGCAGGTTAACTGTATATTGTACATGTGAATGAGTATAGGAATTAGGTGATTGGACTGGATGCTGCATGCTCTTCATGTGAGACCTCACCTGTAGTGGTTAATCAAAGTACCGTGTATACTCGCATATAATCCTGGTCCAAATCCAAACAACATAGACCCTGACCTGCTGTCACATAATGCACCAGCAGATCAGGGTCTGTGTTGTTTGTTCTACTGATTAGTCCCTACAAGCTGCATAGACCCAGATCTTCCAGCGCATTATGCGACAGCAGATCTGGGTCTATGCAGTTTGCATTTGGTATTGGATTATATGCGAGTACATACAGTAGTTATTGCTGTGTGAACTACATTTGTATTATTGGATGTTACTCCAAGGTTACTTTCACCCAGTAACATTTGGCTTCTAGAGGTGGACAGTGTTAATAGTTTGTCAAGCAGATTTTAAGAACAATTATTATTTTTTTTAAATAATACAAAAACAACTGTTTATATTAATCTCTGGTTTTTATCAAGTCATTATATTACCTCTACTTTGATATCATTGAAAAGGATGTTCTTTTTTATAGTTTTTTTGTCTTCTATGTCCTATCACAGTAGGTAGGTAGGTAGGTGGGTGGGTGGGTTGGTAGGCAGGTGGGTGGTTTCACAGTATGTCAGCACTATACTGGCTATATAGTGCGAATTAAAAGTTCAAATTTTGAAATTTTAAAGTGTTTAAAAGCTCAAATGTAAAGATAAAAGATTGCACAAAAATCATTAGTTGCAAATGAGGCCAAGATCACTTTAGTCTGAATTTATTTTCTGCATGATAATATTTACAATGCCTACTTGAGACTAGTGAAAGTTGAGGTGAGCTATATAATCATTGATTACATTCTGGTTCATATACGGTGAATTGCTTCAAATTTGTGGGCATCAAATGTTATGGTGTAGTTAAAAAAAGTAATATTTGTGGATACATGTACTTAATTATGTGGATTTGTTATTTATTATATATATATTTTATAACAAGATAAAATATTGAACAGCAATGTATATATTTCTATAAAAGATTATACCATCATTCACTTCCATGCATTTTCGAGCAAACAGGCTTAATCCCTACAGCATTAATTGGGTTGATTAGGTAAGTTTTTCAGTGCTAGCACCAAGCATTAAATGCTGAGATCTGAATCGGCATCCTTTTGCATGCATATAAAATCAAACAAGCTTAATACAACTGCTTTAATTAGTCAATGTGAATAGAAGTCAGTAGCATTCTTTGATGTTTTCAAAGCACATTGCTTGGGGAGGCTGCTGTTTCATATAAAGGAAAACTGCATCATACATTTGTGTCAGCAACAGCCAGGGAGCCACCCAGATTTATCTGTCAACAAATTCTCCTGTGAGGAACTCAAATCATGCTCTCTTGAGTGGTATTCGACCCAGGTGATTGCTCAATGAAATGAACGGAAGAACAATGTAGATGTACAATTAGATAAAGTCTTGATCGACCTGAAAAATCTACCCTTAAGCCATTTAACGCAAATGATTATCTCCACACATGACAAAGTATCACTTTGGACAGATGCAGTTAAAATGGGCTTAGAATATGCAGGACTGATCTGCTGATTGTTTATTCAGAAGTTATTTTTTGAACTTTAATGCTTTCACATTTCTCAGATATTTGCAAATTTCATTGGATTGCATAAAGTTTGATTGAGTATTCGTTATTATAAATGGATATAATATGTGCTTTGTGAAGTAAAGAAGGATACAAACTGTGAGTAATTGTGCATTTATTACTATAGCATCAAATATATTTATTACATCAGTTAGCCAAATTATGCATGTGAATTAAAATCATAATAAATTTTCATTGTTCCTCATATTTCATAAACTCATCATAGATATTTCTTGGTACTTTAAACATCATTGGTATGAACACGAACAAATGAGTAATTCTTTACCATGACATACAGCAGCTGGGAGGGGGGCATGGGAGAGGCACACTTTGAATATCAGCTTAGTTCATATTTTGTTGTAACTTTAATTTTTTTTTACTAGCTTTTTCACAAAAACCATGAAAATTCGTACCCCACAAATTTAAAGTAATTCACATTATTTCAACAATTGACAATTATTGCGTGTGACATACTTCTTGTAGATTGATCTTGCCAATATGTGTTTCAGAATGGTAATAACCAATGACATGTTGACAATCATCAATGCCTCTCCTGAGCAGGTGCAGGTAAGATTCCAAACATCCACATGTATTTTTTGTGAATGTAATTTAAGACAATGTAAAGGAAATCTACGCTTTCATATAGATTCATGATTGTCAGAATTACATTGTTAGTGTTACCTCTTGTTAGACTCACAACATTTTTTTTTCAAGGTAATAATCTACGTAACTTGCTGGACATACTGTTGGTATAAAAATTTTTTTTATAGTTTTGTATGTAAAACATTGCTTTTGATTGCTCAATAACATTAGTCGGTTACATATTTTTGTTGTTTGCAGCTATATTTCCCCTTGAAATAAAAAACAAACTTATACAGTCAAACCTGTTCTAATGATCACCTTTACTCAGGAGTCACCTGTTCACCATAATTTCCTATTTAAATGTCCTGTATGTAACGGTCACCTGCCTTCCACGTTTATTGGCCAGGTGTTTCCCAACCAAACAATGGTTTCTCTCTGCCTTAAGCAGTCACTGGAGTGTATCTACAGTGATCACTCAGTCTATGCAAACTGAATTTTTGCTTCATGAGGGAGGCATTGTTTAGATAAAGGAATATCAAAAACAAATTTTAAAAGGTGAACATTTATAAAGAGGTCACCTGTGCACAGCGGCCAGTTTTGCCTTTTGCCATGGGTGGCCGCTGTTGACAGGTTTAACTGTATAGCTTAAAGTATTCCAACTTTCTTAGAGTCCAACTGTTTATCATGGTATAATCAAACCTGTCAATAGCAGCCACCTATGGGAAAAGGCCTAACTGGCCTTTGTACACAGATGACCTCTGTATGCAGGTTCACCTTTCAGACTTGGTTTTTGAACAAATACCATGCACCAAATACCATTATTACTATTATTATGTTGTTGTTGTCAACAGATCTAGTTATGTGCACTATTCAACAAAAATTGTAAATACATGTAGATGTTGTTCTCTCCCAAACTTAAGTTCCGTACAAGATTACTCTATCCTGCTCATTTTATTCCATTCTATAAATTAAATTATTACTGACTCTTGAAAGAATCACTGATCTTTGTTTTGTGACAGCTTACATATGACTGAAACAGAGGACTGACTGTTCAGCCACCTTTTATGATAGGCTTAAAAACATCTGTCCACACTTCAAACAGTATATGGATTAACCAATTGGACAACTCATGGAGATTAAAAGACAGTCAGCTTATGTGAGAGGGAGAGGCCTATGATGAATAGGGAAAGAAAAGAAGCCTTATATTGCTATTGTTAGTAACACATATACTGAAAATTTGCATGTCTTTATATAAAAGTTTTAAATATTGAATAACCCCTGATCCTAATGATAAAGGATGTAACTTGTATCTCTTCTTAAAGATGAACTGTTTTCATCAGAGATGGCTTCAGTTCACAGGCAAATAGCTGAAGCTATGGAACTATACCTATCACACTAGCAAAAAAGGTTACTGCCATTTCTGCTGTGCAACGCAACAGCATTTCCCACAATCCAACAAAGAAATTGCTTTGACCCTTTTCCCTAATAATAAAAACTGCCTCACTTTCAAATATGACATGTTGAGTTACACTGACAATGTGACTGGAGTACAGTAAGAACAAGCAAAAAAGAAATGTTTGTACATCAATGTGCATGATATGCCTTTATCTAAACAATGCCTCCTCATGAAGCAAAAGTTTAGTTTGCATACACTGGGCTGTCACGGCTGATATGCTCCAGTGACTGCTTAAAGCAGTGAGAAACCATCATTTGGTTAGGAAACGCATGGCTGCTGACCAAGGAAAACAGCTGACCATTATATACATGATGTTTATATAGGAAATTTGCTTTGGTGAGGGAATGAAATGACCATTGAGACCAGGTTACTGCTGTATAAAGGTGATTGTTTGGACAGATTTGACTGTATTTCTAATTGAAATCCACCTGGATAGGCAGGTTTGATTCACTTCTTTCAATACAAAATTGGATTGGCTTTGTTAGCATGTATGTCAGGCTAGTACATATGTCATATCACAATTGTGATGATCAGGGACTATTGGTAAGCGTTGTTATAAAATTATCTCCATTTTCCAATTTGATTTATTATCCATAAACTCTTCAAAGGAAAGGTTGGAATTATGTGATCCCACATGTTTGTGCATGCATGAGTGTATGTGTGTATTGGCATGTAGGCATGCATAATGTCTTAAAACACAGTATAAAATAAAGACTTAAATCCTTAGGATATGATTTGTGGTGTGTGTAGTTTTAGAATTTTGATCCAGTCCTCTGTGGGCATAGCTATGAGGATGGAGTCGTTTGTATTAATGTATAATAGTGCACATTATGGATAACTGATAAATGTATGGTGGGTTGCATTATGGATAACTGATAAATGTATAGTGCATTATTGATAAATCATAATGTATGATGGGGTGCATTATGGATAACTGATAAATGTATGGCGGGTTGCATTATACAATAACTGATAAATGTATAGTGCATTAAGGATAAATCATACTGTATGGGGTGCATTATGGATAACTGATAAATGTATTGTAGTGTGCATTTTGGATAACTAATGTATAGTGGTGCGCATTATGGATAACTAATAAATATATGGTGGGTTGCATTATGGATAACTGATAAATGTAAAGTGGGGGTTCATTATGGATTACTGATAAATGTTTTGCTGGGTGCATTATGGTTAACTGATAAATGCATAGTGGTACGCATTATGGATACCTGATAAATATTTAGTGGGGTGCATTATGGATAACTGATAAAAACATGGCTGCAGACTTCTAATCTGCCTTGCACAAAATAAGCAAGCAAGGTGTAATCTGACCCTTTGTCAGTTTACACCAATTTCTCTGCCAAAGCTCATTTAACTGGGCTTGTACCAGATATCACTGGATCCTATGATTAATTTTAATTAGTTCTCATGTTGTTCCTGTACAGACAGCACAGGATGTGCATTTTACAATAATGGCTTATTATAATTTTATGTTATTGTGTCACCACTTATGAAATATATTCAAATTAAATATTTTTAACGGCCTTTTATAACATTAGTAATAAAAATCCTCGATAAAAGATTGACTCAATTATTTCATGTCATCATCACATTAAAAAAAAAATAGTATCTTTTCCAGGAAATCCAGCTTTGCACAGCAAACACCTGATTGCAAGAACTGATGATGTGTAAAAGAGGGAAAATAGTTTCACCTTACTCCCCTAATACAATTTTGCATCTTTGTACAGTGTTCAGACACATATAAAACATGCCATGAATCCTTTTTAAGTCATTTTAACTCTCCATGTACAGCTTTCATTTCCTACATAATTTATCATTTCTCATCCCAGGGAGAGAGAAAACACTCTTGGGACAAATATAAAGAGGATATCTACGTTTTTTGAGTAGATATAAGGAAATATTTCATGAGTGAAGTGGAAACATTGTATTGTCACAAGTGGTGAAGCCACGAGTGACAATACAAAATGTTTCCACTTCACTTGTGAAATATTTCTTTATATCTACTAAAAAAAACATGGGTTTTCTTTTCATTATATATTTTTAAGGCAAAATCCTTCGATTTGCATGGAAGTTTTTTTTCCATTCTGTGTCAGTAACGGCTGCATTACTACATAAATAAAAAGATGTTCCGAAATTTTACAATAATTTTAGGACAATGACTTTTTACATAATTAGATTGTACATATAATGTTTTTAATTGTGTATTTTGTCAAATTAGTGACTGTTTTCATGTGAAAATGAAGAGATTTTTTTTTTTCGTTAGCATATTTCTTGCATGGATTGATACAGTGAACATTGCAGGGGGTGGGGATACTATAGTAACATGGCAGAACGCTCCAACAGACTTCAGAGTGTAACATCATTAAACAACAGATTTTAATGATTGTGAGTTTTCTTATAAGGATTTTGGCTGCTATTTTTGTTTATTTTTGCATTCAGAAGTGAATTTTGTGTTGGCATGCTTGCAGCCTATAAGGTAACAGACACTACACCCAAATTTTGATTGTCACTTAATTTTGGTTTGCAGTCGACACAAATCAATGCCTGATTTCTCCATTGTTTTCAGACATGATTATGATTGTGATGACAGTTAAAATCGCTACTTAAACAATTTTATTACTATATGTAATCATGAGTTTTTCTTAAAAATGTGTACCATTTGTTGTTGAGTGTGACAGGTATACGATAGAGTATGGGTGACAGAGAATATCGAATAGCAAATGGTCATGACAGTTCAATAACTGACAATATGCATGATTCATGTGGAAAACTAAAAAAGGTCATACTTGAAGCCTGCTTTATGTTGTTTGGGGTTCATTTGTATGCATTCTTGATGGCACCTTTTCATTGATTACATAAATGTATACTAGAGGGTCAACAGTGTTTACACATTTTAAGATCTATTCATCCTGATGGGGAGAGGGGAAGGAACGGTGGGAGAGAGAAAGAGAAAGAAGGAAGAGAAGAAGAAAAATAAAATAGGCCTAAATATGGAAATACAAGTCTGAGTAACATACATAAGGGCAGATATACTTCCTAAATGTAAAAAGAAAGTAGTTCCAAAAGTGATATTGCCACTGTGGCGGTATAATGTTTCTACCATTGATATATTTCAGTATCTCATTATGAAATATATAATAAAGCTGTGTCATTTAACACCCAGTGCTATATTTCAGAAATCATTCAAACATCCTGCACCTACCCCCTCCTCTAGTCCAGTACCAGAGACTTCCCCAGCAACCAACCCCTTCGAGACCCAGACTAGCCTGAATCAGGATCAGAAGCAGAAGATGACTCTCAGCTTTGTTAATGACTCGGGAATGAATGCAGAGTGGTCAGCAAGGTAAGGTACATTAGTATATGTACCAAAATTCATGTATTTTTTTGTACCCTCTACTTTTTAGTACATCAAATCATAATTAATTAAATGTATAACTTTTTTTTTTAAATAGAATTTCGTATTTTTCATCAAATCCTTTACATTTTCATGCAAAAATATTCAGTGAGAGCTTTATATATGCATAAAAAATATAGCTGAATTTTTTTACAAAAAATAGAGATTAAAATCAATTACAATTAAGGTGTTTTGTCATATTTTTAAGAAAATTATTACTTTTTTAAACTCATTTTGATGTTTTTTATTTGAATCAAAAAGTTCACATTTTATACAACTTCAACAAAGTACTATGTACAATTTAGATACATTAAACAACCAATGTATTGTTTGCTAAGTGTATGTTTGATCAAATCTTATATCAAAAAACATAAATATTTCTTAACTTTGGGTAAGTATTTAATTGAGTTATCGAAGAGAAGAGACAATAAAAATATTTTATTTGCAGCTAATACTGTATTATAATGTTATTATTCTTGCTTCCTGTTGTTGTAATCGTCTTTGACATTATCGATGTTATCATGCATGAAAATATTTATTTTTACCTTATTCAAGCTGACACATTCTCTTTCTTTTTAGTTCATGCTATAGTATAATTTCATAATTTATTTTGACTACAGGTGAAGTCAATTTTAAAATATTCTGTGTCTAGTGAAATGTATCATGTATTAAATATCATAAAATGGCTATAATCTCTTACAAAATAATTAAACAGGAGATTAAGAAATAAAAAAAAAATAAAACAATCACTTACAATTGCGCAGACAGACCTTTGAGTATCTAATTTTAAAATGGGTAATTATTTTCTTAATTGAGAATCCACCCTTATTCTTCAATCCACCCTTTTATTTTTATCATTATCGACAAGAACAAATAATAAGTAATGCATGTGATTACTTGTCATTACAGTATTTACTGTTGTGCATTAACAGCATGACTATGGCTTGTACACCTCATAGACATAATCCTTAACAATATCAGTAATGAGTACCCATAAGTAAGACAGTCACTGTCACAAAGCACCACAGTACAGCTGACATGTTTTAAATTAAGAGTTCAGTAGCCATTTGATGTTTTCTTATCAAATAAAAATGATCTATCAATACATGCCAAAACAAATACTAGAAACCATTTGGTCAAGTAGTCTTATTGTTTCATTATAGTAAACAAATTAAACTTCTGAAACCTTGGCATTTCTATCATAAACACAGAAGTCATTCAGTGAGTGAAATCGATTCTTGGATAATATCTTTTTAAGTGGTTGTACTGTTAATGTTTTCTTTAAGATACATTTTGATTCTATGTATTTGAATCTTGGATGCACTTGGATTTTATTAACTGACTGTGTACATCAAGGACATGTCTACATTAATGAAATTTTACAAACCACTGGCAAAAGGAGAGATGTTTCTTTAAAAGTTTATTACCATACTCAGGCTAAAAACATTTGCTTTTATAATATGTATATAAATATTACTATATACATGTGTCTTCATTGTTTTTAGCTCACCTGGTCATAAGGCCAAGTGAGCTTATGGTATAGCCCTGTGTCAGTTATGCATCATCCATCATGCATAATCCATAATACGTCTGTCTAGTGAGAATCACAGGTTCTGTGTTGTGAAAAGTTCTCTTCCTTGGAAAACATTTTTAAACATTCAAAAATTATTTTTAGAATATTGCATGCCTGAATTTCAATAGAACAAGTAATATACATTAGCAAAATAATACACCTTATGGATTAAACTGAATAATCTGTCATTTAAAGTTAAAGAATCTATATAAAATAAAATAAAAACAGGTAGGTAATGTTTGTGCATTTCTGATGCACAACATTAACCTCATTTCCCAGCAAAACTTATAAAGCACTAAACACCTTTAAGTGATATTGATTAATTATAATGACTGAAATATTTGTTGTTTTTATGGTATCAACTATATGCAATATTTTATAACATTTCTTATATTAAATGTTATTAGTCATACATTATTTTAGATTTATATTTGGTATTTTTGGACATTAATAAAAAAACAATATAAACCAATATGCCTTTCACCTGAACTACTTCCACATTTAATTACTCTCATTAACCTAAATATTCAGAACCTCTTTTTTCCCAAATGCCTTCCCTATAATTTTTCTGACCAATAAGTAGAATTTTAAAAAATCAACTAACAAATTCCAGATTTCCTATATATTGTGACCAGGCCACATTTCATTTTGTTCATTGTAACAGTATTAAAAATCATGCTTATTTAGACATTTCCTATTTCTCCAAATGTTTTTTTAGTGCCTCCTGGACATAGACAAGAAAGCATGATTCACTGATGGTTCAGATTTACAGATATATTAGAAAAATGCAAATTATTTAAGTAATTATATAGAAAGTGTATATCTGTCAGACAACATCATGTTCTTGAGTAATACTGATAAGGTCTTATTTTCAAAGGAATAAAATTAGGTCATACAACTGTGGTTCATTTTCAGTAAATGGAAGGGGAAAGTGAGTTTAAAAAGTCATATTCCTGCCAACTAATCCAGATTTGTTTAGCATGAAATCAGAAAAGTTCATAATTTTTTGGGCCTAATAGACAATGTTGCAACTAAGTGCTCCAAACCTTTGCTCCACAGTTTCATTACATCTATGAATTTGCTTTCACAGCCTTACAGTTGCCAGTTGGCTAGGTGAATGATATCAGACCCGTTTGGGCCTCTTGTTTTATATAGGCATTGGCTATTAAATACATTTACCATTCATATTTATAATGAATGGCAAACATTGCATTTATCAACCAACAGCTGCTATTTGTTTTCATTTTCCTGCTGGTAGCCTCATTTCCTACTGATAACCTCACTAATTTGATCTCGTATGTGGTCCTCCATTCCAGCCTTGACTAGAATTTCTTGGACTGTACATTCGGTTTCAGCCCTGTCTTTTATCATATTTAATTAGTATGTAATAATTCTGCATAGATATGTGTTTTTTGGCATGTAACATTGGATCTCGTAATTAAAACAGGAAAGAACTGTTTATCGAGAGGTGTTAATTGACACTGGAATATAACCTGTCAATGTCCTTGTACATGAGGAAGATCACAATGATCATATAACTGAACAGATATTACTATCACTATGTAACCTCTCTCTCTCTCTCTCTCTCTCTCTCCAACACCAACATGAAAGACCATAACAGCTATTTAAAAAATACCGTTCAGAATACACACAATCTGCGCTCCAACACAACATTGTTGTTTCATCTTTCTGTCTCTGTCACATTCACACATTCACTTATAACAACAAAAGTCTTTTTGAGTTAATTTATTTTTTTTTTCTTCAGAAAACTGGAGATCTCACAAGTAGGGATGGGGGATAATTGATTTCAGTGTTTTCTCTTGCTTTCCATGGTTTTATGCCCCCTGGGTTGAATCTAGAGGCCCTCCTCTTTCAAGGGGCCCAAGTATTTCATAACTTTAAACTTATTACTTCTTACATCGCCAAAATAATGAATATTTACATTAAATTCCTTTAAATTACTGCATTGATTGCATAGTAGCATTTCTCATTGAAACTAAATTATTGTTGCAACATTATTCATTCACCTCGTAGTAAGGCTAAGTGTGTTTATGGTATGGCCCTGCATCTATGATGCATTGTCTGTTGTCCATCCATCAACAATTACTTGTTACCACTCTGGAGTCCATATTTCTGATTCAATTTTGATCAGATTTGGAATATGGGTTTATATCATCAAAATCTCGGATGTGTTTAATAATGAGTGAGATCCACACATATTAATGAGGTGATCTTGTATCTGATTGGCAGACCATATTACCACTCTGGAGACCATATTTCTGATCTAATTTTTTCAAACTTGGAATATATGCTTAAATCAGAGTTCCTGAGATCCCTATATGTGCTGGACATGTCCAATAGATCAAAGGTTTTGACCAGCAACTGAACATCAGTGATAGGGGTTCTCAAATACCATTATATCAGTTTGTCTTTGATTTGTTTATCCATGAAACTGCCAAATAAACACCTTAACGAACTAAAATTAAAGGTGATTAGTTCTAGTTTACAGATTGTTTCTCTGTCAGATAATCAATAAAGATGTTGACAATGAAGCTTAATTCAGAGGTGACTAGGTCTAGTTTACACATTGTTTGTTTGTCGGACAATCAAAGAGGTGTCACTGACTAAGCTTGTTTGGTCATTATGTTTTCCCATTTGTTTAAACTCTCTGTAGACACAAAGCACAAGACACAAGAGATGAGAAAGCTTATCTTTCGGGCTTACAAAAAACCAATAATTGTATGATTACCCCAAGGTGTGTACTATGGACATTAAATCACTCCTTGACACCACATGGTTTGTGTCACAGTGTGTCAGCACATGATACCTTGAGAACAAAATATGTGAAGCCTACGCCGGAATTAAGACAAAAAGATACTAGCAACAACAACTAACTTTTATTATCATCCTCAAATACTTATTTGGGAACCGTATCAAATAAAACTTCACCATCTGACTTTACCAGAAATGCCTGTTAATTAGGTCTTACATATTTTGGAGAGAGTAAGTTAGCTTGTTGTCAATGAATAATTACATTTTTAAACACAGTAGAGTGGAATAAAATAGTGTTGTTTGTTGAAATTCTATAATACAGTAAAACCTGTCTTGAGAGACGACTTCTAAAAGAGACCATCTGTCTTAAGAGACCAGGTTCTCCATGCACAGATTTATCGATTATATAGTGTTATGCCCTTTCATGAGAGACAACCTATCTTGAGTGACCATTATTGTTGGCAGAAAGGTTGGTCTTTCAAAACAGGTTCTACTGGATAGTTTTCTGAAAGAAAAAATGATTTTTATAAATAATTAGTTTGAAAGGAAACCAGTTAATCATGAAAGGATAATACTAACATTAAAGCAATAGCAAATCTGTAACCGAAAATGACACATTTTCTGGTACATTTAATATAAATGTCCAGCAAGAGTTAAGGTCTAGTGAGCAAGATCCATTCTTACTAATGAGGTGATCTTGCATCTAATAGACTGAGCTTATTACCGCTCTGGATGCTGTATTTTTTGTCAGAGTTTTATCAAACTTTGAATATACTTTATATCATCAAGATTTTTTACTAGTCCAGTAATGAGCGTGAGAAGCTATATTTCTGATCTGAATTTGACCAAGCTTGAAATGAGCTTATACTTGAATGGTCAAGATCTTGAATGGATTCGATATTGAACTAGATCCATGCATATTAATGAGGTAATCTTGTATCTGATTACATAGCTTGTTACCAGTCTGGAGACCGAATTCCAATAAGATTTTGCTCCATCTTGGTAAATAAGCTTATACTGTATTATCAATATCATTAACAGGTTCTATAATAAGTGAGATCTGTGCGTATTAATGAGATACCTTTTATCTAATTGACTGCTGAACTTGTTAAATCTAGATCTAGTGACTATATTTTATCATCCAGTTTCTATAAAGCTTGGTAAATAGGTTTATACCATTAAAATCTTGGATGACTTAAGTTATGAGCAAGAGACTGTGCATATTAATTACCCCTTTACCTTTGGAAAGAATTTGTATCAGGATATAGTAAAATAGATAAAATTAACATGATATAAAGTTTAGGAGATAGTTTACATAGGTTGTGTTCTTACAATATTACATAAGCCAGCTTAATGAAATGGTCAACTATTAAGTTAAATGGAAGCCACTTGGACCTCTTGTTTTAATGTTATGTTGTTATTCAGTATACATGTAAGAATTTATACAGGTAAAAGTAGAAATAACATTGTGCTAACCCAATAAATCAGCTCCCAAAGCTGTATTGGTATGTTGATGGTTTGGGGTCATCTGATCTCATCTATTCATAAAACATTGCATTTATTGCAGATAGATTTGTCCACAGCACGTATCAACCATTTTTACAAATTTCTTGCATCTCTTGGGTTACAGTTGGCTGAAGGGGACATCCTGTATAGTATATTACCATATCAAATTTCATGTTTGACAACTTGTAAATCCACATGGAATCACATACACCAACCACCCATCACCGTGTCGAATTACCAGGCTACATTGGTGGGTATTGGCAGTTCTGTCAATATTGAGTCACCAATCAGATGTGACTTTAACTCATTATAAATATTTTGATTGTTTTGGTCATGTGGTGACTTGAGTGTCCATGGATTTTTCATGTGACTGTCACGTGACCCATTTACTTAAGAAGTGAAAATCTATACATAAGAGGTAAGGGCATTTCTAATTATCCACTACAGTGAACTTATGGTTCAGTTCATAGAGCATAATTAAAGACAAAGTAAAGATGGCACAGAATAATGGTTCATTTTGTTGTGTTGACCTGAGTGAAAATAAATCAAACAAAATTAATTTACTCAGAAAATTGAAGAAACAGGCAGAAACTGTTAAAGATGTTCTTCAGCATCATTTGGGGCTAATACTTACCCAAAAAGAAATTCATAAAAATCATTATCATCAGAGTTCAGACTAATAATGCAAAACAATACTTCCATTAGACATACAGTCATGTGAACTTGTTTAAATTTAATGCTTTCTTTTGTGTTTATTGTTTGTTTCTGGTTTATAATTGCTTTCGACAAAAACTCTGAGTCAAAAGCACTTAGGCTATTTAAAAACTAGCTTAATTTAAAAAACTGTTTATTGTCAGATTTTTACATTGATCCTAAGCAATCCCTGACACACACAATCCATTGCTGAATTCGGTTCATTTGCAAGGACTGTTTTTCACTATATGATTGGTGTTCTATAATTTCAAACGAACTGCAATTTTAGAGGCTGAAGGAAAAAAAATAATTTTTTTAAAAACAAATCCTACATATAAATAAATTATTTTGCCTTAATTCCTAATCTTTCTTTTTAAAGTAATGGATGTAGACATTATTTGTATTCCTATGATATAGAACTTCATCCCAAAATGTAAGCCCTACAAAGCTCAATATACACAGCTACCTCATTTTAGCATGCCCAGATAACTTGTGAACCTGCTTCTAATTGGTGGGCTGGTGTGGATTCCACCCCCACCCCACCCTCCACCCCACCCCGCCTCACTCTCTATCTTCTCACTGTCAATGTCCATTCCTTAACTTAATTTTTCAGAGGTACCTCAATAACTTACACCTTCAGTTATGCTCTGGTCTATGTGTTTGGACCCCGTTGTGCATGAGTTTTTTAAGGAAGAGGTATACATTGTTGACACAAGATAATGATGCATACAGAGCAGCATTCATGTGGTTTTTTTAGAAACAGTGATCATCAGTAGTTGAAAGCAGCAATCATGTGGGTTTTTTTTAAGAGTCAGTGGTCATAAATAGAGTTGTAAAGATAGATAGAGATAGCAATTGGTTGATTGATTAATGCCTTTTTAGGGGTTTAAAAACTCCTGAATCCCAATGACTTATTACAAAATCATGTAGCAATCATAATGTTAGCAGAGGTCAAGCTAGACTTGAATTTTCGGGAGAAGTGACTTCCCCTTTTGGACAGAATAGGGAGAAATGAGAGCAGAACAAGGAGAAGTAGCAGCTATGCAAGAAGTGCAATATATATATAATATATATATATATATATATATATATATATATATACACACACACACACACACACACACACACACGTGTGTGTTATGGTTCTCTTATTTGAACTGTGTCCTATATTTCTCATTATGCATATTTACATTTAACATTGGTTTTAAGCAATACTTTATCTTCAAGGACAAAATTCTCTAAGTTGTATGTATATTATAAACACATTTTGTAAGAGCATGAATCTATCATACTCATATGCAGTGTATTCATACTTGAAAGTATGTGTTTAGATGGAGAGAAATATGCAATGTATTTTGGCCATATGACTTCAAAAAAGCATAGCAGAAACTACATTGTAATTAATTTTAACTGACAGGAGTACCTAGATTACAGTATTGTAATCACAAATAGGTAAAAATACTTAAGCAGCTGCCACTTAAAGAACAAATTTTATTTTTTGTTAGTTTCTTGACTAGAAAATGGCAGTCGAAAACATATCTAAACGAGTTTGAAACAACCCCTATATTAGGCTATAACACACACATGAGAGCACACGTACATGTGTCTTCAACATCATAGTGTTCATCCATTCAAACCACAGTGGTCACTGATGAGTAACTGCATTTTGAGGGAGTTGATTCTAATTCTTTTGATTGTCATTTTTGGTGAAGTTTTTAAAAGTTGATGCATTGTTTTTTGAAACAGGGATTTTCTTTGTATGACCACTCACTTTTTAGCTTCGTTGCAACAATCCCAGATGGGATTGAAAATGGATGGTTTTAATATTTGTCTATGTACTTGTAATAACATTGTGTATTTGTTGGATATTTTTTTCTTTGCTATTTTTTCTTGTATTTTCACAAAAATGGTAACATGACCCCTGTCTTTGCATTTTCATCACTGAAACTATGATCAGCATTTACTAAGGTCCCAAAATATATCCAGTTCACATGAGAAATAATACCATGTAACATTCAGATTTTGTTAACAAAAATTTCAGCTGTGTTTTTCTGGGATCTGATTACCATATACAGCACTCCCTCTCCCTTCAGTATTACACATTTCTTGTTATAAGATGGGTATGGTCAGGGATCCTATTTCATTATGTAGTAGTAAAATTATATGTATAATGTACTTCATAATTAGGTGGTCTCACTATAAGGCAGTATACTTAGGGGTTCCTATGGACAGCATTATAATGGGGGAGTGCTGTGCATGTGATACCATGTACTTCAAATATTAGAAGAGTTAACAAATGATAAAATCATGTACATAAAGCTTGTCAAATTAAAAACTTTAACTTACAAGTAAATACAAATGTTTCTTATTGTACCACTATGTATTTAATTGATAGTAAAGTTCATTGCGGACATTTACATTTAGGATAAGTAACATTTTTAGTGCATGATGAGATTGTTTTTATCTATTAGTAATATGGTAGAAACTGCCAAGAAATCCTGGTATCTCAAGACAGATAATCTCATTTCCTTACATAACACTATACAACATGTTAATGGATGCATGGAGAATCTGGTATTCATTGATTGCAAGGTTTATTGTATGCATTTATATAATTGACAATAACACTAGTGCAGTTCTACCTTTAAGTTAATGTGTGCATCGCCTAATGCATACATAAAGTACATTAGACTTGCACAAGTGATTTAGTTTTTGAAATTAAGTGGTACTTTTATGTGTATGTTTTTTCCTGTTTTTTTAATTTTTTATGTTGTTTCTTTAAAATATGGCAAGAAACAATTAGATGAGGCTATCCAGGCCTTATCTTATGTTAAGAGTGACATATATGTTGGCCAGAAGGTTCTTGCTACATACCCAACTACCCACCCCACCCCCAACCAACCTCAATCAGAGCAACAACAACAAAAAAAACGTTTCCAGCTACCCATAAAAGTTACACATACAAACTTGTAAATACCATATAGTTCTTTAGGCACTACTGCCTTTTGTTGAAAATTATCACATACTGAACATGGGTAAAATTTAAGAATAAATTGTGAGATTTGTGATAAAGTTGACAATATATAATTTTCACATCTTTTTGGTTTAGAGATCTACATTTTGAGATTACATTTATTTTTACGAATGAATATAATTTTGATTCAAACAACTGCAATGTTTTTTATTTTAAAAGTACATAAACATTTTTCACATCACAATAAACATGCCCTTATTATATACCTTGCATTCTACTTACCTATGTCATCAAATATACACTTGAGAGTTCAGTGAAGAACTTTTAAATAATCTTTCTCTGACAACAAAGGATTTTTTAAGATAACATTTAGGCACTGGTTAATGCTGCTTTAAACGCATTTTCAGACAAATAGTCAATTAGAATATCTAATACTTTATTCATGATCATGCTTTATTCCTTATGGAAACTTAGGGGCTCTTACATATATATCTACTACATGAATAAGGTACTAAATATTAACAGATTATTTATGTTTTTATACACTATTATGATACAGCATTGTGATGCATTTCTCAGTCTAAAAGCTCCCTCACTTATTAATGTGGGTAACTTCTATAGATCTGTCATCTGACTAACATTCCATTACAAGTGCAACTTCCAGTCATATGACAGTTTTTAAACAGTCAAATGCTGGTTGAGATCAGTATTAGATCAGTATATTCTGCAGATTGCGTTACAGTCCATGTTATAGCTAAACTTTATGGCTTCCATAAATATCACCTTAAAGAGAAAGCACTGTATTTAGATGTATTTCTGTGTATAATCATTCAGAAACAATTTTAAACCCTGTCTGATAAAGGGATTCAAAAGACATGTTTTACATAGTTAAATTTGGCCTTGCTATATGTGTGTGTGTGACAAGAGAGAGAGAGAATGTACTTATGAGAAATTAGTGTCTGCGTGTATTAGAGTGCACAAAATTAAGAAAGCTGTTAATTTTGTAAAAGATATTTAATGAAAACTTGGCTGAACAACATACGTTTCTTCCAAAAATCACATCCTGTCACATGAATAAATACAGTTTTTCCACATAGAAATAACAGTCCTTGTCACAAGAAACATTTGAGGAATGAGATACTTTTATAAATTTACTATAAGTCCATTAGAATTAGGAATGATGATCCATTATGTTTTAATCTTCTGTATACATAATGTTCACAGTTCAAGAGCCTGACTTGGGGAAGGCATGAAGTATTGTCTGTTTTTTCTTACATCTTTCTTTAAATAATGTGGCTTGTGTTCATGACTCCATTTCTTGTGGCATGGTTAAATAATGCTCATCCTTAGCAATCGTGAAGTTTTTTAAAATCTTTGTATAAGAGCTAAAACTTAAGGGTATGTCATATCACTGCCAGGTGGCACAGAACATACATTCTCATCATCATATTCATTGCTTTCATCATTGGCCTGATTGCTTTCACAAAACCGCGTGTCAAGTATTGTTTTAACCTCACTTGCTCTTGGGACATTTTTTTTCTTCTGGGTCTTTGTCTCACAGATAAGCCTACTACAGTACTTGCTAACCGTAATTAATCTGTTCCAGCATGTGTCAGGAATTTAGCAGCTAAAATACATTGCCAAGATTGAAGTTTTGGTTTATGGTGATTTTTAGAAATTTGTTTCAGTATTTGGAGTTGAGGGGTTTCAGTTTACTGGGGAAATAATTATGATATGAAAGACTGAAAAATTCATGACTTCCAAGAAAATGTTGGTCTTGATGGGATTCTGGTATATACTGATGGTTTGGTTTTGAGGAGTTTCACTGTTGATTAACATCCAGTTGGGTTTAATTTCAATGTGTTTCAAATATCTACTGCCTAGTGGTGTCCTTGATTGCAAATCTGAGTGTCTTGATTTATTTAATTTCAAAACTGTCCCTTTGTAAATTAAAGAAGTTGTTATCAGTTTGGTAAACCACATTTGGCTTACATCTTTAATGATACTTGATTTATCCAAATACATGGATACTACATGTAAATATTAATACTATAGACATTTGTATTTTCTGGCAGTCTTCCATATCCAGTGTTTGTTAAAAAGAAAGCATTAAAGGCACTAAAATAAATCATTTATATAGGGTTTCTTGTTTCCTTTGGTATCTAAGATTTTTCTATGTTCACATTATTCCTATACTGAAAAACCAATAACAACTACTATCTTTCTTTCTAGAAAACACTGTTCTCAAAACTTATTTTTTTTATTATATAACTACAATAATAGAAACCTACATGTCAAAAATTTCTTAGCAGCTTTAATATATTGTGTGACAATTAATTATTCCTTTACATACCTGTATGTCATAAAGTTTACTAAACCATTTTTTTTTTTAAATAGTGTATAGTACAGGCACATTTGTCACCATCTTAAAATATTGGTTCAATGTCCAACATCTGTCCATCCATTAGCACAAGTTTGTTATCACTACACCTCCTAAACTACTTGGAGGATTGCCATGAATCTTTAGACTAAATGAAAATGGTACTGCTCAGACATCCATCTTGAATATCTTGTTATCAATACTCCCCTGCATGGATGGTCATTATCAACATCAGGATTTCACTCAAAGACTTCTTATGATGTCTAGTTGGTCCTAAATGAAAATAGTGCCGATCTGACCTCCAGTATGCCACCATGGCAGTCATCTTGAAATTTTGTTATCGCTACTGCTAAAAGGCTAGTTTTATTAACATGGGGTTTTCACCAGAAGACTTATGATGTCTAGTTGGTCCTAAATGAAAATGGTGCCACTCAGACATCCAATATGACTGAAAGTGGCCATCTTGAAAATCTTGTTATTGCTACTCCTTCTGAATGGATGGTCATAACATGGGGTCTGCACTAAAAGACTTCTGATGATGTCTAGTTGGTCCGAAATGAAAATGTTGCCGAGCTGATGTCCAGTATGGCTGTGATGGCAGCCATCTTCAAAATCTTATAATCACTACTCCTTCTGGACAGAAAGTCATATCATCATGGGGTTTTCACCAGAAGATTTCTTATGATGTCTACTTGGTGCTAAATTAAATTGGTGCCAATCTGACATTCAGTATGACCATCACTGCAGCCATCTTGAAATTCTTGTCGCTACTTCTCCTGAACAGAAAGTCATATTGACATGTTGCTTTCGCCAGAAGACTTTTTCTGATGTCTAGTTGGTCCTAAATGAAAATGGTGCCACATGGACATCTAGTGTGACCAAAACAGCAGTCATCTTAAAATCTTGATAATGCTACTCCTCCTGAATGCATGGTCATATCAACGTGGGGTTTTCACTAAAAGACTCCTTATGATGTCTGGTTGGTCCTAAATGAAAATGGTGCAGATTTTTTGTACAATATGGCCACCATGGCAGCCATCTTGAAAATCTTTTTATTGCTACTGATCAGTATTTTTTTTTTTTCAGACTAATCTGACTGCAGTGATTGCAATGTTTTATGAATAGCTGAAATTAGACTCCAGACCACCAACATATCAATACCAGTTTGGGGATTAATTTATTGGACCAACATAGTGCATACACCTAACTCCATCATGGATGTTTACTTTTGAGTTTTTGCACAGTTGTAAAAAACTAAATCTTGTGATTCATTTTGATCATTTTAAAGCCAGTCATTTTATTTCAGATCAATGGCAGTATTATTTTTTATTCTGTTTTATTGTGCATTCTTCAAACTTAAGATCAGCCAAATCATCAGTCCTGGTATCAGATGCTGAGGCAATGCCTTCACTGTCATGACCATTAGTTTTAATTCAGTCATTTCCTATGGCCTCTAAAGACATAGTACATGTACTTGGATTTGTATTGGACCATTAGTAATTATCTTCATTGACTTGAGTATTTAGCATGTAAAAGTTTGATGCTCTTTAATTCTTTATGATTTGTTCTCTTAAAGTTCTTTTAAAGTATGAAGTAATCTTGATCATTGAGAAACTTGCCCCATGGCCTGAGTGATATAAATAAGAATCTTGATGATTTTATGGACCTTCCAAATAATATAGACAGTTATTTTATGATGTTTGCGCACATTTGAATTTTACTGTGCTAAAAGTTGCAAGGTTGCAGCCTGGAGAAAAAAACACTGATGTATTCAGATGTATTTACTGCAGACATATTTAGATGTATTTACTGCAGACAGATTTGTTGATCATTTTTAGACATCTACCAGTATTTTTCATTACTCTTGGGTTATGGTCGGTTAAAGGCACCTTTCGGCAATCCATAAACTGAAAGAAATAGTGGTAACTATGTGACCATTTTATTCAGTATTGGGCAAATGTCATGAAAATATTTTATATATTTGTAATATTTTTACATACATTTCCTTTCTGTTTCCATTTCAGGTGTTTGGAAGAGAATGATTGGAATTATGAAAAGGCTGGGATGGTGTTTTTGGAATTAAAAGTAAGGTTTAGCAGATACCATCTAGCTACACTTAAATGTTGTGGATCAGTCTGGGTTGACTACTGTGGTGTGTCCTTGGGCAATGCACTTTACTCCAGTTGCCCCAGCTTTAAATAACCTACTTGTGTTTCTGTGCCATAAAACACCAAACCAAACCATTATCAACATTGGCTATTTTCAATTTCTTCTCCAAAACCACTGGACCAATTTCAACTAAACTTGGCAGAGAGCATCCTGGCTTGAAAAGCTTATAAGTATGTACAAATGATGCTGATTCACACCAGATGCAGCCATCATTACTAAAATTGGAAAATCCTTTAAATTATTTTGTCTCTAAAACCACTCAACAGAATTTGACAGAATTTTGCCAGAAAATATCCTAGCATTTGGCTATTAGCCCACTTGGACCTTATGATCATATTTTTTTTATTGGTCTGTTAATTCCTAAATTGGTCATGATAATGTAGAAACAAAAAACACCTTGAAACTATAATAGTTAATTGCTAAATAATAATAGTATTTTGATATATAGTACTATCCAAGATAGGATACTTTAATTGATATTTTCATTCATTTTTGTTTGTTTATTTATATGTTTTTCATTTTCTATTTAGAAACAGAACAAGATTCCACTTGAAGCATTCCTCAAATGAATTAAATACAGATCATCACAGTGGTATTCATGAAAGAATTTTTTTACAAAGTTAATAACATCAAGATAGAAAAGATCAGGCATGAGTTACACCAGATTTACTTGATATGAAATAAAGCTTGTTATACCCCTGCCTCTAGAGGTGGGTATATATAGAAATTCTCATGTCCGTCCATCTTTCCAGCACACAATTTTGTTAGCACAACTAGTACCACAGGTTTTGATGGATTGCCATGAAACTTGGTAAAATATTATGGTCATCACCTGGAATGTACATTTCAACCAACTGGGAATGTACATTTCAACCAACTGGGAATGTACATTTCAACCAACTGGGAATGTACATTTCAACCAACTGGGAATGTACATTTCAACCAATCACTGTGCTCCTCCAATTACACTAAGAGTATTGCCCTTTTTGACTTCCAACTAAATTCATTGTATGACATTATCTTGTGAATGCAACTAGTCTAACAGTTTCATTGGGTTGCCTTGAAACTTGGTAAATATTAAAGTCATCATCTGAAAATGCACAAGTCAACAAATCACTTTGCTCCCACAATTTTTGTGTTAGTTATTGCCCTTTTTGTCTTTTAGCTGTATGAAAGAATCTTGAAAATGCAACTTGTTTCAAGTCTCAGAATGTTTGATGAATCACTGTGAAACTTGGTACATAGTATTGCCATCATCTGAAGATGCGCATATTGACAGATCACTTTGCTTCTTTGCTTTTTGTTAGAGTTATTGCCCTTTTTGACTTGCAGCTAGATGAAGTGTATGACAGAATCTTGTGAACACAACTATCTCACAGATTTTAATGGATTCCCATGAAACTTAGGAAATGTTGCAATTATCATCTGAAGATGTGCATATTAATAAATCATTGTGCTCCTATAATTTTTGTTAAGAGTTATGGCCCTTTTAACTTGGAGCCTGATATGGTATAATGATGAATCTTGTGAACATAACTAGTCTTACAGTTTTCAGTGGATCACCGTGAAACTTAATGCATGTTATGGTTATCATTTGAAGATGTGTGTCAACAAATTAATGTCCTCGAGAATTTTTATTAGAGTTCTTGCCATTTTTGTCCTGCAGCTGAATGCAATGTGGAACAGAATCTTGTGAATTTTTGTAACTTGTCTTGCAGTTTTTATGGATCGCAGTGAACTTTGATTGATATTATGGCCATAATGTAAAGATGCACATAATGAAATATCTTTGTGCTTTTTTTATTTTTGTAAGAGATATTGTCCTTTTTTACAACAGGTTGCCATATATGTCAGAATTTTGTGTTTGCAAACTATTCTTGCAGTTTTCATTGGATTGCTGTGATCATGTGTCATCATCAGAAGATATGCATGTTGACCACTCATTGTGCTCGCACTAATTTTTAGAGGAGTTATGCAATTTTTTACTATACAGTCATCTCTATCATGGAGGTAGTGGTGGGAGAGGTGAGGAATATTTATATGAGCAAATTGCTTACCATTCCTCTAGTAGAGCGACTGGTTTCTCCTCCTGCTGTGCAATTAAAGAAGATGTTTTAGCTATTAAAGTAATGTTGTCTTGAAAGAAAGAGGAATAATTAACATTTTTAACATTTACTGTGAGTTTAATTTTGTGGGCATAATTGTTTGCATTTGCCAAATATCACATTTCAGTTCATACTCAAATTGTGTCTATGTGATATTTATTATGGCAAAGACATTTTCTGTTGGATATTAACATTCATGGTTGATAGCAATCATGAAGAATGTGAATTCTCAGTATTATTTTATGAATTGGACACAATTTTGCTATCAGATTTAACATTCTGTGTCAAGAAGTGGAGAAGTTTTTCTATCAGATTTAACATTCTGTGTCAAGGAGTGGACACATTTTGCTATCAGATTTAACATTCTGTGTCAAGGATTGGACAAGTTTTGCTATTGGTTCTAACATTTTGTATCAAGGACTGTAACGCCAGGAGTTAAGGAAAGATCTGTGTTTTTATAAATATTGTACAAAACAAAACAGTGAAATATCTCACATGTGTACAACTTATAAAACAGCTATAAGAACAGTTTTGTGTGTTATGCATAAAGATATGTCAATTTGAAATCATCATTTGAGATATAAAATCTCTCAGAGATTTTCATCTGTGATGTTAAAGAAAAATACAGTTAATTCAGTCTTTTTTTCTCTCTTGATTTTTCTTACCTTCAGTTTGTCATTATTGTATTGAATGAATTACTGTATCAGTTTTCATTTTTAAATTCACCTGAAATCCTTTACAATGTTTCATATTTTTAATACCCCCATTGAAGTTTGTGATTACAAGAAATTTTGTAATGAATGAATGTGTCTATGTTAATTATGTAATTTTTCGTGTCTGAAGACACTTCAGATTGTCACTGTTTGACCTCCTCACAATATGGCATGATAAACTCAAGTTCAACTAAAGCAAAATACCTGTGATTTTTTGCATAAACCACAGCAGAGTTCTGCAGATAGATTGCAATATGCAGACACACTGACATGTATGGACGTATTGATGTAAATACAAATACTGTATATTGTTGAGTAAACATTTCCTCGTTCATTGGGCTGTTAAAGATCCATCTCAATGAAATGGTAAATTTCTTCATTCTGTTGTTTGCAGATATAATAATTTTTCTACATGAAACATAGTTCATGTAAATTCTTTATTATCCATGGGTTGTAGGTGGCTGTCACTTAGGTACAAATTTTGTTTTATTTAAGGATGCATTATCAAATTCATGGTAAAGTCATCAACAAGTTCTTTGCAGCCCTATATCACAGAATAGACATTATTTGTACACTTCATTACATTAGGTCCCCAGCTTTATTAAACAAAAAAGAACTTAGGAGAAAAATTAAGTACATGTAGCAGCACATGATGGCATATTTGACTTGAGCTTTTGTTTTTTAGACTGGAAAGATTACCTCTAAAAGACTATTCAGAATTTCCTTTCAGTGTGTAGTGAAGGTTTGAACAATAGTATGGCATCTTTCCTGTTGTAGTGGAATTATATCTTTAACATAGCCTCAGTTGAACCAGTTTGAACAGAAATAGAGAGAGGAAGATACAGATGCATTTATATTTAGTAGAACTGATACACTTTCAGGGTTATCTCAAACGGCCTTTGAGGGGAGTTGAACTCTGGTCTGGTCTTTACTAGGGCATTGTGGAATTCTAATCTTCCCTTATACAGTATTTCAGGGTAAATTATTATTCTAATTAACTCCTGAGCAAACTTGAATCATGAAGAAATTCCAACACTTTTCAACTGCGTGGGTACTTAAGACCTTTGAACAGCCCACATTAATTAAAAAATAATAGTGTAAGAATTACAAGAAGCAACTAAAAGATCATTGCAGTTTGAGGGCTTTGAACCATCTCATTTGAAACTGACCAGCACATAGTTTTTACTCATACATGGCCAAATGGCCGCACACGAGTATAATTCAATTTAAGTAAGTAAGTAAGCACATAGTACATTTCAGTTGATATATAAAAAAAAGTATGCATGACTTACCATGTATACTCGCGTATAAGCCGGGTCCAAATGCAAACAACATAGACCCTGATCTGTCGTCGCATAATGCGCTGGTAGATCAGGGACTATGTTGTTTGTTCTACTGATTAGTCCTTACAAACCGCATAGACCCAGATCTGCCAGTGCATTATGCGATGGCAGATCAGGGTCTTTGCAGTTTGCAGATTGGTATCGGTTTATATGCGAGTATATACGGTAGTTGTTGCCATGAAATTGGGGCTAATTGTTACTCAGAGTGTGATTCTTATATTATTTATTGTAACAGCAGTCCATAATCAGGCATTCCATCATGGCTTAATTCTTTGTTATCAAAAATATTTGTATTTTTTTAGTTTCATAATGAAATATCGATCATTGAAAAAGTTGGTAAATGCCTGCTGGTGGCAAAATTGTTAAGAAATAAATACTTATTAAAGAAGTCTTGTCAAGTGAAATTTGTATTTTAACTTTATTGTTTAATTAAGTTTTAGTGTAATTATCATAATTTTGATATGCCGTCATTTATTCAGATGTGAAGAAAGTCAGCTGTTACATTGATGTCTGTGAGCACTTACCTGAGAACCTAATTAAACACTTACTCTGAGGTTAAGCTGGCTTTATTTTGACAACTGTTGGGAACTTAATGCTCTTTTGACACAGTGACACAAGCTAATTAACAGATTGTCTCCAACCAATTACAATACATAAAAGGTGTCAGCATCACAGTAAGATATGGGTGTAGGTCTTGTTAAAATCACACACACATGTAGACAGCTCTTAAGTTTTTACCTTTGGCTAACATGTAGATTTTTCTTCAGAATTTGCAGTGATAAATTAAAAAATAACTTCGAGGTTCTAATAAAAATCTTCATATTTTTGTCTTTTCTCTTCTTTTTGGTTGATTTTTTAAAAAAATCTCCAGATGTAGTGTTCTGGAAAAGTGAAACTGCCATCTGCTGAATGTATTTATTAGTACGAACAACACTGAGTTGTTCTCAGTCATTGCCATGTGCTATCAACAAAGAAGTGTATAGTGAAATTTTAAATTGCTACGTTGACAAATTAACCAGTCTAAACATGTTGATGGGTTTGTTTCCTATGGTTTATCAGTGTAATTCTAGCTTCTGAGCTTTATTTTTTTGTATGTGTCTGCTTATGATGGATTATGTCCTTTGATACTGAGAGGGAGGCAATTTGGACTTTGCTAATGCACAAATTTGTGAGTATTGCTTGTAAACTTGATTCATATTAAAAGCTTGTCATCAGTTTGTTAACTTTAAATGACTTCTTAAGATCCAATATCCATTTAATATTAAAATCCATTATATGAATATATATATGTAGGACAAAGGAGGTTATAATTCTCATGTCACAACAAAATTTGCTAGCACCCCACCTTCCCAACAGTTGGAGTCAACCAAAATTTGAGTCTCCCATGCCATCTCATGCCCTTGTGCTGCAGTCAAGATTTATGGACCCAGTTGATTGTGAGTTATAGAAGGAAAGGTGTAGCTGTTTTTACATTACTAACAAACCTACTGTTCAGGATTCCATTGTGTCCTCGTGTAAATCAGAATCACAGCTGGTATAAAGTTGTGAGATGTCCTTGTATGGGTTGATTCAGAATTGCTTTGGATTTCAATCTGCCTTATAACATACAGAGATACCTAGGTTGATGCTAGAATTTTCTTAAGTAGTCGCTACGTTTTCCTTGAAAATACTGCAAGTTCAATTATTAAGTGTACCAAAAAAGGGCTGCACAGTGTATTTTTCTGCTTCAGATCTGGCTCTGATTAAATTTTAGTCATTACCCCATTATTAGTTAGTATTTTCTCTCATAATTCCTCTCTTTCCCATAAAGTTTCTTTCCGGACTAAAAATGTGATTTATTACTAAATCATAAATTTCTGCATGTTCTTTTTGAAAAACTTTAGTCTCTTGCATCATTTATAAAATCTTGAAAATACATACACTAGTGGATGTAAGTGTCTTGAAAGCAAAACTTCTGCAGAGAGCAGCATAAGTCCCAGAATTTTCAATTGCCAAATATAGTTTCTTATTGAAATAAAATGCCATCTGAAGCTTTTGATCACGATTGGAAGTTTTGGGAATAACTATTGCCAACATAGTTGTCACTCCTAAGAAAGCAAGGAAAATCTCTGGGTCTTTGAGTTTACATGCCTGAAGAGCTGTGTATGGTTTTAATACCCGGTACAAGTCAAGAAGTAAACAGCACTCACTAGTGGATTCAGAGTGGGCTCTTGGAGGGGAGCATTAGTCAAACTCCCAGTTTATGCCCTACCACAACAGTGGTAGGAACATGTAGCGTAGTCTTGTCCATCTGTCCATATGTCTGTCTGCCACATCTTTAAGTTTTGTGATTTGGTCACTTAAGGCTCTGTGGTAGGGTATCCATGTTCCATGACCACATTTCTAGTTCAATTAAAATACTACACACTATTCATTGAAAAACAGAGAAAGTTTATATTTAAAGCAAAAATGAACCATGCCTTTCTCAAAACCGAACCTCCATAAAAAAAAAATCCTTGATCTACCATGCCTCTGGCTTTAATAATGAGTCTTTTTCTGCATTGCATTCCCCCCATACCCCTTCCAAAGAATCTTCACTGAAGTACTACTAAGTATGCATATATCAGTAATGAGTGTTTAAAGATGGGTTTGGGGATATAAAAGAAGGATTTTTACAGCCAGAATCCATTGGCGATGACGAGTTTGTGTTCAAACCCTTCTAACATGACCACCCTAACAATGTGGCCAGCATATTAGTGCAGAAATGTCAAATTTACCCCTCATGAGTGGACACATATGTGGGTTTACCGATATATAATCTAAAAAATATTTGTTAATTTCTAAATTCAACACATTGGCATTTGTTCCAACATGTTGATAAAGTACCAAACAAAATCCATACAAAAGCCAGATGTTCGCACCCTAATTTTATTAACAAGGTTTTTGAATGGTTTTACACCACGATTGATTCATAATTATTTTAAATAACATTAATATAAGTTTTATAACATTGATTCCATAACATGCATGTGATTTTTAAATGAAAATATTAAATATTTAAAAATTAGTTATGCCTTATCAGATGGGGACCACTGTATTTCTACATACTTAAAATGGTGGAAATCATGAAATATTTCATTGTACATACATGTATACAGATGTATGTATGTATATATGTATAGGGTTTAATAGCACATCAGCACAATCATGGCTATATAGTGCCAAGTAAGTTTGGGTATCCCCAAAAAAGGCATACAGAACAAAGATAAAGACTAAAAAGGGGTAAAATCCTTAAAATACAAAGCCATTGTTTTGATCTTAATTGTAGTCTTTTATGAGGGTGAAACAATTAACCAATGTATCAATGCATTAATAAGTTTGCCGTTTTGATACATCGATACAAAACGATACTTGCCTTATAAAAGTTCCTTTCAGTATTCAGTGTCCTTGAATATTTTTAGTCATTTGCCTATTTAATTTTTATACTGTATCGATATGTATCGTATCATAGGTTCTGTATCATGATACATATTTTTATCAGGCTGAGATGTATTGTTCATCCCATCTCTTTTAGAAAATTCAAGACCATCACAGCTGGAACATCATCATGGGAAGCATCCCAGGGCAACACAGTTGCCTTGCTTTGTTGCCTCATATGACATGCAAAATGGCACATAGGGCCTATTCTACATGATTCAAAAATGCCAGCCTATTAATGTTTCAAGAAATAAATCATATGCAGAAAATATTTTAGTATGTTTTTTTTTTTTCTTTTGGGGAACTTGTTCTTAGTAATAATTTGTGTAGTATGGAGTGGTTTTAAATTTAGTGAGTAATTAGTATTTGAGTTAAGGAAAGTTGTCAGACTTGCCTTACTCATGCAGGGAAGTTGTACTTTTTCTCCATTTTGGGCAGCTGTAACTGGAAATAGATGACCAAAACAAGGAATGTACATGACCAAAACAAGGAATGTACACAGTGGACGAAACTGAAGGGGTTGTGCATTTTATACAACATGTATGATCTTTGACCTCTTCTTTGTATTCATATGTTATGCCCTAACAATTACCTGATCATGAACTTAAATATATTTTCTGTGCTGGATACTCCAGATGTTCTTTTATTATTTCACTGTAGACATTCTGTGCTGCATGATGGGTAGAAGACTAACATGCATTTTTTCCTTTATTATGTTTTTTTTCAAGTATATACTGTATTTTTTTAGTTGTAAAAAAGTCGAAGCAATGGTCAAGAGTTAGAATCATATTTGAGGTATTAGTTTGCCATTTGGGACCATGTTGTGCAGCACATAAGTAAAAAAATTTTAAAAACAAAAAAAGACTCGATTAATAATAGTGAAATTTCTGTTGTAACGATATGTATGTATAGGATTTAATTGCACATACAAACATTTTATTTTTTTACAAAGGACCAACATTTTTTATTTGCAATACAAGTTAATTGTTATAAAGTAATTTTTCCCCTACTTATTTTTATTGTAAGTATATTTCATTGAATGAACTAAGAATGTGTGATTTTCATTAGCTTTTCAAGTTTTCATCCACAAATGTTACATATATATGTTCTTTGAAGTGGTAAGACAAAAGCATTTCCTAGAAGATCTAAACGTGATCCAAATGTATCCATACTTATTACATCCAAACCTCATTCATCTTCTACTTTGTTTCTTCCTAGGAGGCAAAGGGAAGTAAATTTTGGTCTGTTATTTGATTGTATTGTTATTTATTCCTGCACCGAACTTCTAAGAATTCATTGAATCATAAAATGCATTTATATGTAAACTAAGAACATTTTGATAGGTCAGATAATAATGAATGTGTGATTGGACAGAGAGAGTGAAATATTCTGTTTTCTGTCCAAATTTGCAGTTTTTAGCTCTACTGGCAATAGAAGAGCTTATGGGATGGTCTGTCATCCATCTGTCTGTTAGCACAAATTTGTCACAAACTACATGAAGGATTGCCATGAAACTTTACACACTTGTTCACCCCATGGTCTAGTTAGTCTTAAATGAAAATGGCGCTAATCAGACATCCATTATGGATGCCACAGCAGCCATATTGAAAATCTTTTTATCACTACTTCTACTGAATGGAATGTCATATTGACATCGAGTTTTCACCAGAATTCATATGATGTCTAGTTGGTCCTACATGAAAATGGTCCCACTCAAACATACAATATGGCCACAACAGCAGCTATCTTAAAAATCTTGTTATCTCTACTCCTGAATGGATGATCATATCAATCTGGGGTTTTCACTAAAAAACTTCATATGATGTCTAGTTGATCCTAAATGAAAAAGGTGGCTATCTGATATCCAATATGACCACCATGGCAGCCATCTTGAACATTTTGTTATAATTACTTCTCCAAAACGGAAAGTCATATCATCATGGGGTTTCCACCAGAAGACCTCTTTTGATGTCTTGTTGGTCCTAAATGATATTTTGTTGGTCCTAAATGAAATTGGTGCCAATCTGACATTCACAGCAACTAATTTGAAAATCTTGTTATTGCCAAAGAAAATTAGAGATTGTGTCAACACTCAGCAGGAAGAAATGGTCTTATCTTGAATTCCCGAAAGTTCTTTTCAACCAGTAGAGCATCAGTCCCTTCAAGGGACTCTTGTTTAAAGTCTTTTCTCGTAATTTGAACTTGGATGTATATGAAAGGTGCTGAATAGAAAAAAGGTTGATATCAACAAAGTTATTCTATTTCTTTAACTCCCATTTAAGGCAATAATGTACCTGCAAGTGCATGCAGCAGTGAAGAACTTGTCTTCATTAAAACATCTCGTTTCTTTGTCATCTAAATAAAAATGAGGCTGAACATACTGCTCGTTTCTCATATATTTGTATACATTAAAAACATGTTTACAAAGCTAATTAATTTTAGATTATAATCAACGAGATCAGTTTAGATGTTTTTAATATAGTCATTCTTATGACTGCAGCTGCTGTAGTCACTTTGATGCACCCTGAATGTCCATAAAATTGAAAACAATTGATAAGTACTAGATCAAATTTTTTTTAAAGATTACTCGAGTTAAATTATAAGTACATACTTGGGCATAAATTATATGCACATATTTGTAATTTTTGTTTTATCCATCAGCATAATGCTGATGGACTACATTATGATGGTGTTGGCATGGACCTAAAATTCAACTCCAGACACAAGATTCCTGACCTCTACTAAATAGACAACTGTAAAGGTGATGAGAAAGTAGGGGCTCTTTGGCCAACAGTTTTCATCAAAATTGATCAATATGCTAAAAATGCCATGTGACATATCAGTAATGTTTGTCTATGCAGGCTAACTGGGAAAAGATTACTGCCCTGTGAAATTTAACATGCAGGTGTAATATGTGACATTAGAGTATTAAAAGTAGTGCTGATGTTAAAAATAACTATACAATATTTGGATACCTTGGTTTTTATCCAAATGGATATATGCTAGATTAGTTCCAAGCTCAGTATGTTTAATATTCACTGAAGCTATTGCCAGTCTGCCATTAATACATATGGGCCAAAGCCAAGGATTCCAAATGAAATGTCGTTCTCATCTTTCAGCCAACTATTAAGAGGGAGTGCTTGTGTTCGAATAAAGATTTCTTTTTTAAGAACAGTTAGCTTTGGAGGAGGTTAGTGACAAATTCTGGAACCATTTTCAAATGTTACTGCTTTGCATTGTTTTCTGTAATATATGTTCACAAAGTATTTTAATGGTAATATGCAGCAAGTCATACCTGAATCAAGTTCAGAATGGCAGACATGCCAACCCTGTCTTTCTTGTAAAGTGGAATTGTCTGTTTCTATGAATATTGGAAATTGTTAGATGCTGCAATGATTACATAAAAGAAGAGATTTTGAAGCATTGGTGTCCCCTTTTGATTGATAAAAGGCTACCCAAATCTGTGATCTATTTGATTTTGTTTTACTGATCCATCTGCAGAAGACAGTCATGACCACTGTTAAGATATTTTCCAGCCATGGGTGTGTAATTTGCATGCATGCAAGAATCAACATATGTATGCTTTTAGGTGGGTGGGTTGTATATAGAAAAATGCATTGATAGATAGGTTGCAGATAAATTGTAATCAGGGTGGGGGTGGGGGGGTTGTGGTTTAGAAAGGATGTAAGAAGATTGGTATATAGGAAAGTATGTCAGAACATCACTTTTTCTGCAATATTCTTTAAACAAAGGATTGCTGCCAACTTAATGGTCTTTAGGTATTTTAGTTACGCCATGTGTCCTTTTAAACACACACACACAAATGTTTCTTAAAATATATAAAGAATAAAAGATAGCTGTTTACTACAAAAAGTTTTTATTTTCGATATCATCAACAAGGAAAAAATAGTAGATTGCACAGATAAGAGAAATATAGAAAGCAAAAAGTAGAGGAGAAAGAGTTATCAGTTATCAGTTGCATCATGAAAAGAGTTTTTCAGCAAAATAAAAATTGGACTAAAAAATGTCCCATGCTTTTAAGTCTTAAAGGATTAGTCAAATACTTCTCAAATTTTGCTTTAAAAAATGTTTACTCGTTGCATAGCTATGGTTCACAATTATCTCCATTTTGCACATTTTTCTTTCACTTTGATGACGGCAAGACTTATCAGAACCTTCAACACAGCCAAGCTCTCACTTCGATGTCATCATCTTTACAAATTCTGCAATGATAATAATAATAATAATAACTAGTGCACAAGAATGAGGTTTTAACTACAGTTGTATTGATTGTAACAAGTTTGGGCATTTATTATCCCCGTTTACTTTGGTCACAACATGCAACTCTTGACCACTGGAATTTCTTTCTTTCTCTCATTCTTTCTTGTGCTGTAAATTGTCAACAAGTAAAATCGGTATACAGATATATCTGAAATCAAGTTTCTAGCCAAACATTCACTTTTTATTTAGTTTGTATAAAAAGTTATGCATCAACATAGACAAATATATTGCTGCAATACACCTTAAAGTGCTGGAACCCAACCAAACCAAAATGTTGTGCATCTCTGATGCACGCCAATCATTTTTTAACCCTGACCTGGGACAATTTAAATATTTTCAAGAATTTTTATCTTAATACTCCCCTGTGTCAAAATCACATTGTGAACAAAAGAGAAAAGTCATTATAAAATAGAAATTAAAGTTGATACAGAATGAAACTATATTGATAAAGGAAGTCTTTGTACCATCCCTATCTTGTCTTTGGGATGTACAACACAGGTTGTTTAAAAAAAAAAACAAGTGCAACAAGCCTCATTTCTACTGTACCTTCATAGTTAACTTGACCATCACCATCTATATCAGCTTCTCGGATCATCTCATCTACCTCCTCATCCGTCAGTTTCTCACCCAGGTTAGTCATCACGTGCCTCAGTTCTGCAGCGCTGATGTAGCCATTACCATCCTTGTCAAACACTCGGAATGCCTCCCTGATTTCCTCTTCTGAATCTGTGTCCTTCATCTTTCTGGCCATCATCGTCAGGAATTCTGGGAAATCTATTGTTCCGTTACCTAATTTGGGGATAAAAACTAAAAATGTATAGTCTTGTTTTTGAGGAATATCACTTAACATTCCTTCCTGTCTATCGGTGCAATTTGGATTTTTCACCTTCCCATTCCCAGATTAGATGAAATCTGATGAAAATGTGCTAAGTCTAACAACATATCTGCTCATGTATACAATTAAGGTGGCCATTTCCAAAAACCAACCAAACACAAAGGTTTACATTAGGTGACTGTATAGATAGTCATACAGATGCTTTTGCACTATAAGCCACCTTTAAAATATTCACTGCGTATGAAAGAACTGTCACATGCATTGTCAAGCAAGAAATTCACATGTATCCAGACTGCTTGATTATTATTAACATATTTTAGAAATTTAATTCATGGTGAAAATATCAACTAAAAATGGCTGAAAAATTGAGGTAAGAAATGTTCTAATGCTTTTGTCTCACATGCAGCTAGTATAACACGTTTGATACAAATTTACTTTATTGTGAATCCTTAATAATTAGAGATAATGAAAATTTGAAGTTTAAGGTCAAAGAATTTAATTTGCATTAGGTTTGAAAACAATAAAATGAATAGTCAAATGTTCTGTGATCAGCATTTCAACATGTGATAGGATTTATCTATGCATATTGTGGCTACTGTTTTGCGATCATGTAAGGGCAGTGATATTGGAATTGAAATTTATATTCCAGTTCTTATTTCAATTTATAATTTTGAAAACCTCGTGAACTTCGATTTGCATGACCCCATGATTATTAGGGATCAGCAATATACCAGTAGATTTGTACAACCAATCTTTGAGAATCAATCCATCCAAAAATGAGATAAACTGCACTAACTCACATTGAAACCGTTTCACATAGAAAACAATTTTATATTCCAATGAATATTTATTTATTTATTTTGATCATTTGTTTTACCATCAGCATCCACTTCATTGATCATGTCCTGAAGTTCTGCCTCTGTGGGATTCTGTCCAAGGGACCTCATCACCGTCCCCAGTTCCTTAGTGGTGATCGTTCCATCCCCGTCCTTGTCAAACAGGCTGAATGCCTCTTTGAATTCTTAAATAAAGGACAATACATTTGACATTCATTTTGCATCTTCTTATTGTCTGTATAAAACAAAATTTAACAATTCGGAATGTTGTAATTTTATGTTCTTAAAAAAAGTGTGTTTGCTATTTATCAAGAAGTAATACTTTTAAAATAAAAACAGAAGATCCACATTTTTTTCTGCAATCTTTTGACAGAAGGCTTAACAAGAATAACACCAGAAAGGAGTAAGAGAAAATAAAATGGTCAATAGATGGACATACATCCATGTTGAACAAATTTGTGCTATGGGTACATTACCAGTATATTTCAACATTTTTAAAAAAATCCATTATACCAGTTCTCTTTGATTCTCAATAAAGTTCTCAAAAACTTCCTTGATATATTTATATTTACATTTTTAAAACTTAATGTTTAATTGTCTCCATATACCAGTAATGTGCTGGCAAGTTGTTAAACCCTAACAAATACCTCTCTGAAATACTGTCTATCATTCTGCACATTGTAGCAACCCTATTAAAGATGTCGCAGAAAAAAGGTTATTTCTTTCAATTAAACTTCTTATTGGGTTTAGTAGTATAGATAGTGTATTTTGTAGTATAAATAGTGTATTTAGTATTATAGATAGTGTATTTTGTTGTATATATAGTGTATTTGTAGTATAGTGTATTTTGTAGTATTGATAATGTATTTAGTAGTATAGATAGTGTATTTTGTAGTATAGATAGTGTATTTTGTAGTATTGATAGTGTATTTAGTAGTATAGATAGTGTATTTTGTCGTTCAGATGGCATACCACAAATAACCTTATTTTCATTTTTTAAAAACCAACACCATACCCCTCCCGAAAACAAAAATAAATAAATAACGATCATGAACCCAAGACCAATACCAAATCTTGTATCTCAAAAACTAATACCCTACCATACACGATAAATTTTTTTTTAAAGTTAGGACCTGTATCTTTTAGCTCAGATAATATACCCATAAACGGCCTTATTTAATTTTTCAAAAACAACTCCCCCTACCCCCACCCACACGAAAAAATTATTTTTAAAAAAAAAAATTTTTTTTTATAGATCGTATACATTCTGGATCAGCGACAAAAAACTTTATATTCATTATTAAAAGATCAATACACCCCCATGAGACAAAAATGAGAAAGAAATAAATTAGCACAATAGAACAGCTGAAGCTTTTAAAACTGCTAACTTTATCATTGATGAGACTTTGAGTCGCACATGTTAGTCTGGTTTATATGTATGCTTTGCTCTCTAAAGTATTTAACTACGTAATGTATAGACACTCCTGTAATAACAGCAGTTGTTACAACTTTAGTCAATGGAACAAATGGACGGATTACAAAAGATCCAGTACACAGTTATTAAGAATTACTGTCAGTGTTTTCGTTTTCACTAGAGACTTGTTCTGTAGAACTTGCTCGCTTCTCTTACTTTCATCTGTTCGTTTGTTTTTTTTGGGGGGAGGGGGTATTGTGTATTTTTTGTTTGGTTGGTTGGATTTTTTTTAACTATGTGTTTAAATGTTATTAAACTTGCACTCAATGTAGAAATAGATAATCCTAACCTAAATGATGGAAACCCAGTAAAATATCTTATTCTATTTTTTGCCATATAATCTTCCTTTAATTCTGTCTGTAATTTGTTCAAATTATCAATTGGAAGAAATGTACTCATCAGAATGTCACTCCGAGTATTATTACATCTGATAATGGCTTCGATAATTTTTCTTTTACTGATCTTGCATTTACACAAATTTTGTATGTCTTCAGTCCATTCTTCCCGACTCATTGTCAGCTAATGTTTTTCCATTTATTTTCATGTATGTTCCATCTGCTATACTAATTTTTAATTCCTGCTTCTTCTTCTTCTTCTTCATAGCTTTGTATTGCATAACTACTGTTATTAATAGTTTTGCTTCTGTCAATGTTATTTTTATCTGCTATAACTATAAAAAAAACAGTTCATGTTCAAGGTGTTCTTGCTCCATTTAAATAGTGATAAATGGCAGAAGTTGGTGAAGTAGAAATTGATCCGCTTACGATCCAGATGATTTTGATTACCTTTTCAATAATAATACAATAAATGAAAATCCTGTTACAGAAAATGTATCTAAAAATAACGCATCTGCAAGTGTAGTAAATCAATAAAAAGAATTTGTTAAACTCTATTTAAACATGAATGAAACACAATATAAATTAATTAGCTGTCAATTAAAAACTAAAAAAGGACACTATATTACCAAGATGTAGGCAAATATAGTATAACATTTGTATTGGTAAACCAAATATGACGCTGTCTGCTAACTATTTAGCTATGCAAGAAAGCGGAAGTGACTTTCTCAGTTCTATAAGTTGGACGAAAAAAAGGAAATAAATGTCAACTACCAAATAATAAACCTACAGGAATTACAGGAAATAAATGTCAATACCAAATGATAAACCCACAGGAATTACAGGAAATAAAATGTCAACTACCAGATGATAAACCCACAGGAATTACAACAACCTTTATAGCCTACTATTAAACAAAGGCACCCAATACAAATTCCAGAGGAAGTAGAAATGCAAGTAAGTAACACAAATTAACCATTTGAAGTGCAAGTAAAAGAAGCACGGACTATAATATATGAATACCACGAAAAAATTGTAGTGGACCATCTTCTAGGTCATGTATGCTTAAAGGAGAAAATGTTGACATTCTCTGATTCTTAACATCTCAGAGGTACAACTTGTAAAGATGTGTGGTAGTTTCTTAAAAGTGAAAATGTCTACACATTACAATGACGATTACTGGAAAGTTTCACTGTAAATGCGAATACAACTAAGACATCGTGGGCTAGGTGTGCAGCTGCCATATAAAACAAAGGCATCTTCCTTTACTGCATTCAACATTAAACAACAAGCAAAATAGGCAAAAAATAATGGACAATTCACGCACGCCCTTAAAACAACTTCAAGCTATATATTTCGAGTATATATATATATCTTCCTTTATATATATATATATATATATATATATATATATATATATATGTATATCATCAGTTCTCTGTACCCCAGCGACAGTCCAACAAAATGCTTATGCGATGATTCTGTAACATCTTCCCATCATAAAGCCAGGTGTCATGCCTTGACTACAGCGACGGCAAGCTAAGTGGGAAGCAAACGTGTCACGGATATGCTGCAAGTGTGACACGCAAAACGTAGACAGATTCACCTTTTCATTCCTTTTAATTAAAACTTAGTAACACGTTAAGTGTTTTATCGACCAGCACAATATCATTAGTGACATCCCCAAATTCATCATTCAGCCCCGATGTGTTCATCAGCCCCAAAGAGATTAACCACCTTGGTAATTCGTTACCCAGTACACAGATGTTCGTGTTGTTGCTTACAACTTATCTATCAGTCATACATGTACTATGTAATACTATTTATATAGTACATGTATGACTGATAGGTAAATTGTAAGCAACAATACGAGCCCCTGTGACCCAGTATGAAATCAAAGCATATATCACACACATATATTCTTCAGATAATACATCTATATCAAATGATGATCCCTCACAACCATTTCATAGCCTGCCACCCAAACAGCAAAATCTACGAACTCTCAATCCTTGAAAAATAAAAGAACATAACTGCACATTATGTGAAACCAGATGTCATCGCAGGAATCTTGGTTAAACGACGGTATCCAAAGCAGCGAGTTCTTTCCCAAAAAATCAGATCCATAGAAAGGACAGACGGAAAATTGTGATGGCCGTCTTTATGGCCACTAGAGAAGAATTCAGTCTTCTAAATCCTAGAGATGGATGCTATATGTGACATCATCTGGGTTGAGGTGAAGCTCAAGGGATCCACATCTGTGAGCTTATGATCGTATTACCGACAACCACAAACTGGGCTGCAAGAGATTTAGGAACTAGGAAAGTCCTGTCGAAACTCTCAAAGACCTCCATGGATAGGCATGTAATCCTAGCAGGAGATTTCAACTTAAAAGATTTTGACTGGGACCTGGATCCTCAGAAACCAAATAACACCAGAGAGTACTTGGTATCACATATGAACATTTGCCAATTCAAAGACAGAAAAACCCAACAAGGCTTAACAACACACTCGAGATCTGCTTCACAAATAACCCCTCACTCGTTAAACATTGCCAGCCCACTTGACTTTAAAGACATTGCATACAAATCCCTAGTACGCTCAGGTCAAGAATATAGCTTGACCATTTAGGACGCCATTGTGAAAAGTGACGTTAACCAAATGGAAACCGTTCAGCGCCGAGCATCAAGATTCATGTGCATGTCAACAGCAGGAGGAGTAGTGTGACAATCATGATGAAAACATTGGGATGGGATATCATCGAATGCCGTAGAAAAGAAATAAAACTAACCACTAGGTACAAAATATTAGCAGTTCCCGCTCACGAATACATCTCGTATAATCACGCCTGTCCCCGTTAAAACAACACTCGCAAACTAAAATACTCTCCACTGCAACATTAATGTTTATCATTTTTTCCAAGAAGCATCAAAGACTGGAAAAGTTTAACAGAAAGCTGTGTCCAAGCCCAAACACATGAGAGGAATTTAAACCTGAAGTGGTTAATAAATGCACCCCACCCCACCCCAGAACGTGGTTGAACTCTCACGCTGAACTTTGGTTTTTCATTCGTCCAACCTTTCTTAATCTCCATCAGTATCAATTTACAGGTTAGAAACTAAGTGCAACTAATTCCTGAATTTTGACAAAGAAGTCCATTCATATAAAATGTAGAGAATCGTCTGCCATAAAATGTGTATTAATTTAAATAAGTGCATGTTTTAAATTTAAATTACACATTTTTAAAAAAAAAATGAAAATATCAAAATCTGTCCGTTTTCATAGTGTTTATCCATCCTATCAAGTGGGATGATAGCCCCAATGAAGCACCACACTTATTTCACTTGTTATTGTTTTAGTACAGAGGTGAAAATCTTAAGAGTAACTGAATTAAGAGTGACGGGCAGTATTCGCGGCTGGTTTCACTCGCACTTTGCGGGAAAGCGAGACTTAACAATGTATCTGGTACGGGTTATAACCCTCAGAGCTGCGTTCATTGTTGTTAATATTATTATTTTTTTTTTAAAATGAAGATAGTGTTATTTGTGGCTGAACTAGGCTGCATACGATCTAAATATAAATTTATCTTGGGTTGTTTGTTTTGTAAACAATTATTTTTGTCCCGTGAGGGGGTAGGGTGTTGATTTTTGAAAAATGAAAATATGGCGGCTGTTTGTGGGTATATCATCTGAGCTAGACAATACAGATCCTAAAAAAAAATGTTATTGTGTGTGATAGGGTGGAGATTTTTGAAAAAAAGATTTGGTACTTGGTCTTGATTCATGGTTGTTATTAATTTATTTCTGTTTCGTAGGGGGAAGGGTGATCGTTTTTAAACATGAAAATAAGGTCATTTGTGGGTATGTCATCTGGGCTACGAAAATATAGCGTCTATAACTATGTGTTTTCCTCACAAGAAAATTGTATTATGCCAAAAAGTCCATGGTGATTTGCACTCTAAAGCATAACGTTTTTAGATTTCCATTGGCATAAAAACAAAATATGCAAAAGAAAAGGAGGAGTGCTTTCAGAGACACCCTGCATTACTTGTCGACCAATGAGAAAGCGGCAATACTTAACTGCAGATGATTGTTGCTTCAAATTGTATTCGTGGAAATCCGATAAAATCTTGCAACGCTATAAGAAAATATTAGTTCGAAGTTTATCAGATTTTCGACAAACACTTTTCAAACTTTGCTACGCTCGTTTAGTTCACGAAATCAACTAACTCATGAACCGCATTAAATTTGGCGTAATTCTGCTCGGCACTTACATATCCAGGATTGTGCTTTTGTGCCGTTAAAGCACATACATACATACATACATACATACATACATACTTTATTATAATCTAAGTATCTGAGGTTCCTAAAAGAAGGGTATAACCGGATCCAAAACGATGTGTTGGATCGTTAGTTGAGCTATCCTTCCGGCAATTGCAGCCAACCAGACGGAAGCGACAGTATCAACCATACATAACGCGTCACCCGTCCAGGGCGGGGTAATGCTCATGCTGACGATGGGTCATTTACCCATCAAGCCCACAGCCTTTCCCAAAATTTAGGTTACATTCTCAGTTGTATGTCAGAAAACGTTGCAGCTCAGGCGATACGGCGTTTATTTATTTCCTTGTCTTTAATGTAATACATACAACATATCAGATATACCCCATTATAAATATTTTGCGTTAGACAAATTTTCTTTCATAAACAGCTGTTACATAGGCATTACGAAGTTCACAAATTAATCGTTTTGAGTTTTCCTATTTATTACCCATGAAGAAAAATAAAAACTAAAACAACATTTCAATTCCGATTTTCACTGACTAGCCCAGTAACGATGATGAGGGGAAACACTGTCTCAAAATTGTAATGTTTGTTCTTTCTTCAATGTAAAAATTAGGCTCTTTACATCAAATTTACTAGTCCAACATTGATTTTTACTTCTCCGGGCTAGCTGGGCTGGGGAATTGTCATCCCCTGCACAACTATATTCTCAATCCTAAATTCTATTGCAGATTGTTTATTTCCTCATTTACCCGGTTTTCTTTAATGCAAACTAAAATTTATCTCGAGGAGTCGGTCCACCATAACTACAAGGCACATTGTGTCATACGCTTCCAGACTGCTACATTAATTTTTTACTTATAAACTAAATGTATCCTATATCCACAATACGAAAGAAATGGATCAAAAAACGTCCGCTCGAGCGTTTTTCGAGTTCATTTACAAATATCTTTAGATGGATTGGATACAACTTAGATCAGCAATAAGCTGAGGAATATGCTTACCGGCAATTTGTTCTTCTGTCAACTGATCGGCCTGAAATCGAAAACATAAAACAAGATGATACTCTTCAATCTGGAGCTATTAAGAATCTCTTTCTTGATCTCTTCTTTGTTATTAAATAATACAAATAGCCTCCTACCTTTTCCAACCGCTAATCCGTCAAGGAATGAGATTAAAAATTAAAAAGTTGAGCCCATCAATAAATTAAATTGAATTCCTCCTGTATTTTCGAATTACTACTCACGCACATGAATAAGTTTATAATAAAACCTGTCTATAAGGACCATCTGTGTATAATACAAAGTTCCATAGGTCCATTTCAGGCATAAATGTCAGAAATTCCGCAACTTTTTGACGAGACGCAAATGCCAGTATTCTCTCTATCCAGCAACATCGTTTGAAAAAAATTGCAGTCTGAAGTATCTGCGGGAAATTTTTGTTTCTTTCTTTCTTTTTACTGTCCCCGTATTACAGATTTAAATACTTCTTGTGCTTACTTTATATTTTAAATTTCGTCAATATCCATTTTTAGTGTTGGGCCTTCCCTGGCCTCGCGCCTTGTGTCATCGTCCTCACTGACTTTTTGAGAGCCGGATGGGAAGTATGTGCGTCAGCTACTAGTCCTGTCATCCCGTCTTATAGCAACCAGCGAGAAGAACAGCCAATGGATATATTTAGCTGCTATTTATCTCTAGCTTAACTTATATTTGACTATCCTTTGGCTTTTAGTTGAAGTAGTATACAGTCCGATTACACTCCCTACTGGGGCTAGGCTAGTTGTATTTTCCAAGCGAGGAGATTTGTCTGATTAAACTCAATCCCAAGTACAGCCAAATGTGATCAAATTTTGTACAAGGAAGCATCTACTTATATACTACTACTCTCTCTCTCTCTCTCTCTCTCTCTCTCTCTCTCTCTCTCTCTCTCTCTCTCTCCGTGAGACCCCGGGTGGCCGAGTGATCTAAGGCGCTCGCCTTTACAGATCACTGACATCTCACCTCTGTCCGCGTGGGTTCGAGTCTCGGGCTCGGCCAATGTGGGTATATGAGAAAGTTTGCCAGTAGCTTCACGTGGGTCGGTGGTTCTTCCGGATTTTCTCGGGTTCTTCCTCAACCAAATATACTGGCCGCAATGTATAGCCTATCATGTGCTGAAAAACCCAAAACAACCAACCAAATTTGATCATCGAAATTGACACAAAATTCCTTGGCAGCACCGAAGAACACCATAGCAACATATGAGGTATTTAAAAACGTTTTTTGATATGTTAGAATAGGGTTCGGGTTGGTTTTGTGCCATGCCCTATGCATTCTTCGACTTAATTGGGAAAAAAAGTTACATTAACATTTTGATATAAGAAAATAATTAATAGCGTTGAATATTATTATGCATGATAAAAACTATTGTTGCTCAGAGTCGCTCTGGAGACAAATAATATAACCCCTAGACTGGGATTTACTTATCTTGGTGCAAACCCAATCTGATTAAAATTAATCTCCACGATCCTACGGTGAGATCTGACAGACACCGATAAAAGTTCATGTTTTGGTGACCTTTGGAATTCCCAGTCCGCTTATTTTTTAGTAGTCTATCAGATAAAGCGTTGCAAATTCATGTTTAAGAGAGTTATCGTTAGTAACGATATGTTCCAAATGACACGTGTCCCTTTAAAAAATTTGAAACCTGTGATTTGATTGGTGAACCATAAGGTCAACAGAACATGACCTCTTACTAGTGTCCATCAGATCTTCACGTACGACTGTGGAGATCTGATTTTAATCCGATTGGGTTCAAACCCCAACATAGATTCTATTAGGCTCACTGGAAACTTGTCCAACATTCACTTCTAATATCCGTCACCTAGCCAACGGCCAATATATATCATATACAAATTAAAATCACCATAAAGTCAACATTTTTCAACCATATTTTAAAATACAATTTTCAGTATACACTAAACAATCAACACTAACTCGTGGGGTAAGCGTCAACATAAAATACTCTTGATTTTATATGGTATGCTATGCTGAGGAGTAGGCGCGGTAGTGATAGGTTATTTGTCCTCTGTCGTATCTTGGGATTTGATTACGGTGACATTTTCTTCGTTTCAATGAGCTCTTTCACGCACTACGCAACGTGGTTACGTGACTCGTCATTCGGATCAGACCCTGGGTGAAAGGATTACCTAGGTTCCATGTGGACAAGAGCTATTATTTACTTTATCAAAGCGAATGAAATTTTCCGACTTGAGAATCGGGCTGAAATAATGCTAAAACATTCTTATTTGACAGCATGATAACCGCGAAGTATTTGTAATATGTACTCTATAAGCATATACATGCTTATGATAATAAACTATTGAACTATTATATGACAATTTGCTCAGTTTTTAAATTAATGCGCTTAATTCATCACTGCCATTCACAACAAATTCTGCCGTCCACTGCCGTAGCGCTGTGATGTCATTTATGTTAATCACGAAAGCCTGTGTCCATTGTGTGTACCTGTCGTCGGTGAGGCTATACAACATCAATCAACACCTGCAACAGACTGTCATCATGTACTACCTTACCTGTCCAAGGTAACTACAACCTAACAACTACATACAGCCTTGTACTACTGCGACATGTATAGTGATGAAAAAAAAAAAAACGCGTCAAGCCAGCTTAGAAAGAAAAGTAGGTCATTACCATCACAATTTACTTGTTATGGTTATACACAAGTGATAAATGTACGTGCACAGTGTATAGGAAACTGAGCTATAAGCGATAAAGAGTTTCTGGCATACTTGGCCAAAGCAATTATGATCCGTGTATATATCTAACTACAATGTGTGTGTGGGGGGGGGGGGGGGAGAAGGTTATAGCGCAAACTTTCACTCTGTAACAGACAGAATGACCCCCACGATCCTATTTACAACAAATTTTTACTTGTTTTATCTTTTGCTCTGAAAATTACGGATCAAAAGTGCTTTACTTCTTGAAGAATACATTATTGTCCATTAAAACGAGTTCATCCCATTGGCGACAGCAGTAAATAGTTTTCTATTTACCACATAAACTAACGTGAAAGCATCTCGATGTCTACCTGCTATTCGTGTCGGAGACCGCATATTTAACCGTCATGTGACAATGTTACTCGCAGTCATGTTCTATTTTACGACGGGGGAACCAATACATACGTCCAAACTTGTCCTTCTTTCTACGCGATTTTCGACCTTTTTACACTGAACGCAATCTTAATGTCACGATTTTCAACATTTTGAATCTGACAAAAAACACAGAAATCAGTTCAAAGTAAAATTTATGACAAATTCATAAAACAATGCTCACTGAATTGTCGACCCTAATTTTACCTGCTAACATTTATAATGAAAATTTGCAAATATATATTTTGAGTCGAACCTATAAAGTGTCGGATGGATTTATGCAGACACTATAAAATATGTATGACTGAAAAAGAATGTGCATGAAACAAGTAAAATCAATCTGTTTTGAAGCAAATTATTGCAAGTTTCCTTTGTAGAGCAAAATTTCTACATTTCCGTCGACCCCCTCCCCACTATACGTGTACAGGAAGCGGAAAGGGGTCATGATATCATCGATGAAAATATATTTCTTTTTATTGTGTTCACTCTCTTTTACTTAGTGACAGACGGGGTACACTACTCTGTTATTATAATGTAACTTTGCCTTACAATTGTGCGACAGATAGTCCAATATTGTCGCGCACACAATGCTTTTTACAGCGTACGTGCCTGGTACACCACTCTGCTGTTATATTATACTTTTCTTCATGATGGTAAATGAGACAGTCCAATAAAAAAGTACTGTTGAAAATTTACCACTGTTTGAGAGCAGTAACGTGCATTAAAAAGTATTTCCTGTTGATCAATCGATCACTAGCTAGCCAGCTATGTAGCTAATTAGATAAAATAGGCGGTGGGGTAGTGCAAATATTCTCTCTACACTCACATCAAAACTGTGTCAATAAACTGTGAGTTTTAGATATATAAAAAATTGGACGAGTCATAAGCAAAGAATGTATTATAATACCAAGGAATGTCCCGTCCACTGTTCTGAACAAGTTTATACTGCGAAGCCAAGGCCACATAGGTCTGACATTGTTTTTGGAAAGGGGGGGGGGGGGGGGATATTAACCAGATTTTATGCACCGGTCAAGGAATGGTTAAATGTGGCATTGGCAGCAATAAATGCAATAAATTGGCACCTTGCCGTATGGAAACATCTATTAATATAAATGAAGCGTGTTAAGGAAACTAATATCCTGGACACCCGGGCATAACTATCTTTTCATATCAATAACAGACATAGGGTCAATTACTTTCAAATGTAATCAATCAAAGTACAATTACTTTTAAGAATTTTTATTAGAATCACAATTACTCACGTTAGAGTAAATGGTTAAAGTACATAACTTTTTAGAATGTAATCAATTACTTCTCGATTACTTTTAATAATATTTCTATAAAATCACGAATATATTTAAATCTGTGTATTGCACATTTAAAACGTTATACCCACGTCTTTATCACTGAACTGTTTTATATTTGTAAGTAAAACAAGCAGAATGATACTGGTGCAACATTATTCTTTTTTATTTCAATATATACCTCTCAACTGCTCTGATGTATATTAAATTTAAAACTAGTTGAACTACTGGAGTAAATTTTTTCTTGAAAATTTAATTATGTAGTAATCAGAAAGTAATCTTAATTAAATCATATTTTTTATTGCAATTTATTAAATTACAATTACAGTATTCAAAAAAATTATTACACATTACATGTGATTACTTTTAAATAATCAGTAATCAGTTACAGATTACGGAGGGACGATTGACTAAAATGTACACAAATACACCCAAATACTACATAAATATACCCAATTACTATCCCAATACTACTCAAATATACCCAAATACGATTCAGATATGTAAAAATACACGTAGTGTCTTTCATATAATGTGTATGTGACAAATTTTATAAGCATGTATGAAGTAAATAAAATCACACTTTAAACTAATAATAAACAACATCTTCTACTATTTTGATTTATCAATAATAGAAATAATACTCCTCTCGGCAGTTTTTAAAAACTCACTGCAGTTTTCCCATTAGTTTTTTTTTTAAATAATAATTCCAGAAATTAGTTGTAATTAACAGTAATTAACGTGTACAGCCAGTCTACCACTACTTTGTTCTCTCTGCCCCTCAGTTTATATGAACAAATATATCGATATTTATTACCAATTTTATCTGAAAACGCATGCATATTTTTACTTGGTGGAAATTAAGTTCAGAAAAGAAAGTCCAACTCAAAAAGTTCATCTCTAGATATATCTATAAACAGAGGGACGATTAACAGAAGTACACCCAAATACGTTCTAAATCTGTCCAAAATATACGATCCAGATACACTTACAGTGCTATATATATATATATATATATATATATATATATATATATATATATATATATATATATATATATATATATATATATATATAATTTCTTTTCTTTATGTTTCGTTGGTTTTAGCATGTATGAAAAATTCACACATTGTAATGATGAACACCATTTTTCTCTTATTGTATAACGGCAGCTTTCTTGTTCCATCTCTCCCGTGTTCTAAATTATGGTACCTTATAGCTAGACAGTGTTCTAAGTTTAACGATTTTATCTTAATTTTTTTTAGCTTAACCTTTAGTCAGCAATATAGCTAGCGTTGTGCTAATATGCCGTGAAACCACATACATACGTACATACATACATACATACATACATACATACATACATACATACATACATACATACATACATACATACATACATACATACATACATACATACATACATACATACATACATACATACATACATACATACATACATACATACATACATACATACATACATACATACATACATACATACATACATACATACATACATACATACATACATACATACATACATACTGTAACAGGGCATACAAAACAAAAACAATAAAAAAAAGAACGTTGTTTTCTATGATATCGAAGTGAAGATATTACATAGAATTGTAAACAAACAAAAAAATAATAATAAAACATTTTTTTTAGTATAAAAAATCCATGTTCTTAAAATCTGCTTCAGAAGCTATTATCATAGTCCACCCCGAGAAGCCAGATTTTACCTGGATGAAAGTCACAGTCTTTGAATAACCCTGGAGTGACAGCCAGATTTTACCTGGATGAAAGTCACAGTCTTTGAGTAACCCTGGAGTGACAGCCAGCATTACAAGCAATGTTCATGCATATTACAAGCATAGTTCATACATCAGTAATTACCTTGACCAGGCACTACAGCTGAGGTCTCATATGATTTGTTTTTGTTTTAAGACATTATTGGCTATATCATGAACAGAACAAATATGAGCCAAGTGCCTTTCTCAAGGACACACATAGGCAGATGATCCGGGCTGGCCTGGTCGGGCTTTTTGAACCAGAGACGCTTGGATTATGAATCGGACGCTATACAAAATGAACTACCGTGGCTTCCGCCTTAGTTGAAAAACATGCAGCGTGCAGTTCACTGATCTAATTCCTACACTTACTGACATACACAATATACAGTTAACTTCTCAATGGTAACCTATCACAATATACAATGTCTAGTCATTAATATGAAAAGTTTAACAGTGAATAAAGATATTATTCCTACATCCAACTGCACTGGTCAGAGAGGGCCTTCTGTGAAGGCTAGGATGTATATATAATAAAAGAATCTATCTGGTCATGAGCCAAGACCAAATACCTAATTCATGTTAGTAAAACATAAAATGCAGATCATAGTGACATTCTTTGGTTGTAATGGTGTAGTACTAACACGATACATGCAATTATCAAGTTTAATGACTGGAACAAACAGCACCCAATAAATGAACTTTAAACACAAAATTTAAACAGTCGCTGAAGCATGAAACATTGGTCAAAGAGACCTTCTTTTGAAATAAGGGTGTAGTACTTGTCAAGATTCATCCTCACACCAAGTTCCATATTTCTAGGTAAGACCATGTCCATATAGCATGCCAAAAACTCATGTGGTCATGAGCTAAATGCGAAAACTTAACCGAAGCCAGTAAAACGTGAAATGTAGGGCACAACGAAATTTTTTGTACAGGTATGGTACTAATAGATGCATGCAATCATCTAAATTGATGACTCAAGCATGAACAGTTCAAACACAAAACTGAACCCAAGTCAGTGAAGCGTGAAACATGGGTCACAATGACCTACGTTTGTGATGAGGGTGTAGTACTCATTAAGATGCATCCCCTCGTTTTGTTTAATGATTCCAGGTATAACGTTGGGTAAAAATGATGCGAGAACACCTATCGGGTCATGAGACAAACGCAAAAGCTTAACCTAAGCCAGTAAAATGTGAAACATATGTCACAGCGACTTCTTTTGTTGTAAGGATGGGGAACTAACAGAGA